>VCRD01000397.1:0-59065 GCA_006783055.1 Trinorchestia longiramus | reverse complement strand
CTGGTGATGCCAGTCGACCAAGCTGGTGATGCCAGTCGACCAAGCTGGTGATGCCAGTCGACCAAGCTGGTGATACCAGTCGACCAAGCTGGTGATACCAGGTGACCAAGCTGGTGACTTTCACTTGATTATAACACATTTTTTCTATTTTCCTAACCTTTTTCCTGTGATTCATTTATTTATTATCCACCATTTTTCCACAGCATGTCCACAGCATTTCGTTTATTTCTTTTACTTTTTAGTCATGTTCATTTCATTCTTTTCACTAGTAGCTCATTTCTTTTGATTTACCATGCTTTATTCTTTATCTCAATCCTGTCTGCTATTCATTTTCATTCTTATATTCACTCTATTTCAATACTTTGCTAGTTCCGTCTTCTATTTTCTCTCTAATTTTTTTCTCTTCTACCCATGAACATGATCTTCGCCGTCACCACTGCAGGTCTACAGCGTAGGTCTTCTTTAACATGTCAGCTGGACTCATGACACATGGTAATTTCATGGGTCTGTTTGTTACATTAGCTAATCTGAAAATATATTTTCTAACGTATTCCATACGATATCATTAATTTATTTCTCTAACTTTGGACGGAATTTACTGCTTGCGAAGGCTTATATGATTACACTTCTTCATTCTTGCACAATTTTTTAATGCCATTCTTAGTAAACAGAAAAGCCTCTATCCCTCAAAACGTAACCCATACACTGAAGTATCAGGCATGCAACATCATGTTGTGTTCATCATACAATGGTTTTATCAATATACTTACTTATCATGGAAAATAACTTTGCAGCATATGCAGGCATTTGAGAAAAAATTCTGCTCGTTACCACGACTACTGGAGCTAGATGGATCTTTCAGCAAGAAAATGTTTCGAACGAAGCAGCGGAAGGTACTCGCTAATGACCCTTTCAAAACAATATACATACATTTACTGGAAGGACCTCGTCAATCTATTCTTGTATGCTGTAGAAAAGGTTCGACTAACGAAGACGTCAAGGCTATTGATGATTTGACGATAATTTACGAAGATAACAAAGGCTACTAAACTACTCATTAAACCTAAAACTTTATCAGTACAGATATCATTTCACACTTTTATGAACGATTTCTGTTTTTGTGAAAATGGCCTCTGCTTATTTTTCGCATTTCTCTCGGAACAATAAACTTGCGTTAAACAGCATCTATTGTGGGTATTTAATACAATCTACTATTCAAAAATTAATGAAAAATAAATTATCAAGGTGTACGGATAGCTGCTCATCTCTCCTATCACGCATACGTATATATTTGTCGTAACATACTTCGGAAGTGTAGTCTACGAGTCATACACGAATCATATCGCATCATATGTTTTTCTTATTTGTAGTATGCAATTCAAAGAAACTTATCGCAGAGTTCGGAATGCTGTTTAATTCCGTATGAATTCTGGCTCGAAGAACGATCAACGCGCCTCCTTTAATTTCAGCCGTCTAATTAGCAAGACTTAATGAAAACGATGGCTTCACTGCCGGAGGGCGCATGCAAGCGATGATTTTTACGAACTTTATAATTCTTTAATTTCTTACGAACAACTTTTACCATTGTCTCTACGTATCGCTTCCAAGCAAACCTTGTTCGTGTATTGCATGAAAAATTCTTAATTTACATTCTGAGTTTGGATTGGCTCCCTAATTTCAAATTTTTAACCCTGGTTCTAGCACCTAATCTCCAACCTCGAAAAGAAACATCTTTTGCTGCAATATGCAGGTAATTAAATTTTAAAAATTCCCATTTTGAAGCTGTTTATCAGTTTGGAAACACTCTACATTGGTTGGCCTTGTATAAAGTGATAAATCCTAACCTCTCATGTGCTACCAAAGCAACACTGTTTTAATATCTATGAGTTACAGAACAGCTATACCACTCATTATGTCATTAAAGTGAAATAGTGATCATCGCCAATGGTTTTTTGATCCGTCTATGTAATTAGTATGTAAAAGAACTTTAATACCGTGAGTTGGTTTCTGCGAAGCATTGGACATTTTACATATTGACTGATTATCGTGCAACATTAAGTTGGCCATGCCATCGATATATTGAATATATCAAATCAGCTACGATTAAATCAAAGAAGTGATTTTCCGAACTGATATTTGTGAACTTTAAGATTGCATCAACTACTTTGGAGTGGAAGGTAGAGGCTTAACATAGAACAGTGCAACTCATAAATTCTACTAGCATCTAGTAACACTAAAAAACTATTTTTCTCTAATTTATCAATCAAAAATCCAGTTGTATGAGATGTAAAATAAAAAAGTCGTGTTCAGTGATAGCTTTTGCAAGTCTCAATAGTTAAGAAAGTTAAATACGACGGTAAGATCTTGAACCAGTTTTACCTTCAGCAGGCAGCAAGGCGCGTGGGCCCGGGCGCAATGAGGCCCTGAATCCACTGAATGACCTGATAACCGGCGCTTGTGCCTCAAACTTGAGGTCTCATCAATGACCAACTGTATCCCAGTGCTGTATAACCTCACTTTACCCCGTGAATTGAAAAACAAGTTCGATTTTGGTGTCGAAAATTCCAACATATACGCGTGTAGCGGAGCTCCGAAACGCTTAAAAAACATCTTGACTTAATATTATAACTGTAGGACAACTCCACCACATTTAACTTTTGATTTGTAGTTGCTTCATGGATGATACGTAACTGGCATTTTCTCAGTCTTTTATTGCTACACACAAGTATATTAAATAAAATTTTACTTTCAGCATCAGAAAGCAATAATTAAATTAATTGTATTGTCCGGCTATCAGTAGCGAAAATTAAATTTATGATGCTATAAGGCTACAAAAAACAATATAATAAACTTCATGGCATTTTCATATAAATAACTAACTTATACAATGTTTTCATGTTTCATATAAATTCCTCGCTTTGGAATAGAGTCTCATAAACAATGGAACGCTACACCTTTACAGTTGCTAATTAATTTAAAGGATCTCGTGACAACGCTGCGCTGCATCTAATGGCTTCGATTCCATTTCTGCTCACGTTGCACGAAGCGACGCGGTGGCGGTGTTGCTCAATTTGTGTGTGTTGCCTTCTGCAACAAAACACAGCTGCACGATATTGTTTCAGTTGTGTGTGTTGCCAGCTGCAACAAAACGCAGCAGGGTAATGTTGTTCCAGTTGTGTGTGTTGCCTGCTGCAACAAAACGCAGCAAGGTAATGTTATTCCAGTTGTGTAGCACGGCATGTGACTTCGGTATACGGCATGGGACTTCGGTATACGGCATGGGACTTCGGTACACGGCATGGGACTTCGGTATTGAAGTTGTGTGTGTTGCCTTCTGCAACAAAACACAGCTGCACGATATTGTTCCAGTTGTGTGTGTTGCCTTCTGCAACAAAACACAGCTGCACGATATTGTTCCAGTTGTGTGTGTTGCCTGCTGCAACAAAACGTAGCAATGTAATGTTGTTCCAGTTGTGTATGTTGCCTGCTGCAACAAAACGCAGCAGGGTAATATTGTTCCAGTTGTGTGTGTTGCCTGCTACAACAAAACGCAGCAGGGTAATGTTGTCCAAGCTGTGTGTGTTGCCTGCTGCAACACAGCGCAGTTGCGCGGTGTTGTGACTCAATTCTTATGGTTGCCTTTCAATGCATGTTAAAATGATGCAGGCAGATCAAGTTTGACAAAAACTTCCTTGTGACCTTCATAGGCATGCTGGACTGGTATGTTCTGTACTGTGCTTTTCCAGGTTTCCTGCGCTGTGGTACACATTTAAAAAATGTTTAGTCGTTTTCCGTCCAAGCTAGATCTGTGCAGGTATGCCTGAACCCTGCAAGCAGAATTCTAGCCTCTTGGCTCTTGTTTGCATCTATGGAGTAAAATAAAAAGGGAATTCATTTCGGCCATCTGCGGTTAGACCTGCTCAGTGGCACCGTGGACTTGCCTGAAAAATTGATTGGTTCCAGTTTGACGGCATCAGTTGTGGGTTTCCTCAGTGGCAAGCACCTGCAGGGACACGGAAGTATAAAAATTTCCGTTATTTTTCATTCTATTATATTAAAGTAGTTTTGAACCAGGAACCAACAGAGGGAGAAGTTAAACAACTGAGTACCTTTTGTACTAAGCAGTTTGAACTGGTTAGAACAAAAGGTACTTAGTTGAATAATTATTTAATTCATTTATAACAGACAATAATATACCATTTTTGAAATATATCGATGATAATATAAAATCTAACAGTGAGAAATAAATCATGAACAAAATGTATTTTATTTTCATGGCAATATGTCATTAAAACTTTTAACTGTTAAAAATTCGAACTTAAAATAATGACTTCATAAATACTGGTAACTATGGGATTTATGGTAGGTATAAACATCTTATGAATAAAATCATTTGGTTCTCTAAACAGAAATTGAAGAGAACGTACGTTAATTATTGGAGGTGTCGAGTATTAAAAGAATAATTTTTTAAGCCGCCAACGTTCGTTGCCGCAGCAGACTGAAAACTTTCTACAAAAATCCCGAGTCGTAAAATTGACGCAGTGTCAAAGTTTCTAAAGTTTGACAAGGCCATGCAATCTTAACACGTTCCTTAGTCATGGGCTGGCAAGCTTTCAGAAACTTATGACCTTTCTTTAATCATGGGTAGGCAAGTCCTCAAATTCATGACCTTCTCTTAATTACTGGTGGGTAAGTCTTTAGAGTCTTACAACTTTCTCTTAGTTATGTTAGTAAAACCCATAATGCTAGTATTGAATGTTGACTTGTTGAAATGTTGGAATTTGCCTTCCTGATCACAGTGGCTGGGATTTTTGTATTGCACGATATCCATGAGAGATAAAGGAACATCAAAACGCTATCACCTCTGGTTATGAAGGGCATCCTGAAGCAAACAACATAATTTCTTGTGAATTATTGTAGGGAAACTTAAACGAACATTGCGTAACTATAGAAAATATATTTCTGGGGTCCTGTAGCTATGTTTACACGCACGATCCCTAGACCTACTTCTCTGCACTCGAGCATGTGTCACATCCGCGCCCTAATGAAATATTCAAGAGTTAAAAGAAACTGAATTTCGACCATCAGAGAAAATATTGTGAGAGCGATGCCGGCAGCTTCCGCAAGCGTTTGTAGAACTTGTCAAGATTTCTTACCGATATCGAATTAAAAAAGAAAGGTAAAAATTTGCTGCTGTGGGAGTCGAGAGTAAGAAGACATGACTTTTACAGGGTGTGGCAACATAAGATCCATTTTCTATATGCATTTTGCTTTGAAAAAAGGAAGTTATGTTGCTGCACCCTGTGTATCTCTAGCTGACCTGTGGAGCGAGCTTAGAATAGTGTTCCTTATCGAGCAGTCGTGATCCGGAGGCTATGTTTATCTCGTTTGTGTGTTAGTCAGTTTTTTTACAGTTGTTGTTTGTTAAACTCGCATTTCGCTACATTCACTAGGCAAATATTGCGCGCGAACAGCTAAATTTCATGGAAGGCAGCACTCGGTGAAAGTGTTGCAGCTTAAGCCAAGTGCCATTCTCTGCCAAAACTGGCCATTGGTTCTGGAGTTTTACGCCATTTCTATCGTGAAATACAACTTTGAACTTTGCACACACCGATGTTATGACAGACACGACTGAAATGTTCCTGAAGACAGGTTATTTAAAATTAATATACGATTTATATGAAGCTCAAAGCTTGTCAATTTGTAGTTTTTGTGGATTTTAGGATTATTCTGGAAGACAAAATTTTGTAATTCATTCAATATTTTGTGTAGGATGAGTCCCTGCCAGCCCCGTCTGCAGCCGGAAGTCGGTTGCTCCCCCCTTAAAAAAAATTCTTGTGACCTTTTGCTGGATTCTGATCGATCACTCTCATCAAAAATATTTTCCTGTAGCTGTTAGTTAAAATATATTTTTTTTATGAGGTGTAATTCTTAAAATTGTGATGCTTGTTTTGATTGTAATCCATCAAGAAACGTAATTATCGAATCCTTGAATTTCGCGGGCTACAGCCTGTCACATCGCTGTGACTTCTTGTAAACACGAACCTCATTGTCGTCTAATTGTCGTACAAATGCTGCATGACAACCAAAGCTGTTTTTAGAACGCCTAGTGTGCTTTAATCGTTATTATTTATGCCACATGATAACAACGTAATAATGTGTGTGACAAAAAATAACGGGATCTGTAATTATTTTTGTATGTGCGTTGAAATGCGGATAGATAAAATAATTCTGTTACTATTTATTACTGCTATAGAAAGACAGCTTCATGCAACGTAAAAAGATCTCACATCCCACGTAAACGTCATCAAATATTTTCTTTTTATCTAATATTTGATCTTGGTAAATTTTAAGACACCTCTGCCAAACAAAGACTTACAGACAGCTTTCATTCCAAGTTTTGATTTCCCATTTTTTAAAGTTATTTCTTCTGTCAGATATCACGGGTCTACAAGAGTTTCTTTCCTAGATCACCTGTGTCAAATATTTGTTGACCATAAAGAGTTTATTTAATTTACGCCTGTGACAAATATCCAATTATCCAATGTTCATGAGTTGCTTTCCTTAATTTCTGTCTGTCAAATATTTGTGGTTTATTAGTTTCTTTTCTGAATTTACAACGGTGTCAAATATTTCCCGTTCATTAAAAATTCTTTCCCGAATTTCCGCCAGTGACAAATGTCCACCGATCATGAGTTTTTTTTCTGAATTTCCATCTGTATCAAATATTTCCCGTTAATAAGAACTTCTTTCCCAACTTCTGTCAGTTCATAATATTCAGCGTTTATAAGAGTTTCTTTTCTGAATTTACGTGTGAGTGAGGGCCGAACTTCTGCCTTCCTCGCGCGTACAAGGGATGGGGGAAGGGTTGTAGGGAGAAGGCTGCGCACTGGCCAAAGTTGTGAATATTTTGCCCTCTTTTCAGAGGAGGCTCTCGTTTCCGCCGTTATTTACGGGACACGAGAGTTTGAAAATTAGGCTTTCAGGTAAAACAACTGAGTTGTTCGGAAAATGATTCTTTGAGCGGCATCGGGAGTGATACACTAAAGTGGCTTACGCTGTTGCAGGATACTTACTCGTGCAGATTGATAAGTGAAACTTGTTTTTACTTGCCGTAAATGAGTTTATCGCGGGTGCATAAAATTGAAAGTTCCGCTGTTAGGGAAGTTTGGTGTCATTTATGAATTTTTGATGCATTATAATAGTCTGTAACTACATGGTAACAGCACATATATTGAATGCCGTGTTCAACAAACAAGTTGAAGAATTAAATGCATTCTCCGCGCATATATGTATATTATTTGGCCTGAATAACAGTTAATACATCTTAATTTTGCTAAGAGTTCATCTTGTGTTATTGACCTGTTGGCATCGCACCAGTGAAACTTTGTAAAGCTCCATCTGAATGCTTGAAAGTTAGCCTTAAGCAGACCTGCTAGGTGTTCTTTCAGTGCCCAACTCAACTGGCTCATTACAACGGACGTGACATGCTACATTGAAGAGTAGGGACATACATTAAACTTATATTCGTAGTTGACTATTTCACTTTCTTTTTGTTAAAACTACCATTACTGAGGGATAAATGAAGCTTCTCTGTTTCCTATGTCGTTTTATTGTAGCAAGACACATTATTACACTATTATAGCGACACTATTGTGACAGTCGTGTGTCCGTGCTACCTAACCAACACTTGGTATTCCGGTCGTTACGCTATCGTGTGCACTCACGTGTTCATAAATGTTCATTGTTGCTGTTTATTGTACAGTTTTATTTTTTACTCTAAAGTATAATTTATTGCTCTTCTAGCATATTATATGGAAAAGTGTTCAATGTCTAAGCTTCCAAGATGTAAATTGCAAAAGTATTTTATGCCTAATCGTCATTAAGAAAGCTAATGAAAATTTAAAAGTTACAAGATATTCAAGATCGTAAGATAATCAAGCTTTCAGATGTCCAAAATTTCATGATGCTCAAAATTCTAAGATATTCAAATTTTCAATCAAGATATTCAATGTGTGCCACGAGAAGCAGCTCGTGCTAGGTACTAAACACATTTTGAGATACGGACACTGAATAACAGTTGTTTATGATATGACAATATTTTAATAAATGACCTAGTTCGTAGGAAAAATATCCATCCTCGAGAAATGAAAAAATGTTATCATTATGGACGCCTTGTAATAATTGGGCACCAAATAATGTGTTTATTATGATGCATTGTAACGAAAAGGAGAGTGTGGAGGGAAAACTTCTCTGCCAGAGCAGGATCCAGTAGCGTCCGAATTTTATTCATTTATCTATTGTTTGGAAATTTCGTTGAGTTGCAGCCCAAGTGTTTGAAAATCCTGTTGCGTAGATCATTTTATGTTAGAATCTGGATGGAATTACCTTTCAAATTTTCCGTGGGGATATTTTTTGGGCAAAATTAAAAACAATTAGAACAATTAAAATATCTCATTCATTGGTTTACAAGCATCCGAATTCTATTAATTTCCCTGAAAGGTTAAGTTAAACTTGGGACTCTGTCACATCATGTGCATTAGACCGTGAATGCAAAAGCTTCTTAAAGAAATCCCCTTCTAAGATACTTCAAACACATTGCACTTTGGCATCAATTCATGATTTCCCCTTTCACAGTCTTAAGTTCGTCATGCGTTCATTCTTTCTCTTTTAAAGCGAGGAGCAGGGAAGCTCATGAGCCAAATTTGGTCGTGCAGTGCAGTTTCTTCGCTGGAAACCTCAACTCACGACAAAATTTCACCGAATTGTTCTGCTCGAGGCAATACTCTAATTTGAAAATGCAAACGCGTAGAATTACGAGAAGAATTTCATTTTACTACACCCTTGCAAAGTACAGTCTTCGTCGAATTACACACAAATGTTGCGTGTGCGCGCCTGACTTAGAAAGTTCCGTTAGTCTAATATTAGACGAAAAATTCCTCGTAACTTGTTTGGTTCTTTAATAAGGGCTTCACCGAGGGCTGGATCTCAGATGTTATTGGAGAATTCTTGTGTTTATTTTGTCCTGGATATTAGGACAAGAAAGCCCTAGGGTTCCTCTGGGGTGCAGATACTTGGAGCAATCAAACTTTAAAGAAGACAAATACTCTACTAAGTTCCTGATCAAACTGACTCGAGCTCTAGAATTGTCTCGGCTCCGGCCACTTTAAAGGATCTTGAAGCCCGTGGACCTACAAAAGCTCTGTTTTTTTTCGTATTTCATCGAGCTAAGCTAAGTTAGAGCTCACGAATTGGTTGTTATCATCAGATTAGAGCTCACAAAATGAAGTTAATTGAACAGAATAGTCGGGGAAGCTACTCAGTTCAGATCACATTTCATATTTTATAAATGAATGAATTTTAATTATTATTGGTTTTAACTACACCATTGACCTTTACATAGTTAGTATTGAAGCAAACAATATACAAGGTGTCCCAAACAAATGTCTCATATTATCCGATTTCTTATGTTTCAGGTTCAAATTCAATGTAAAATATAATATTATTTTGCTAAAAAAAATTTTATTGTACTAAGAATGACTATGAATAAAAATTAAATAACGAGTGGCCGACGCCCTCTTGGAGTCTCGGCATTAGTTAAGGAAAAACATAGATATTTAAACTGTGTTCCACCGTAAATACATATATTTTCAAATAGATTTATTTAACTTCATTTCATAGTTTTCAATTTTGTCCAATGTTCTACAATATCAATAATTAAATTTTACGATCTTTGGGCATGAGAAGAATTACAACAGCGAGATAACGAATAAAATACTTTTGGCAGCGTCCAAGAGAAGGTCTGAGAGTTGCAGTATTAAAGAGAAAAATGATGTATTTCAATATAGCTGCGGTGGAACGGTTCATAAAATCCCATACCGCAGATATTGCACAGGTTTACCTAATGGTAATTGGTATTATAATAAACTTATGCGTAATACTTTTACCATATAATGATATTGTTTTTAATAAGTATTCTAGCTGTTACTCGTGAAAATAAGAATGCAACTGAAGAGGAAGTTCAATTGAAAACATATTTCACCCAACAAGAACATGGGTATTATTCTTGGAAACAGGTAACGATGTGTACAGAAGCCTTTCTGGTACGTCGTGAACTACGAACTTTATCTCTGAACCATTGGTAAAATAAGAAATCAATAATCATCTCGAGGAATTAGTGGCATCAGAAACGGAAGATTTACAAGCATCACAGATGATAAGCCTAAAATAATGCGAGTGAAAATAGTTAAAATACAAAACTAGCAAGGGGGAAAATTGTGATTAGCTTATTTCCACGAGGGATGAAGACCAATCTTCTTCTCAAGGATCAAGGGGAAAATATTACCTGCCAGAACGTTCCTCTGTAACTCTAGTACCTGCAAATGAGTCTGCAAATTACGCAGAAGAGCACTCAGAACTGGAGGAGGAAAATAATAAAAGCTTTGTAAGAGTTCTGAGCAAAAGTTATTACCTCCAGGGAATTGAAGGACGGAACTCATAGTTTTATGAATCTTCTATATTAATGGACGCTAAAATGCTCGTTAAGCTGATGAATGATTTTATTCTATCAATAAGAGATATTATGATCGTTGAAATGACTTCAATTAGTACGTTTTCAATAAGAGTAGCACATTCAACTTTCCCGTAGTGATTTCCGCTTCAGACTTTAATGAAAAAGATCACGAGATTATATTGAACTGAAAGAGTATTCTTCTTGTGAACATATATTTAATTCAGTGAATAAGATTCAGAGTATCATAGTGACTTGGTGCTCCATAGAAGTAGCTGGACACCTGCATCCTGTCACCAAAGTGCGACAATGGTTCCTATCTTAACAAGTGAGCTAAGTTAGAAGTCGTCTAAGTTTTGGTGTTCCTCAGAGCTGCGTTGAACAACTTAAATCTATTACAGCAGCAATGGTTACCTGAATCCGTAGGGGGTTTAGTATTAATCATAAGCGTTAGAGAACTGCTAGGGGAAGTTATTTCCAATTAAATTCGAATGTTGTTTTCGACTCCACAAGGACCAAGCGTCTGCGGTGCGTCGTGTTGTCACAGTTCAAAAGATCCATGCATGTTATATTGTCGTAGTTTGGCATCACTTCCCTTCAAGTTCAATAAGACGATAACATTCGAAAACTTTCTGGGAAAATTCTAGTTCGCTAACGATTTCAATTTTATGTTTCCCACAGCGTAATTTTTTTGACCATTATTTTTTTCTAAATTTAGAATTTTTTCATGCTATCTAATATGAGTGACTCATAAACAGGTCCCACATTTTAATAAGCCTTAATACATTATTTCCATCGTAATTCAACGAAACTTCAGCAATAACTAGTTTATTGTGTTTAGAAGATCAAATTAAAAAATAATCATCTCTGGCTCCATTTGCATCTTCACCCTAGAGCATGTATTTGAGATGACCTCTATTTAGCTTCGTGCATTACTGGAGGTGCAGCACAAAGTTATCCAAGTCGTCCATTGTAAAAAGACCGAATAGTGGCTTTTATCTCCTCCCTGGGGGTTTTCTTGAGCTCAGTGATGGTCCTGGGTCTCCCAGCCCACACTCGGTTCTTGAGATAGCCTCATAAAAAGGAATTTGGGAACTAAAGCCTGGCCTATTACGCAACCACTCAAATTCAGCCCTGTGACTGATTACACAAAGTTCAAAGTTTTGTTACAGTCAATCTTGGGAAAGATTTGAGGTTAAGCGTTTATCTCAGCTTTCCTGAATCGAAAATTTCTCATAAACGATGGGTAGGTCACCGTTGATAGATCTAGGCTCACTGTCAGTTTTAAGCTGACTCTTGAAGTTTTTGAAGACTTTGAGCGGACTTTCTACTGCACTGACTCTGCTGAACTGACTATCTCACGTTCTGGATCATCTCTGCTATGCACTTCTTGTGATGTCCTAAGAGGCTTGGACGGTTTTCACTCGCTGCATTGAGACTCTTTACGGTCTTATACTTCTCAAATGATTCGATTTTATTTCACAAGCCTGCTTTATAGTAATAAGATACTAAGATTTCCTCCCACATTTGATCTGCAATTCATTTTCTTTGGTTGTATTAGGTTTTAGGACATTAATTTTAAAAGCGTGAGTTGAGATTTGCATCATCAGTCACATTACATGAACACCTTGGTTACAAGAACTCATGTTCACAGTAATGTTCGAAACTTCTTTGGTTGAGAGTTACTCTTCACACTTCTACGCCGCTCAATTTGTAATTTTGAAATAATTCTTACTTAAGAAAAGGGATTTTATTACTACGAGGCTAGGGTTCTAAATCTGACGATCAGGCAGTGAGGTTATGTTTGAAATAGAGGCGTATAAGAAATATAGTGTGTGGAATTCAGGCTCGCTGGATCAGTCTCCACCTTATTGGAAAAGTAGCTCGTAAGGTTATATATCAGCACTTTATGTATCTATGATACGCGACGGAGAGAGAAGTAATCCGCCTCGTATGTCTGACTGAAGTCAGAACAAAATAAAAAGCTCACAAAAGATGAAATATAACCGTAAAGGAACCAGCGAAAGTTAAAGCCTTTTATTTTTTATTACTCCCTGGAGTGACATCATCCAAAGGAAGACTGTCAAATAAAGCTTCATGCTCAATTGTTAGATTTATGATCGGGTGAGAGTTCTGTTTTAGTTCACATGCACCTTGGGAAGGTGGTATCGTTGTTGTTTTTATGTGCTAAACTAGTGATTGTGTCCTAGAAGTTAGCATAATATTACACTGCACTTTTTACTCAAATTGCATTTCGGATACCTGGATGTTTCTTAAGAGATAATGAGATAAAATGCTTATCTATACTATAATAAGAGCTGCGTCTGTCAGTCTGTCTGTCCGTGTGTCACACTCTTCTAATCGATAGCTCTGATAGCAACAAGGATAAAGCTTAAGATATACAAGAAATCATTTTATTGCATTATTTTTCTGTGGCAATTCAACTTCCTTTTACTTGCGTTATGGTATCCAGAATGCACAATTGGTTTATTTTCACAAATAAAAATTTTCTTTAGGCATTTTTCTGTTGAAATTCATCATGATGCTCTGATATTTTTAATTGATAATGCGAAAAGAAATGTTTTAAATTAGTTTGACCAGTAACCTGGATACCACTTAGTATAAGGCCAAAGATTTTGGAAATTGAGTTATTGTTTTCGCAATTGTGGTTTTCTTGAAGAGCTTCAAAGAAATAATAGAATATATTTCAGAATAAAACTCGGGCAAAAAAGGCCAACATGGATAAAAACGTGTCCAACCGCAAGAGAGAAGCAGCAAGACTTCGAAAGTAAGAAAGACGTCGAAGACTATCGGACACACAACGTGAAATGGCAAGACGAAGCAATGCTGGTCGCCAACGAGAAGCTAAAGCTAACTTGACCCTTGAACGGCGTTTGGCAATTCTACGGAATAATGCATAACAACACCGAGTAGCTAGAGAGAGCTTAACGCATAAAAGAGAGGAAATTCTTCAGCATGACGCTGAACAACATCGAGTGGCACGAGAGAATTTAACTGAAGAAAGAAGCGAAACTTCCTTAATTATCTATCATGATATTATTAACTGTATATTAACGGGCATTGCACTAGTGATAGATAATTAAGGAAGTTTCGCTTCTTTCTTCAGTTAAATTCTCTTGTGCCACTCGATATTGTTCAGCGTCATGCCGAAGAATTTCCTCTCTTCTTTCATGCGTTAAGCTCTCTCTAGCTACTCGGTGTTGCTCTGCATTATTCTGTAGAATTGCCAAACGTCGTTCAAGGGTCAAGTCAACTCTAGCTTCTCGTTGGTGAGCAACATTGCGTCGTCTTGCCACTTTGCGTTGTTTGTCCGATAATCTTCGGTATCTTTCTTGCTGTCGAAGTCTTGTTGTTTCTCTATTATGGTTGGACACGTTTCTATCCATGTTGGCATTTGTTTGCCGGAATTTTATTCTAAAATACCCTCTATTATCTCTTTGAAGCTTTTCAAGAAAATCTCAATTCCGAAAACAATAACTCAATTTCCAAAATCTTTCGCCTTATACCAAGTGGTAGCCAGGTTACTGGTCAAACTAATTTAAAACATTTCTTTTCGCGTTATCAATTAAAAATATCAAAGCATCATGATGAATTTCAACAGAAAAAGGTCCAGAGAAAATGTCTATTTGTAAAAATAAACCGATTGTGTATTCTAGATACCATAATGCAAGTGAAACGGAATTGAATTACCACAGAAAAATAATGCAATAGAATAATTTCTTGTTTTTTTTAAGCTTTATCATTATTGCTATCAGAGCTATCGATTAGAAGAGTGTGACACACGGACAGACGGATGGACGCGGCTCTTATTATAGTATAGATGATATTATTAACCGTATATTAACGGGCATTGCACTAGTAATACTTTAAAGAATTGATGATTGTCATTTGAGTAACTTTAGTCATATTAATTACCTAAAGCAATTCAATACTTTTATTACAGTGACAGCTGTTTTAACTGTTGTTCACAGAGTTATATTATTTCGGATATTTTTTATGTGTTTCACTCATTCAATTTATTACAGATGCTGTTCGGAGCGATGCTTCTGCAAATCCATCCGGTCACACGCGGGACCACAACCTACGGGGCTCAATGCTGAACCATCAAGACCCTGACCATGTTCGATACCGTGACCAGCCTGACCTTCATGGTTCTTCTTCGTGGATCCGGGATTATGGCACATCGTCTCGGTACAAAGAGTCTTCAGAGTCTGGGTATTTGTCTCAACAGAAATCTCAAGACTTAGGCTATTCATCTCGGTATGATAATTCTCCAGACGCGGGATACTCTTCTCGATACCAGAAGCCCTTAGATTCCAGCTATTCATCGCATCTGGCATCTCAAGATTCAGGCTACTCGTCCCGGTATCAAAAGTCTCCGGATTTATCCTACTCGTCCCGATATCAAAAGTCCCCTAACTCACCCTACTCGTCTCGTCACGGTCTATCATGGCCAAGCTCGGCCTCTGTCTCATCTTCGTCTTTCTCGATCACTCCGATCAAGTCATCTTCTGATTCTCAACCGCCGTACATCTATTCTCATTCTGCCCCACCTTCCCACTCTTCGTCCGTCCAGATCATACCTCCTGACCCTGATGATACAGATCCTCGATTTATCTTTCGTTATCCCAGTCCATCCATAAACGGAAGTCTTCCAACTCCGAGGCGTCATTTTGCGCAGACACCTCGGTACCAGTTCCCCACCAAGCTTGATCCGTCTGAAATCTTTCCGGATTCTCGTCTAACGTATTCCGAGGTATCGAAACACTACAAACACGACGATGAAACGTTAGCGGGAAGGAAAATCTTCAAAAATCCAAGAAACGTGCCCTCTGAGCAGTGTCCGCGAGATGAGGAGGCGGCTAAAAGGATGGTGAGTATCTTGTGATCGTGTTTGAGTCCGGTTTGGAAATGCAATGAGTTTCAGTCAAATAAGTTACGGTAAATACGAAACTAATTTACTGTTTAAAGTGAATTAAGTAATAAACTTAATTACGTATTCTGTCAGGAAGTTAAAAAGCCACAAGGTGTAGCCTTCTTCAAAAAATAGGCACTATATATGTACTATGTATTTTAAACTTTCTTGCTGAGCAAAGTCATATTGTTTCTCTTTCGAGAGGATAAATTAACCTCAACCGCTAGTTGCTTTGATTTGCGTCTTACCACGATATGAGGTCCACTAAATGAATTTATTAATTTACTATGCTCAATATTTTTGTATTTCAAATGTAATAAGAATGCATTAGTGTTTACCAAATTTATCATATAATTTAACTGTGTAGGTTGTGCACGTTTAATTTCTATTTTAAATCTTCGTTATTGTTTCGAGTGACAAATACCGAAGACTGCGATAGCCGCTGAAAATTAAATACTGGAACATAAAAAATCCAACATTTTTATGGAGACGTAGTTCTATTTACTGTCTTCTGTTCGTTATTCAAACCATTTTTATAGGTACAAAAATAAAGATATAGGTATAAAAATTACTTATACGTAATCATCGTTGGCAATCACAGCTACGTAGACCAATTGGTCAACGGCAGCAGGCACTTATGACGCTACCAGAGACTGTGACTGTACGCAATAGTCTAAATTGTGAAGAGCTTTGCTTCTGCGGTCTATTATTTGTTATCATTTGGTTCAAGTCTTAGCTTTTCGTTTTACCGTCGTAAATATGGGTTAGGAACAAATATTTAGCTTTATTTTGCATGTTTTATTATTGAATCTTACAATATTATCATCTAACTGGGACAGTAATAGGGTTCTTGCGGAGTCATTGTTGCCTTAGCTAAAATTCATTCCAAAAAATGCCAGTGAACACTTCAGCAAAACTCAGTACCGTCACATGGAGCTAAGAAAATACAAGAAAGGTTGGCATCTAATGATCTTCACTTCATTTCGAAAGAAGAATGGCATCATTCATCACCAGACCTGACCCCTATCGATTGCAGCAGCTGTTCCAAACTGTTGAGTAAGGCTTCAGCGACACATCACCAAAATTTGGAAGCACTAAAATCAAAACTCAAGAAGGATTGGGCTGAAATTCTTCAAAAAAATCATTTGTGACTCGTGCATCATTTGTGACTCTGAGCTTCTGAGGTCATATTAAATAAAATGTGTCAATCTCTATCATGTCTCTAACTACAATTTTCTTTCTGTTACATTTGAATACATTAATTTGTTTGATAAGCATGGAATTCAATAGTTATAACATTAATTATTGAACACCCTGGGTGTGTTCTAGGAAATGAGCAGAGAAAAATTTTTATCTTTCACTGGTAAGAGGTTTACTTTCAGCTTCAACTACGGCGTTATAAAATACTGACAATGTCGTTTCTATCCACGAAGTATATTTCAACACGAAGTAGGTAACTATGCAGTTGTTTTAATTCAACATTAATTATGATAAGAACTGTAAGGACAGAGCAAATTTGTTGTTAAATACTTGCTATGTGACCTGCCTCAGGGCCGGACGTGCCTGCGCAAGTGCAGCAGCGACAGCGACGGCTGCCTCAGTCGTCGCAAGAAGTGTCTTTGTGACGGCATTTGTGGCATGAGCTGCATCAAGCCTGGTGAGGGCGTGGCATGAGTTGGGGAGTGTGTGGCATGAGCTGCATCAAGCCTGGTGAGTGCGTGGCATGAGCTGCATCAAGCCTGGTGAATACGTGGCATGAGCTGCATCAAGCCTGGTGAGGGCGTGGCATGAGCTGGGGAGTGGGTGGTATGAAATAGAATGATTCATCAGGAACGAGCCGTTAGGCCTATTCTTGGGTCGATGCCCAAGTCCCATGCCGTAATTCTAGCCGCCGATGCATGAACTGCATCACGCCTGGTGAGTGTGTGACATGAAGAGCATCAAGCGGAAAAGTATGAGTTGTATCTGAGATACTGCATGAACATGTCGAAACAAATACACCATGGTATATCATCAAGTTGTTGCATTATTGTGTTACTGTAAACTTAAGATTTTTCGTTCAGTAATACCATTGATGGTACTCAAAGCAAAATACATTTAAAACGTGATAAATATTCCGTAAAAAATTATGCAAACTTTTTATTGTATTTCTCACTGTATAGTTCACTATATTCACATTGATAACTTTGGAAGCTACCTCTGTGGCAACGGTAGGCAGAATGGGACGGTCACACTAGACTGTGTTGACTATTTGGGGCTGTCGGCAGTAATTGGGCAAATTGAGATGGATCGGCTTTTGGGGCAGAACTAAGTGCTCTGACAAGTCTGTCTTTATTCCTTTCTTGTGGTAAAAAGACAGCAAATATGCATTGCTGCACTGGACTGAATACACACGAAGAAAATGACCGTGTAATTACTGCAAATTCAATAATGTTCTGACAAAACCTGCAGCTTCCACGTGGTCATGTGGTTAGTGATTTTCGTAGGCGATACGTAATTTCAAAAGTTATTTATAAAAGTTATTTAAACGACAAACAAATGCTCGAAAATCCGCTTGAGAGCGCTGGTATGGGAGTATTGCATGTATAAAAGTGTAAGTATGAGGAGTTTAGTTTGCCTAGTTTTTAGTTTTGTAATTGTGACAAGATGTACAATAAAAAATGTATGAGTAATATATATTTATACGTAGTATAAATGATAAGGGTATGGAGAAGCAGTTTAAAATACCTTTTTCAACAGATTGGATACTGACTTGAGACAGTTGAATTTATTTCGCGTCTATGTATTTTCTAATTGCTCCGTCACATCTTGATAATGTAGCAGTTCTGGCTGATTCAGAGGAGAAACTGCATATACCGTGAGGAGCAAAATAATACAACACGTTGAATTAAATCGCCAGATTGCACATTTATAGACCACGTACAATTACGAACCTTGGACTATATATAAACAATAATATAAAAAGGTTAATAATATTTCAAAAACCCCACAAATCTTTAATAGAAAAAATATATAGGAACATGTAAAATAAATACGTGAACAAAAGTTTACAATACATTTCAAGATATACATACATTAATACTTCGTTGCATAGCCCTTATTATTAATTGTAGCTTCGAGACGTTTATAGTAGTTTCCTACCAGCCTTTGACAAGTTTCGGGCGTAATCTTATTCCATTCTTCAATGCAAATTTCTCTGAGTTCAGTGATGTTATTGAGACCTCTCTTCTGAATCTTCAATTTCAATTCCTTCCACAAGTTTTCGATCGGATTCATGTCCGGGGATTGACTTGGCCATTCTGAAATATTTATCTTCTTCATCCTCAACCATTCCTTGGTTTCGTTTGCAGTATGCTTTGGATCGTTGTCTTGTTGAAATTTCCATCCACGTTTCAATTTTAACGAACGAGCTGAAGGTAGGAATTGCTCTTCCAATATTTCACAATATTTCCTGCTATTCATGGTTCCTTCAATGATGTGAAGGCTTACCTGCCCCTGATGAGCTGAAACATCCCCACACTATATAACATACCCACTGCTCAACAGTGGGTATGGTGCACTTTGGTTGATACTCTTCGTTTTGTTGCCTCCAAACATGGTTTGTGCTGTTTCTCCCAAATAGTTCAATTTCGGTTTCATCTGACCACAGTACTGAGTTCCAAAATGCTGCTGGCTTGTTCAAATGGTCGTTGGCATACTTCAGCTTGGCCTTGACGTGACGTTTCTGGAAAAGTGGTGTCCTGTTGAGGGTTGTGGGAACGAAGACCTTTGCGGCGTAGTGCCCTGTTGATCGTGTGTTTGCTGGCTTCGATCCCAGATGCCTTGAGATAATCCTTCAATTCTTCACGAGCAGTTTGAGGCCTCTGTACTACTGTTCGGACCAATTTTCGAGCAGCACGGTCGTTAATCTTCCGTGGACGGCCAGTTCGAAGCTTGCTGAGAGTCGTATTCCGGCATTTCCACTCACAATTATCGTTCCAAACAAGGCTATAGGAACTCACAGTTGTGTACTTATCTTCTGATATCCCAAACCTTCATTAGGGAGTTCCACAATACGTTCGCGAAGATCTTGGCTGATGTCCTTATTTTTACCCATGCTTACGACCTTTCAGAACGAGAGCTGCTGTACCAACGACACGTTATTGGAAATGAATGCAGCCGAAAGTTCGGTTGCCAAATAGTAGAATGTTTTAAAACATTCTGAAATAATCCTACTATAATTTTCATGTATAATATCGAGAAAAAGGTCGGGTATTGTAAACTTTTGTTCACGTATTTATTATACATGTTCCCATATATTTTTCTATTAAATATTTGTGGGTTTTAGATATATCATTGACCTTTTTATTCAATTATATATATATATATATATATATATATATATATATATATATATATATATATATATTTCATTTTTCGTAATTCTCCTTGGTCTATAAATGTGTAATCTGGTGATTTAATCAACGTGTTGTATTATTTTGCTTCTCACGGTATTTGTTACGAGTTTTTGAATGGAGTATTTGAAAGGCGATTAAGGGTTATCTAGGATAGAAGTAAAGTGACAAAGTCTTCATAGATTAAGAGTGATGAAGTTCACGAAAGCTTAACTGGCAAGGTAATGGAAAAAGAGAGACCGTCTGAATATTGAGGACAGCGTAACGGACCAAGTGGGAGAATGGAGGAAGAAGAGGAGGAGGGAGATGAAGATAAGGAAAAGGAGGAGAAGGATGAGGATGAGGAGGAGGAGGAAGAGGAAAAGGTGGAGAATGGAGCAGGAGGCGGCGGAGATTGGAGGAGAAGGACATGGAGGTGAATGAGAAGGTCGGGCACAGAGTAAAAAGTGGATATCAGGCATGAGGTGTGGTAAAAGAGGCTTTCAATTGCGCGGGGCATGGGCATTAGCGCAAAAACAAGTTTTCATAGCCGTGTGGTCGTTTCAGTTGTTTTACATGAGGTGCACACTTGGGAATTGAAGGTAGCAGAGAGAACTCGTTTAGAAAAAGAAATAGAGTGAGATGAGTGCAGGCAAAATGACACATGCCTGCCAAATATGTGTTGTCGTCAGAAACCGAGCAGTTGAGACGCTCGACTGTCGCCATGTATTTAACACGGCCTCGACTATGATCTGGTCGTGCTCTTTGTCTTTTTCAGGGTGGCTGCAAAATCTGTGCCCTTTCATAGGGATGGAATTTACTGATTATTATATCTAGAAGGTTGAAATTAGTTTTGTACCAAACTACATGATTCAAAATTGTATTTGGTATCTTAGATTTGATCGTAATGAATATATGAAGATACATATGTAGAAGTCCTATTTATTAAACGGTTTTTTATACCTAAGAACATATCACAACTAACTTATGAACAGCCTAAGTTAATCGTGGAATTTATGATTCAACAAGGCCAAATAATCAAGTCAATACGTCATTTTCAAGCGAGATGTGATATACGATTGAACAAAGAATAAAGAGTGTAAAACACACCGCACATGACATTGTGGGATGGTCCAAGACGTAATTTCCTCAATGACTAATATAACATTGGTCAGATTTTTCTTCGCCAGCTGGACACTCGATTTGTGCCCTTCAGACTACTTTCTTCGTTTTTTTTTGTAAGGTATTCCGGGCTGGCCTATCGAATATCGCTGAACTGAAAAAAGTTGTTTGAGTTATTACATCTATCAATGCCAGTATTTTGTATGATGTGATGAAAGATTTTGGAAATCTAATTGATGAGATTGTTGGACGGGTCGTTATTTCGAGGGCTAAAAATGGTATCCAATAAAATGTACCGTGGTGCATTATAGTGTGTTTTGAAGTGAACTTCTTGCCGCGTGGTTTTAAATATTTTATAGCGTCTCACAACTGAAGGTTATCATAAAACTTTCGTTTCTATGAGTGTTATGCTAGGCAAAATAAACTCGAAATAAAATTGTGGCACAATAATTAAATAATTAATTAGCTCATGCGTGCGAAAAAAATACTGTAACCTATTTTCTTTTCTTCTCGTTTTATAAATAATTATGCGTTGAAAAATGATTGATCCTGCTAAAAAAATCCACCGATGCTTCCTCTCGTTTATATGTAGTCTTTCTAGAAAAGTACTGGAACAATAAGAAACTTACAATCCATGGTACTGGTACAGTAAATACTATTGGTAACTGGTACAAGATGACGTTGATAACTTCAACTGCAACTTCAACTGGTATTGCAGTTGAATCATAGCTGCGTCATCTACGAGTATGTTGCCCTCATTATCTCTTTTGTTACCAGTTCTTCTCAATCAATCTATTCAGTTCTTGTCAATTATTTAGCTTTCAACTCTGGTTATCTATTCATTCCTTACTAGTACTTATCATCAACCCCGTTGATTATTTATCTTATCACTGCTGTATGAGTTAAATCCATGCTCATCATGTATCACACTATAACTCGTACAATAATTCGTTCCTAAGCCTCCATTGATGACATGAGCGTTTCCTCATGTTAACTTCCTAATTACCGATGTCTAATTAAGTGACTTTGTCATCACTGTGATGCAGACAAGGAGTGCGGTGACCTGGTGAACCCCCTCTTTGGCTTCGTGGAGCTGGGGGGCCGCCTCGTAGGGAGCAAGGCCACCTACAAGTGTCAGGAGGTGAGGAAGATGTGCTGGCACTACTTTACGAATTGTTTCGTCGTGTTTAGTTGGAGGTATGAAAAGCATGGAGAAATTCTCCCGAAAGTTAGTACTAAATACACAAAAAGAGTGGAGGAAATGTTACAGCTTACGATAGACATCTGCTGCAAACGTACACTCTGGCCTCTCATTTTACTTACGCTTTACTACTTCCATTTTCGTAATATTTCTCAAGATGACGGAGCAAAGTTTTGCAACATCGTAAGACTTGAATGAACTTTGCTTTCAGGGCTACCACCTGATCGGCCACGAAGAGCGCGTGTGCCAGGCCGACGGTACGTGGTCTGGAGCACCCACCGAGTGCAGGGAGAACTGTGAGTGTCTTCCTCTAGTGTTATTTTTAACAATATTTACTGTGCCTTTATTCCTCTAAACTCAACTCTGTACTAGTGATGAGTCATCAACTCTGCCTCTCTTCCTCTAAACCCAACCTCATACCAGTGATGAGTCATCAATTTTACCTCTAGGTAAGATCAAGTGTTTGGGATGAGTCATCAACTCTGCCTCTGAGTAAGATCAGGTGTTTGTGATGAATCATTAACTAGACCTCCAATTTAAATGGAGGGTTTGTGATTAGTCATCGATGTTGTCCATCTACTCCTTAGTTACACCATGTATTTATGTAAAAAGTCCTTGATCTTTGAACTGAAGTTCCAACTCTTTCGTTTTATTATGTTCGGTTTACATCATGACATCATCAGGAAACATTCCCGAAAAACAAAGTTTCATAAAGCGAATCCGTTGTCTGTAAGTGCATTACTAGCAAGCGTAAGGGTCTATGTCAACACGAAAGTAATTTATGTTTGGCTGCCGCTGCCTTAAGCGAATGTGCTGTCAGATTAATGTTAAAATATTGGCGTGGGGCTCGCCCCTGCAAGTTGAGGAGCCTTCTTTCTTGAGTTCTGTTTCGAGGATTCTATAATTTTATTGCAATGAAACTCTAACAGCAAAGTGAAAAAAATAATTCTACACTTATGTGTTTACAAACCTAAAGCAATTACTATTGTGTTCAGTAACACAAACGAAAAAAAATACGTGATATGATAACCGTGGAGAGTTAACACTCAGCACACCCAGCTCTATGTTGACTCAAGAGCGCGAGTGCAATACTTCGTTGCAGCTGAAAATGTTCTATTAAATCTAGTGTTTTTAGATGTTTTTCTACAGGCCTGAAACGTGTCTGCATCCGTTGCACATAACGGCTGCCGCTGAGGTACTTGACTTATTTGTGCGTTGTACTAAAGCTATTTGTTCTGAATTTTGGATTAACATATTGAATTGCCGTTAAAGAAATAATATTGAATATTCAGATTCAGTGCAATTGAAAAACCGTTAAAGAATGATATTTTCCTGACCATCCTCACTTCAGATGATTAATTTCAAGCATCTAGTTTACCGCCATGCCCCTTAACTCTGTCACTGGCCGTTGTTGATCCCTGCGGGAAACTTGGAGTACCGCGTGGAGGGCCTCAAAAGAATCATCCGAGCTGCGGTATTCTAGACTGATCTCTACACTGCCATGAGATTCTTGCTAAGGATGTCAGTCTTACTAAAGAATACAATGGTTATGGATGTATGGAAAACTGCTAACCTTCCCTCTTGCTTAAGGTGGACTTCAATACATTATCATAGCTTATTTCTCGAACAGCATGAGTCTGACTGCTAATACGTGAAAAAAACTTAGGAATAACTTTTCACTCACATCAAGAATAGTAAAGCTCTCATGTAATTTTGAACTTTGAAAATGTTCTACTTCATGCAAATACGCTCTGGTAGAAAATCAGGAGACAAAAAGTATGATTTCTCTCACCTACTTATCTTCAGTCTACTGTCTATTAAGTATAAATGTTTTGTTTGGAAGCTTGTTTTTAAGAGTAAAGCACGTTTTTGCAAGTAAATCGGCAAATGAATTCCGATTACTCCAAATTTGAGCAACGAAAATGAAGCATGAACAGGAATATTTAGCACTTCTGCAATTAAACTCGAAATTAAAGTCGAAAAGTTTGAAACGGAGCACTATGAAAGATATTTAGTATCCGATGGTAATGCTCGTGCAATCCAAAACTTTAGTTCAAGACTCTAGAGAATTTGAGAAGTTTAAATTGTGAAACGGAGAGCTAAATTGTTTACAGATTTAAGAAACAGTTTAAATGGCACGTATGTAATCCTGCTATGTCGGGTATCGACAATATTGTACGGAGGATATTTTGCGGAAAATATTTTGCGGAGTATATTTTGCAGAGGGTAGTTTGCAGAGGACATTTTGCTGAGAATATTTTGTGGAGGATGTTTTGCAGAGGATATTGTACAGGGGATATTTTTCACTTAGCTTTTACTAGCGAGTGAAGAAACACGTACAAGATTTTGTTCGAATATTACGTTTTTATGTGCCTGTATAAGCAAGGTAACAAGTCAACAGCGTAAACATGAAAGAATACTGGGATGTAATACACTAGTCCAGAAAATGTTTGCTACTCGGGTAATAAAGTTTGATGTATATACTAAACCATGTATACGAATTCCAATTCTGTGGTGAGAATTGTTTCATCACTTCAGGTTCCTGAGTTACAAGCATACTCTTGAGTAATGCATCTGTGTAGAATGATGAATGAAAGAATCTTGTTAAAGTAATGGCCCATGATTCTGATGGGTTTCAGTATCCCGAAGAGAAATTCAGTGCAAAGAAGACTGATGCTAAACTTAAAGCAGGTATTTCTGTGAGGCTGGTGATCAGAGAATTGATTCGTGACAAGGACTTCAGCAAACAACAGACTCCACTGGAGTTGGCAGGGCAGGGCTCATTGTTCCACGTAGTGCATGCAGAACTTCCTTGGTAGTCACAGGGCTGACAACTATTAAGACCTAGTGTACAATACGATAAAGGCCAATCAAGCTATGGGGTGTCGGATATCTCTCAAGATGCAATTCCTGCATTTTCATCGAGGTTTCTTTCCATACAATATGGGTGATATCAGTGACGAACATGGAGAAAGGTTCCACCATGATATCGCAAGGATAAAAAGCAGGTATCAAGGATGCTTCAACAAAAGATGATGGGCGACTTTTTCAGGTTCCTACAGCCGGAGGACTCTTCATCTATTTACTCACAAAAGGAAGAGCATCAGTTTCAAGCATTTTGAATAACATAGTTAAGTGAATACTACCTCCTACATACAATAAATATAGTGTCTGAGACCGCAAAAGGACGTACATAATGTCAAATATGGTGGCCCAATCCCAATATTTGTCTAGAAGTTTCAATTATTTTTATTCTTGTAAGAAATATACATATTAGTATACTTAGGAAGCAGTCCTTTATTGATACATGTCTGGTTAAAAATAATGCCATATTGGGATGATACGAGCTTTTTATTAAGCTTTTCAATCTGTCTAAAATTACAAATAGTTTCTGGGTCCAAAACTTCAAAGATATTAGCAATAGTCAAATCCAAAAAGGGGTTTTGCGACGCGTTTCGGCGATCATTTGCCATCTTCAGGCTATGGAGTATGCAGCAGACTATCCATCCTCTCCATGCTGTTGCTGGCTGCGATGTGAGCTGTGGAATTCTGAAGTTGGCTTGTAGACTTCGAAGGCTGTTGCCTTCGAAAGTACAGTCAGCTAAAACAATTTTAGGATACAATGTTTTCCAGTGCACTGATTGTTAATTGACGGCTTCTTTTGGTGAATTAATAATGCTTCCAGAATTTGCTGACGGTTGTACTCGGGTCCATGTCGCAGTATCTTTGTGTTTATTACTAGTTTTTCCCGGGTAAGAGTTTCGTTGTGTTCTTCCATTTCGTGATTTTTTGGACCTCCAGAACCTAAGTGCATAGTCAGGCGTCGGGAAATAATAGCCCAATAGCATAGCCCAATAATAAGGGCTATGCAACGAAGTATTAATGTATGTATAGCTTGAAATGTATTGTAAACTTTTGTTCACATATTTATTATACATATTCCTACATATTTTTTTTTATTAAATATATGTGGGTTTTAGATATATTATTAACTTTTTTACACTTTTGTTTATATATAGTCCAATTTTCGTAATTGTACGTAGTCTATAAATGTGAAATCTGACAATTTAATCAATGTGTTGTATTGCTTTGCTCCTCACTGTGCATATATATATATATATATATATATATATATATATATATATATATATATATATATATATATATATATATATATATATATATATATATATATATATATATATATATATATATATATATTCGTATATACACAGTGAGGAGCAAAGCAAAACAGGTTAGTATTGTTAGTATGTTAGTTGCAACACGATTTTCACAAGTAGCAGAGACAAAGTTAAAAAAATTTGCTTCATGTAACCTATGGACATAATATGCAATGAAATTTGCAACATTAAAATCATTTTTTTTATAATCCTTGTCCAACTGTTGTACACAGCTTCGCGAAATTCCGAGACCTTGACCATAAAACTCCTAAAATTTCAAAAGGGTTTACATACCCTCTGCATTTTTTTCAAAAAATCTAGATACTACAAATCAATAATTAACATCATACTTAAGAAGCTGAGCATGTATTGAGTAGGAATAAAACGAAATGCGAATAAATCGTGTGGAATTGGTGAATGATTGGTAAACAATCAAATAGATCACACCACACAGGCATCTAATTATTTATTATCATTGCATAGCTTTGCAGGCGCATACACAACTGGCCTAAATAAACTTCATACTAAAGCAGCTGCAGCAGTGGCACTTTAAATGGGAAAACTTGCAGCTGCAAACTTCGACGCTGAACTTCATGCCTCTCTGCTGACCGGCGCTTTTGCAATATAACTTTGAAGTTAGTCCATATGGCGTCTGGGATTTTATCTATCATATAAAACGAAAAACACGCTTGAAGAGAACAAAGGCAATCAGATGAGGTGAGAAATGAAGCTTAACTTTATGTAATAATAGATTTTCGTTCAGTCTGTGATCGTAGACTATTTTTGGAACGTATTTGAAGTGTCATTGATAAAGATTACTGCGCGCGTTATGTTTCTAAAAGTTAGTGGATTTAAAAATAGTTCAAAAATATTTGTGACACATAAAGTTGACATCAGATTTTAATTGCAGCCTGTCGTCTAATGAAAAACATCTTATGCTCGAGAAAATTTTTGAAAACGACACAAAAACAAAACTTCGAGAGGTCCGGGTTTCTCTGCTACAATACAATGCGATTAAGGTGAAAATTTTCGTGTTCATTCCTTATTAAAATATTCGAACAGAATTAGGCTTAGGTTAAGAAAGTGCTTAATCATGAGAGAAAGTTATTTATTTTTAATCTTTGCTGATGGAAAACTTTTTCAACATTCGATGGACCAATATATAAAATACGGAAAACAAGTGAGAAATGTATATTTTATATACATACATTTTACCTCCAAAACCATAAAATTATCATTTCTAATTGACAAGTGAAAATTTTTCTTGTCAAGTATATTTGTTCTTGACTGGAAGACATTTGAAAAGGTGATACGGATTCGAACGTTCTATTAGGGGTTCTAATACATGCGTGTTAAGGTCATGCAAACTTCAGTTATTGCTTTGGCCGCTCATCTGTACACTTATTGAAATTGAATAATTGTTAAATGTTTTCTTAGTGAAGAATTCACCCTGGTGCGTTGTTTCCTAACAAGAATACTGACAATTTCAACGATGTACTCTGATGCACAGCGCACACAATTAACTTTAAAAATATTGAAACGCTTCACAGATACATATGAATGCAACCTTGAGACAAAAGCGAAATACGATTTGATGTTAACATGGAAAATATTTGCGTTTTCTTTATAAAACGTTTTCAAAAGTAATCAGTGAGTATCTTGAAGTTGGATATATTTCGATGATAGAAGTACGGAAATAATCAATTTGTTAGATGTATCTGCATTGGAGCACAGAAGACTTGCTTCGTCAACAGTTTTATTAAAATGCGTGAACCGCCGTAGATTTTAAAAATAAAATAGGCAGTGCTCTTTGTTGGAAAAACTCCATAAATGTGAACTGATGGCTTACAGAATTTTGCAAATAACGTATGTGGGATAAATTGTTTTGATTAATACTTGTATGACCAAATTATTGAAGTTTTTCTCCGTTTAATTATTATTTGATTGTCATGGTCTCCCGCAGGCTGAGCAATAGGCACTGCATTACATGCACGTACGATGACAATCTTACCAATGTACCGTAGTAACTCATTCTCTACATTAAGTTCCAATTATGCAACTACAGTAATTTAACTTTAACCCTGCAATTTATTTGCAGTGAATTTGATCTGATTGAATGAAATACCAGGGTAACAAACTGAAGACATAATCCCTTCCCGAACTTGAATTAATTCCTCGCTGAGGTTCACCGTTTGAACGCATGATTAAGTAACTGTGTGAACTTCTTATTAAGATCTCATTAATAAGTTGAGGAACGGCTCGTGATCCAAGTTTGCCGAGAATGCCTTACCAGTAATTACTGGCGTATAATTCCGGAAATTCCCGACACCTTCAACAATTTCAAAAATTCCTGAAGTTTGGACCGAGTAATGCAATATCGTACTGAGCTCCGCAATGTCGATTATTGAACGCTCTACTCAAGCCTCTCATCAGGGAGATAACGAAGTTTGTTTGAAAAGTGTCTCGAAACAACGAAGACATAACATGGTTTCGACAATATATGTAACTGTGATGATAGCATTAAGTAGCAGTTTGTGAAAAATTCAATATATATGACGAGCATCGTTTGTTTTAGAAATACTGAGAATTTTCATGTCTATTGTATGACACTATCAACGCTGGATATGAGTCTCGGCTAAGCTAGCTGCACGAAGCTTTAGAGGACAAGCACCGTGGAAAGCTCAGCTGTGGTGTCCTGTTGTTGCACGACGAGGCAACTGCACACACAACTCGCGAAAGTCTGCTGAAAGTAGTTGACCTCGGCTCTGAATGGGTAGACTACTCATCTCACTCTCTAGATTTGGCTCTAATCCGCTTGCAAGAAAACGAGGCTTGATTAGATGTGGGTTTGTAAATCCTTGATTCATTCAAGGCTATTTCACGATAATTGTTAGCGTCCACACACGTCCTAACTTTAGGTATGGAGATTCTTGCAGCCTGGCCGCCGGTCTCATTAGCTGAGTTAGAGCTCCAAACTTTGCCAAACTATTGAACTTCGAAGTTGCATTAACAAGCTTTGTATTACTTGCCCTGTATTATTAGCTCAGCAAAGAGACCTTTGAAATAGTTTAAACACTCATGCATGGAGTATTTAGAGCCCAGGGGAGGTAAGGAAACAACGTACGCGTACCGATTATCGTTCAGTGCGTTCATGCTGAATTATCTCAGTGGCATGGAATTGAAAGTATGATGAAAGCGAGGCACTAACTTTATCCTTGACATTCAGAGTACTCTGAATGCAATGATATAAATCTACAAGTTCACATATTTTAACTAATTATTAGCTATAGCTTTTCTCTACATAGATACTAATAAGTTACAATAGACTTAAAGTGATATATTGGGATAGTGAATTTATTCATGTATCTCAACATGTGTCTGAGTGTTAACTTAATCTACACATCTTA
Organism: Trinorchestia longiramus; assembly: GCA_006783055.1. Taxonomy (NCBI): domain Eukaryota; kingdom Metazoa; phylum Arthropoda; class Malacostraca; order Amphipoda; family Talitridae; genus Trinorchestia; species Trinorchestia longiramus. The sequence goes on along the minus strand of VCRD01000397.1, from coordinate 29,335 downwards.
TTTGTTTTAAGAAGTGGGAACGTAGAAACATGTGAAACTTCAGTCCCAATTAAATAATGTTGGCTTGCCCTATTGATTAATAAGGCTTTTAAGCTTGCTGAGAAATGAATATAAATTTTCACATCTCTAAGATATAATACTGCCCTTGAACTCTTTGTATACATCCTATCATCTTAGTTTTCCGTTAAGTTAACAGATGGACCTATATTAGGCTTAAAATAAATACCTTATTGTTATGGGTTAACCTAGGTTTGCTAGTTGCATTCAAATAAATGCCGTCATCCTCAAAATATGCCGTACAATGGTTTGAAGAATGATCATTGTTTTCAGGACCTCTTTATGTACTATATGTGAAATCTTGCACCATTAATCGAACTGTCTAAAAAACTGTCCCAGTTCCTCCTTGCTCTATAAGAAAAGTGATTTGTTCGCTGTACATGTACTTGGCTCATTCAAAATTTGGTGCTGATAATTATTTGTGTGTCCTGGTCTATCTGGAAAACAGCTTATGATAAATGTCTATTGAAAGAACGATCTTAATGAGGTTATGCATTTTGATGATCATGTACCAGAGTACAAAAGTTAACGAGTCATGTTAACGGATACTGAAGCCACATTTAATTACCGAAATGTTGTGTTAGCACCATATGATTAACACATCCCAATCAGCATCAGAAACGTCAACTTGTTACATGTCTTTCTAAAGGGAGTGCCCTGGGGTATGTCACACAAATGGGTAAAAGTCTTCCAATATTTTCATTTGGTGCTCATACCAATACCCTAATTTACACGCACTTCATTTTAACTTCAACAAATCAGGACAATGGACAGCTTTTAAGCATAAGGAAATTTATCTTCCAGTCCAGAACTTAACTGCTTCAAACATTTAAAAAAAACGCAGGTGTGAGCCAAAAGATAAAGAAAGACTAGCTGTTCATTTTGTAACGTGGATCCGATTGATTTTTCTGAGCTTCGTCTTGTAACAGAATGGCAACTTGAAAACTGATTGAAATGTGCAGTTCGTGAAAACAATTAATTTCAGTCGTCTATAGAAGTTGTTGATAATTAATCCATGTCACGATGGCCTCCTTCTAGAGTATGTGAAACGTGAGGCTACGGTGGACACAAATAAAGGATCAAGCGTGTATTTTATAAGATGTTGGAGCATGTCGAACATGCTTCTCAAATTGAGAGAAAGATTTCGTTTCGGTTATAATCAGCAGTGTATTTTCCATTTTTCACAACCTCAAATCACGTCTATGGAAGCATCGATTAGATGAATCATCTGTACACCCAGTCTGAAAAAATTTTTAGCAATGAGACTAGTTTTGAAAGTAGTGTAGATTAATTGATAGTTTACATAAGTCCTACTTATAGGTTGTTAAACCATGATAATAGAGAATAGTATTCTATGGGCTTGCATTTGAAGTCATGAAAATAAATCTAAGCTTCGTTTAGATTTCTTAACCGTGCTGCTGACGGCCAGAACTTCGCTCTAGATTAATGGAGCCTCCAGGAACACAAAACTCGCCAGTTTCCGCCACCTCCTGCTTCAGAAACCCTGCAGAATTTCAGTGCGAGGGATAAAATTAAAATTAGATTTATGAGACGATTTCCGTGTTGGTGAGAATTTAGGGATGAAGGATAATCAAGTGAGGTTCTGCTTTTACTTAGAGGTTGGTTAAGTCAGCGTCTATAGATAACTTATTCTCAGTTTTAATTGTATTTGAGGCTTTCTGTTACAAACCAGAAGAAATTGGACGTCATGTTTGAAGTTTGTATAACCGAATTTGTAAGAGTTTCAGCTCTGACTCCCCGAAAAATGCAAACTCTCTTTTGTTCAAAATTAATTGAATTGTTTTTTTTTACTTCTGGGCAGAAGCTGTGACGAACGGACTGAAGTTGAAGCATTACCCGAATTCATTTCAGCGAATAGATAGAATCACAATATAACTTTTCTAAGTTTTTTATCATGTTTTTCAATGTAAAATGTTCAATGTCAACTAAAGACGGTTAGGTTAGTTCTCATTTCAGCTTATTTTAAATTGCTTAATTCTGTGTCGAATAAGGATAGTATTGGCAAAAGACTTTTATAAGAAGGGAGTTAAAAAGTATGGTGCCAGTTTTCCATGAAAAAAGTTCAAAAATACTAGTACGAAAACTGATTTTCAAACCTACTGCGCAGCAAAACCCTCAATACTCCCCAAATATACTGGAAATATCAAATTTTATGTCTGAAATTGACGTGTTCACAGTCTATATATGCATACTACGAGCTCGTTAATTCCTGTGCTTATTAAGTATGGATCTGTGTTCAGTAACTTTAGACTAGAGCATCTATGAATTATGCTGTTGTATGTACCTCTTGAGGTACTGCTCATTTCGAAACAGTTCTGTTAAGTTGAGGTCTGAACTTTGATGTTACCTTTTCCGAAGTATTATAGCTTTGTGAATTCTGCCAGCATTACTTTTTTTCGTGTTCGACGGACAACATCAGTTAACTCCTTTTTTAAGTTACTACTCCTCTTCGTCGACGATATTTATACCACGCCTTGAATGAACTGTCATTAAAGTGGAAGGTCGGTTGTGATACATTACCTAATTCCGTTCTTTCCGTAAGAGAGTCTCTACTAAACGAGCGAACACGTTTTGTTCTTAGAACTTTGAGCGATCGACAGATTGTAGTAACAATAAAAAATTATTTAGGAAAATCACAAGGTGAAAAGATTTTGATAAAAGACAAGTTACGCGTATGAGATCAACCATGCCTAGATAGGAATCCCAACCTGAAATATGCGTTATTTCTATGAGTTATTATTATTTTGTTGAGCTACTGAGTAAACATAGAAGAGCTTCAAGCGAGTGCCCTCCGGAGGTGCGTTGAATGCGCTGCCTTTTAAGGTATCTTGAAACTTTAGCTTTCTCGAGAAATATGCATGTAATTTGTACGTAGACTTGCTGAGCTCTATCCAGAAGTCCAACATACTTTCGTTTTCTCCGAAACTCTTAATGGAATGAAGCAAATGTTCCACGATGGTGAAGAGAACGTTCTTTATGTTGATATTTATGGAACTTTGGGATAGTTGTACTTGTTTTGCATCTTTTGCTCAAAAACAACGCTCCTCTAGAGTAGTGTTTCAGAACTTGGCCCTGTAAAGGTGTATTTCAAAGAGAGACTGAAAATTTAGTGCTCTACTCATGGTTTTAAGGGTGAAAAAAAGAGTCCTAGTTCAGTCTGTGATGTTGGTACGGAATATATCGAATGAGCGAACGCACTGCGATGCACGTGGGCGGTGTCACATAACTGTGTACCTCTACTCACTGTGGTGTCCCTCATGTTGTGAGGAGTATTAATTTTCGCTGAAGTTATCATAAACCAGATTTTAATTAGATTATAGGTGTCCTTGCAGTCAATATTGCCTGGTGGACAAAGTAATGAGTGAGGTTCAGGTTTCTACCGCAGAAACAAGCTGCTGCTGAAAATACAAATGATCGTAGCTGCGGATTTACGGGTTGCAGAATATATTTGAGAATTATTTCTCCTGTTTGTATGAAAGTTTAAAGCTATCGACTCAGAGCAAAACGTTATGTGAAAACTTTTATCGGGACTTGAAGTCGTGACAAAATTCAGAAATGAGTGGAAGATACTCGAATATTGTAACAGTAAAGTGCTTCATACAGCGGTTTTGGTAGACATTGCAACTGCAGCACAATGCTGAGTGCCGTAAAAGATGCGTTGCAGAATATGAGAGAACTGCAACGGTAACATTGAGGCTTCTGCCAATTGAAAACAGTACAGTATAATAAGGTTAAAGGTATGCTCAAAATAGTAATGTCCGTACTTCTTGTTTCTGGTTCGCGTTAGCAGTAATTGATCTCCAGAAACAGAATCCCGTTCTCCAATCAGACGTGCGTCTAGATTGAAGCCTACTGGTAATGACTGCGGGAGCTATCACTAGGTCGTGTAAGTGTCACAATTACCATCTAATCATATGAGAACCAAATATTAGTTTCCTTTTTGAAATTTCTATCATACTCTTTTTCGTTTTTTCTAGGCACCATCCAGCCTCACGACACTGAGAGTGAAATCAAGAAGCCATCTCACGTCATCTAAATATAATACAAACTCAAAATGAAAAGCGAGTGGATTCAAACGTAACTGCTGATGTGAAACACTCTCAAGCACTAGGATCTTACATGTGTAAAATGACCGCTCTTTTATGTTAAAAAAATTAACGGCATCTTTCATGTAAAAAATGATGACTGTGAGTGGTACATATTTTCCTCCTTTTACCTTATTTGCTCCAACTCTGCTGCATGTGCGTGACTGGTGTCTGACGGTATGAGACCAAGGTACAAGGTAGCAACTCAAAAATAAATCACTCTTTTCGTTCTTGCTGTCATACTGTACTCTATGATTTATCATATTGCATTTGTAAAATTCTAGGTTTTTGCAATGGGAGCAGCACGCTCAAACAAACAACAATTCCTTTATGACTGCATTTGTTCATGTTTACCAGGCAGTGATGGGGGACCATAGACAGCCCTGATTAAGGACGGCTGCTGTGGCTGCTTCAGTTAGTCAACACATAAAAATTACAAGCACTCCAGAGCACGGTAATGAAGTGTCACGTTGGTTGTAACTCGAGCAGAACATGCGCTGCTGGAAGATGCTTTGGGAAGTTATGTTTCGCAATAGTGCGTGCAGGAAGGCGCTTCTTGGAACGAAAGTTAACCCTTTAACGTCCTAAGAAACTTTAATGTCCTCTTTGAAGAAGTATGTTGAAACAAAACTTACGGTGTATAACAAGCCTGTACTGCACTCAACAGTTATAGAACTCTCAAATCATCTTACGGTTCTGCTTGCTTAGAGGTTACCAGCTCTATGATCAGCTAATGAAGAGCGTGTGGTTTTGTTGCAGTTCTCTCTTCGGGAAAATAATGTGTTTGGGAAATAATTGAATATTGTGAAATGTAACGATCACGAAGCAGTATGGGGGATTTAAAAAATTATCCACATGAAGAGAGAAAGTGGATCTGTACCATTAAGTCGACTATATTTTGAAAACTGATAAGGTGCTAGTTGAGATCAAGTCTCTTGGCTTTGGGAAAATTTAATTCTCATGGCACAACCTTTCTTATTGATTCTCATGCATACTTTTTTAAACAATCGGTCTCCGCAAAATACTTTAAACCCAAGCGACTTTGCTAGTGATTTAACACGTTAAGTGAAAAGTGGCTCACCCGTGAGTCACTCAGGTTAGGTTATATAATTTTTTCAAAGCTTTCTAGTGACTGTATGTACAAAGTAAAGATTTGCACCGGATAGGCAACGGCACTTACCATGTTAATTCATCCCCAAAAGCTGACAAACTAAGACATTTTTTTATCTGTATTCGATTTAGAAAACTCAATACAAACTTTTCATCCGCCTCTAACAGGAATAAAGGATACTGCAAAAATTAAGAATTCATAGTTTGTCACTCTATAAAAATTAATTGTTTGGAACTACAGTCCTGAATAGTTTGGTTTTGAACTAAAAAAAAAGCTTATATACGTGGATTCTTGCTTTCCTCTCGTGGCTGTACACATTGCCAAGATTCCAGACACAAGGATGTCAATCAACCTTCAAGCTTAATTAAGTTAGCATCAACAGTTGCCGTGCATTGACTCACCATTTCGAGTGGACGGGGAAGAAGAGAATGAACAAATGAATTGCAATTCTTTTGGTGTCACTTGTGCCATGAAGAAAGTTGGCTCTGTGTGTCCGCCCATGTCGTTGCGGACGCACGTAGAATCACAAACATTCAGGAAGGGAATAATAATCCGTGATTGATAAATAGTTAACACAGCTTATGGTAATTTATGGTATTTGACACAACTCACAATACCATAAAAACTACTGATCCAAATTAATAGGAGCGTCATGTATAAATGATCAAACTCTTGGTGTTGATTGAATGAAGTCGAAGAGTGCCACAAAAATTTAAAATGGTCGCTTCCGTTCTTTATTATTACTGGCAGCGACAGCTGAGTTGAAAGCTGCTTTATGAACATTGTTTTTCTTAATAACAAATGGAAGACAGAAATGAACACACCTGGCCTGTGGCCTAGCTATCTTAATAAGTTACTCTGAAAGTGCGACAGCTTTAGCGTTCAAGTGTTTCAAGTTAATTACGGTGGTGAACGGTGAGCTGTCAGACGCTTCACGTGCTCTAGTTGCCGAGGATGGAACGTTCGCAGTCAGTGAACAACTTGAAGTTCTCATACCATGTTTTAGAATCAAAATTTCATCTAGACAAAATTTCCAGAGGCAATTAGTGATGGTCAGGAAAAGTTCATGCTAATCATCTCCTAACCATCCATGGTTTTTAGAGTTGACTGTAAGCATGCGTATCAAACTCGAAAGCATCACGGGAAGTTCGTCCGTTAGTATTAAAGGATTCTGGAACGTCTGGAGTACCTTCCCATCATCAAGAATTCAACATCGAAGTTACTCTGGTTCAAGTTCTAAAGATTAAAAAATTATCTTCACAGGAGATGGAAGAAAGAATGTTTGTGTTAGAGTAACGGTGATAGTTTCTCTACGCATTGAACAAGGTTCTAAATAGCGGCGAGCTTTGATCCCCTTAGCCGACTAAGGGGATCAAAGTCTTGTCTTTTTCGTCTGTGAACACAAACCGTAATTCATGGCTAAGCAGCTGGGATTTCAAGTAACATGCGCAAGTTTTGACTAAATGGAGTTAATTGGCGCACATCGTTAAAAAAGTATTTCATTAAAAAACTTTGAAACACGTGCGTATTAGTAAGTACCAATACACTTTCGACGGAACACGAAATATCCTTGTTTCTTTTTCCCAAGTCGAGTTTTGTGCTGAATAAAAGTAGCAGCGAGGCAGTCCATACAAATGATAGCTTTTAGTGCCGGACATGAGCTTTAACTGGCCCCTGCCGAGCAATAATGAGTTAGCTTAGCTGATGCAGGCCCGAATGATGAAGCAACTAAAAAGGAAGCCTGTCAACTGTGAACGCTTGAGCTAATCCTAATGAATGCTTGAGAAATCAATGCAGATGAAGCCCATTTCCACTTCATTTATGAATGAAGTTAATGACGTCTGCGAGGGATGAAAAGGATCTCGCAGCAATCCTGTTGAATTATGCGTCATTCAGCTGGGTCATTTTACAACTGTTGATGAAATGTAGGCTTCAGAAAGCCTGCAAACAAGCATTCTTATGCACAAACATGAATAGAATGGATTGATAAAGGAATAAACCAACAGTTATATGGAAAAGTGTCGAGAAGGAACTACTTGCTTCAAATAGGGTACATCTGATGTACTTTTGTTTGCTTGAATATTGTAATGTATTTCATTTCCCAATCTTAAACACTTATTTGTTCATTTCTTCCCTGAGTTACAGTGCAGAGAGGTTGCTGGCCACATTCAAAACTGCTCTTGAAAGAAATTTATTTACATAAAAACGACTGCCATGCAACTTTTCATCTACAAACTTCTATTTTACTTCCTATTTAAGCAGTAGAGGGAAGAGAATCCTCCTGCTTTATTGATAGTCGTGTCTTCATGAGAATTTCATGCACAAGTCATTTATATCTAAATTCTAAGCATTTAATATTTCCTTACGAGTAGTGTCAATTTGACACAGAAGTCATTTCAACTCACGTGGTATTCATCATCACTGTGGTTTTTACCCTGCATCATTAACATTGAATGCTTAAATACGCTTCTGCGACGTTGCCTTTCGATTGCAAAATGTTGGGTGAACCAAAGGGCCGTTCGATTTTTAAGAGGAGTTCGGTACCGTTAAAAACTGAAATGAGTTTTTTGCCAACCCAGTACATCATTTCAACGACCACGTCAAAGAGCCTTTGATCTTTTTTTACATACCGATTTATCCTGTCCTTTTTAATTTCTGCTACTACAATTAGCTAGTCAGTGCAAAAATCATTCACTGCATTTACATTGAGTTTGCTTCCCTTCCCCATTACAGTGTACTGTACACACCCACCGCTCATTACCTCTTCCATTACAGTGTACTGTACACACCCACCGTTCATTACCTCTTCCATTACAGTGTACTGTACACACCCACCGCTCGTTACCTCCTCCATTACAGTGTACTGTACAGACCCACCGCTGATCCCTTCCCCCATTACAGTGTACTGTACAGACCCACCGCTGATCCCTCCTTCTCCATTACAGTGTACTGTACAGACCCACCGCTGATCCCTCCTCCTCCATTACAGTGTACTGTACAGACCCACCGCTGATCCCCAACGCTCGCCACAATGCTGTGGAAACGTTGACGCGGTTTGAAGTGAACCACACACTCCAGTACGCGTGTAAGGAGGGCTTCTACACCAAAGGCTTTCCCTCCGCTAAGTGTTTCCTCTACAATGGGACCATGCAGTGGTTTGGACCAGAGATACATTGTGAACGTGAGTACCTAGGTGAACTATGCAGTTGTTTGGACCAGAGATACATTGTGAACGTGAGTACCTAGGTGAACTATGCAGTTGTTTGGACCAGAGATACATTGTGAACGTGAGTACCTAGGTGAACCATGCAGTGGTTTGGACCAGAGATACATTGTGAACGTGAGTACCTAGGTGAACCATGCAGTTGTTTGGACCAGAGATACATGGTGAACGTGAGTACCTAGGTGAAGTGTGCGGTGGCTCAGCCATGAGATAGAGTACGAACTTCATTTCTTGGGTGAACCATTAAGGCATTGATACACTAAGAGAACATCGATAAATAACCTTTAGTTGTAGAAAAAATGTTAAAGAGACGTTGTATGAATATTTTGCAGGTAAATTCAGACAGAGAATAATCAGTTTCCTTGTGGATATAATTATTGTCTGCAACTCAGACATACTCAGATTCAACGTTCCACAACAAATCATCTACCTACACGAATACGCGCAGTATTCCACAAGACCGTACACGTGTCTCACGACAATTAATCCTGACATTACGACAGGATTACGTATTTTGAAGCGTGACTTTTACTGATTACAAATACGTGACAAAGCTGGGCTCATAACTGCGTTGTCGCAGCTGAATACGACAGAAACCATGCAGTAGCTTCGTTCGGATAACTGAGCATTTTATTAGCAAAACACACACGATAAATGGACGCAGCGCTTTTGAAGTTGAAACGGTGAAAGCTTACCCATTGTCTAGCATCGTAACAGCGCTGTGCAATAATATCCAAAGTGATTGGAAATTATCGTATTCGAAGGCAACATATGTGTATAGCGTTGGGTGCCCTAAGGCCAAAGAGGCAAAAAAGTTTTGACCCATTGTCATACGAAATTTGCAAAATAGAACTTTCCGTATCATAATAAATTATGTACATATCGATATTTTCTTGTTCTCATTTTGTAAGCTAAATACTATAGATTACATCTATAATACTTAGGGATGGACAGAGTTATGCAATTTTTTGCATGGGACGTTTTCAACTTTGTGGCACGGAGCGGCTCATATTTTGTTGCTCAGTGTACGTTAACGCACAACAAACCTTAATACACTACTGGGTTATGAGGACAACATTTTTGTGTGTCATGGGTAGAAATTACATTCATATCTCGAGGCTACCAGTTTCCCAAATTAGGAAGATTTCCTTGTTTATAGTTTGGGCGAATTTTACTGAGGAAATTCACTGTGAAGTGCATGGATCTAGTTTCCTCACTCCAAGGTTTCTTGCTCCTAAGAGACGTGTCTTCGCTGTAGCAGCCCGAGTGCTTGAGTGTCAGAAAAACATACCCAGACTCGAGGTTCAAGCTCCTGACCCCCAGCATCGCTTAGTACACACACAAGCAAATACGCAAAATTCATTTTGGATGTACCATGCAATACATGAATAGGCATCAAGTTTTCAATTCCCTTTTTTATTTGAAAATCTTGATTGAAAGTATCATGCCGGGAAAATCGTTTCAAAAATAATTGTGTGCTGTAAACATCCCCTAAACCAGTTTCATCATCAGTTCTGTGAATTACTAAGGGTGAATATTACTATGGGAGCAAAAAATCTAGATGTTGAACTTTATTCCTATATTTTAAAACCTGTGCACTTGTACATATTTTGTATTTACCCCTGAACGTTGTATGAAAAAATTGATACATGTACTCTGGATTGATTTCTATCGGAAAACATTGGATTATTTTGTTAATGCATCAGTCTCTTTGGTTTGAATTAGGCAGGCCTGGAATAATAGTTAGGCAGGAGTTCCGAGTTAATAAACATTGTGATCAATGGTGATGGAGAAAATATAAATCTTTAACCTTTAATTCGTCCCACGTCCACCCTAAATAGAAAATCTGACACGAGTAATGAAACCACATCAAATAGCCCAATATTCTATTCTATCAAACGCAGCCAAATATAAAAGCAGCATACGAATACCTTGATACAATTTTACCTGTCATGCCACAATAGAAATACATTAGGACGCAGCAAGATTATTACAAAATACGGGAGAAAATCAGTTATTTACAACAACCACTTCAAACATTTGACGATTGTTCTTAAGGTTAGTATTACTAGTAACGGGAACATATAAGGTGAGTTTCAGTTTATTATTCTTGAAATTTAAAAATCTTAAATAGATTATAAATTATAAGATCACAATCAACGTGCACCATCTCAATCATCGTAAATCACTGTCATAAAACAGCAACCCATTCTACGCCATGTCTGTTCACCGGAAGAGACTTAAATAATTAATTCCACGTATAAAACTGGAATAAATTTTAAAGAGAAAATGTTGCATGACGTCAATTCTAAGTCTGCCGATGTGCTCTGCCTCAAAAGTGTTAATGTCAAGTGAGGAGTGCACATACTGGCGTATTGTCGAGTGAAGAGTGCACATACTGGCGTATTGTCGAGTGAAGAGTGCACATACTGGCGCATTGTCAATTGAAGAGTGCACCTACTAGTGCGTTAATGTGAAGTGAAGAGTGCACATACTGGCGCATTGTCAATTGAAGAGTGCGCACACTAGTGTGTTAATGTGAAGTGAAGAGTGCACATATTGGCATGTTAATGAAAAGTCTTGATGTAAAAGGAAGCTAATTTTTCAGTTTACTTACTAATATTTTGCTTAAATATTAGTATAGTTAAAGGAAGGACTTGGTTAGAAACTACTTTGATTACGGCATCGTCTTTCAGATCCGAGACGGTAAGGAGGGCAGTGTACGGCAAGCATGACAATTGCAATGTTGCCTGTACTTTGAACATTGTTATTACCTAGATTAGTAAAACTACTCTTTCCATCGTTCCATTTTTTCAATCAAAAATTTCAATATACACTAGCATCGTTTGGGATCATTCTTCTGATTAATTTTGTTTTGCACTTTTGGTCTCCATAAGACGTATACACGAAGAATTATTGTTATCCCTCTTTTATAAAAGTTACAGAGACACAACTTTATTTGCTATGATTTTTGCTACGCTGAATGACCCGCAAAATCCACATTAGACACACACACACCCATGAAGACGCAGGTTTTTCTACGTCCTTAAATTCCTGGACCCTCAAGCAGAGACTAAAGACTTGTCTGTACTCCTCAAGTTCTTGCAATAGCTGTTCTAAAATTGCACCTGGAGGCGGTCGAGCGCGTCGGTGCCTCGAATGTGAACATGCGTTGCTGGGCCAGAACTGCTAGTGCAGACCACTGCTCCTGCAGACCACTGCTCCTGCAGACCACTGCTCCTGCAGACCACTGCTCGTGCAGACCACTGCTCGTGCAGACCGGAACTTAAAAGCTGTTCGTACAGAAAGTACACAGACAGGTGATCTTTCATGGTACTGCTATCGCAAGAAAACGTACTCGCAACTATCAGTTCAATATGTACCAACATCTGCCAGCACAGACTGTGCACACAACTGCGTGCACAAACTGTACACATAACTGTGTACACAATCTGTACACACCACTGCGTGTACAAACTGTACGCACAATTTCCGGCACAAACGAGTAGGATATAATGAAACAAGTTTCGAGTATTGTGATGTTTTGTTAATTCAACTTTACGCATCGTTGATTTGCAATGCGCAGTTCGAGCTACGGATAAGCGGTGCGTAATGTCACGCGCGCTAAACAAAGCCCTCAGGAGCGTGGAAAACTAGCGTCTTTCAATAAAATTAATCTGAGTTTCTTTGATCGCCCAAGAGTTGCTGTGATGAAACTTGATTTGTTTTTTTGAATTTGCAAGTACAATTGTGCTGTGAGTATATCTTATGTAAATTGCCTGTGACTGAGACTATCGCAAAACCATCTCTCATGCAAATGCGTAGAAGTTGCATAAAAATAAATGTTGTTCTATCATTTCTGGAAATAGGTTTACGATCGTTCCTAAATTGAGTAGGAAATTGAAAAAATATCGATTTCTGTTAACACAGGAAAAATATATGAATGTTTTTATTGATTAAATTAATACTGAATATGCCAGCCTTTTGAACGTTGTGTTATTGTATGAAAATATCGGTGAGTTCTACTGTGCAAAAACAATAACACAATTGTGAAGGTAAAATAAATTGGGAGCTTGATATGTTGGAATAAACAATTAGTTAATAGCTACGCCAATATAATAACGAATGCAGAACTCTCCTTTGTGATGCACAAACAAACGAAGGAATTTTACGTAGTCAATGGAATAATTTTGCGTTTCACTTGCGTACAGTAAATGATTTCTGTAGAACTCACCTTGTTTGCCAAAATTATCTAAGGCTGATAACAAGTGTAGCAATTGAACTAATTGTTCAACATTCTAGATAATTTTGAGTCCAAGTTATGAACGACTCTATGACTAAAGTGAGGTATAAAAAAAGTACGACATGTGGTAGAGAAACTCGCAGGTACGACGAAGCAAACGAAGCTAGATAAATTTTTCATCGAAGATCAGGAAATATTATAAATACCGGATAAAAGACTGTGCAGTTACGATATCTTTCTCCGGTTACGACAATCATCTGGCGACGATAATTTCAGCATAATCCATCAACCCACTAAACTAAAGCATATACTGATTCATTATCCTCATGAAGATAGTAGTTCATTTCCTGGAGAACTAGCCCTCTGGAGCATCTCTATCTCACAGTCCATTTAGCATTGATTTTGGCATTAGTCTGCAGCAAGCTAATTTGTTTTGTCTTATCTTTCTTTTTGGCCTTTGTTTGCCTCTTTGGTAAGGGAAACTCGCAGTCTACACAGCCAGGTTCTTGCACGAGTGATTTAGTTTGTTACTTTCTTTATCTCCCCTCACCTATAGGCCTTCATCTCTTCTGCTGGTTACCCAGGGTTTGCCGTCTTAAATCGCTGAAATTTTGCGTCATTAATGTGATTAACGTCAATTGTTTCCTGTGTAACTGTGGTGATAGCCATGATGGAGGGAAAATGGCGAGGTGAATGAATGTTACATACAATATGAATGTACCACGAAACATACACGGAGATGAAGTATTGTCGATAATTAGTCTGTATTATAAAAGACAGGCATTTCATATGCTCTTCGTGTGAATAATGTGGAAATTATCCTTATATGTTCAACACAGCTACACTAGATGAGCACATTCAGCGTAAATGCCTCATACAATTACACTCATATCCTTTCCTCATCGTACCTACCTCAAATACATGAACATAAAGCGATCACAAAGACAAAACAACTCTTTTTTTTCATCACCATTCTGCGAAGCAATCAATGTCTTACAAATTGAAAGTTCCCAATACAATTCCTTCCTCAAAAACCCTGACCCAGTTCACTAAACTTCTGACTTCAGCCAAGTCGTGCGGTGACCCGGGGGAGATCCTGAATGGCTTCAAAGATGGCGACTGCTTCAGCTTCTCCTGCCGTGTGAACTTCCAGTGCCAGCCAGGCTTTGAGCTGGTGGGGCGTTCAGACCACTACTGCCAGCACGACGGGTCATGGAGCCCACGGGAACTACCTTCATGTACCCGTAAGTTGTGATTTACTACTCATAGTCACTATGAGTGCTTAGTTATAATATAAATGTACCCGTAAGTTCTACATTTACTACTCAGTAAATGTAAACCTAGTTCCCTGAACGTAGTCTAAAGTTGAGTCTTCGATGGATCAAACTATTCTTCCCAGCAATTACGTAAAACTTATTTCTGTATCACTGATGGTCTTGAATTTGAACGCGCCTAAATCACAATATTTTCAAATCAGCATGTCTTTGAATGACCATTCCCATAAATAACCATGTCCCTGAATCATTTCCTTCAAAGTACCATGTCCATCACTTGATGTGTCTTTGATTTATCATATCCTGCAAATCATGTCCTTAAATTACCATGCCATTAAATCCCGATATTAGAGCACAATCATATTTGAACAGAATTCTTTTGTTCTATGACTATTTTCCTTCATATTCATGTACATGCACAACCTCGGTCATAACTGTCATACACAAGTCCTCCCATGGACCTGTATATGAACACTATGCTCATGTAAATGGCAGTATTATAACTGCTTTATGCCTTCATTTCCCTATTCATATCTATATTGATTTATGACAACATAAGCTATCTACATTCATACACAGGGTGTTCGATGGTTAGCGTTACAACTTTTAGAGCCCGTGCTTTTAGATAAAGAAATGTACACAAATGAAACAATTGAAAATAATTATAAAATATGCAAAAATAAATTAACGCATTTTAATCAATATGCCCTCTATATGCGTTAATAACTAGCTGAACATGCTTGAAGAGTAACCTGCACGAGTAACAAATGGCTTGAGGGATTTCGTCCCCTTCCTTCTCGAGTTTTGACTTCATTGCTTCTAAATTCTTATGAGTCGCTGAAACCTTACTCTCCGGTTTGGACCAGCTGCCGTAATCGATAGGATTGAGGAATGGTAATGAATGAGGCCATTCCTCCTTCGAAATGAAGTGGGGAACATTGGATGTCACCTACTCGTGAGTTTTCTTAGCTCTGCATCCGAGTACCAAATCTTGCTTAAATGATCATCGTCGTGTTTTCTACACATGAGTTTTAGCTCAGTTAAACAATGACTCTGCAAGAATGTCTTTACGAGTATTCGCCAGGTTTTAGTTACATCTGTTCAAGGTTTTATTCCCTTATATAACTTAAAAACTACTAGCTTGTGTTTAAATCTTTAGCTCCTATTATAAATATTGTCTGGAAAATATATTGATTCGTAAATACACAAAAATTGTAAATAAAATTGAGCGTCGGTGTAAATAATTCAGTTTACATTTGAATGTAACGATAATTATTGTTGAGCACCGTGTACCACCATAGTCTTACAAGGCCACGTGCGGTAAATGATAAGTTGACAGCACCATATTATCTCATTGCCATTATCTCAAAAAAATATTCATGCCTAAACACAATGGTCGCCAGCCGTATTCATGCTTGACCGTGACTGACCTTAACTATAGCCTTCCATGCTCACACCTGACCATATTCATACAAAATTTTAAAGCCAGCCATATTCATACGTGACTGCACCCATACCTCACCATAATTATAGCCAACCATGTTCGTACTTGACAACATCCTAACCAGATGATAATAATAATTAGCCATATTCGTGTTTGACCTCATTTTCACCATAGCATTATTATAGCCAGCTCAATCCATACTTGACCATACTCTTGCTTACCCTTATGCTGACACTGGCAGCTGTACAGTGCGACATACCAGAGAACCCTGAGAATGGGAAAGCGATCTTCATGGCGGTGTCGTACGGGGCAGACGTGTCTTACGAGTGCAACTTTGGCTACATGATCGTGGGCTCAGCTACCCGCCGCTGCGACTCCGACAAGCAGTGGACGGGGCAGCGTCCTGAGTGCAGAGGTTCGTGGGGACTCATCTACGTTGGAAGAATTGGCAATTGTTTGGCAGAACTAGCACTTGTTTGGTAGAGCTTACCGTTGTTTAGTGGAACTGGCAACAGATGATCAGAAATTGCAATCATTTGGCAAAATCAATAATTGTTTGGCAGAGCTAAAAATTGTTTGGTAAAGCTTACCAGCAGTAGCAGAGCTTTTGAGTGTTTGAAAGAGCTAAGCATTGTGCATTGTTTTCCAGAACTAAGTTTGACAGAACTAGTATTTGTTTGGAAGACCTAACCATTGTTTGAAACAACTGATGACTGTTTAGCAGAGCTATACATTGTTCGGCCAAGCTGACTATTGTTTGGCTGAACTTAGTCTGACGCTTGTCAGACTAAGTTATGTGTAACTTGACAGAACTTAATGTTGTTTGAGGGAACTAAACGTTGATTGACAGTAGTTTCTTAGAGCTAATCTCTGCTTGGTTGAGTGATCCATTCGTGAGAGGGTTGTCACTATCTTGTCGCAGCTAGTAACTCATGGCTGAACTACCTAATGTGCTGAAGAATTCCTAGTTATTTTGGAATGTGCATTGTTTTGCAAAACCCTCTTATAATGCTTCATACTTGGAAAGGCGACGATGTTTAATAGCTAATAATACCGTAACAAGTGCGCAAAGACTACGAGCAATTACCACCTTAGCTTGTCCTAAACATTTAACTGATATATAATATAAGTATGCTGAGGTGTGCAATAATTTTATTAATATGAGCAATATGTAAACCTTAGACGAGGACTAATGTGCATTGAGATGCATGAAAGACCTTTCATTCCACAGCTGCTTGTTTTGGAAACTTGCCTCATTACTGCAAGCCCTATTGCGTATTGCACTGCATACAAAACCAATAACTTGAAACTAGGAGTCTTCAATAACTCCTCGCCCATTCAGATTGACGTTAGGTAGAAGCAACAAAACATTTCCTGATAAGTGAAGTTGGGAAATCCAACTCCATCAATGGATTTGAAGTTGATTCAAAGTCATGCTACATTTGTTGCTTTCAATTTGCTCTGCTACTTCTACTTCTGACGCACAGTGAAACAAGGACAAAAACTGTCATCATGTGACTTGTGTTCCTTCTTAAAGCGTATGTGGTTACTGGTAACATAAGTGGCCTTTGATATAACATAAGTAACATTTGAGAACATAGGTGGCCTTTGGAAACACAGGTGGTTCAAGTAGCATAAGTAATATTTCATTATTGGCTGCAAAAGTGTCAGCAGCAGCAAAAGTGTCAGTAGCAACTGCAAAAGCCTCAGCAGTAGTGTGAACATCAATAATGTCAGCAGTAGCAGCAAAAGTGTCAGCAGCAACAAAAGTGTCAACAGCAGCTACACGGGAGTGAAAGAGTCTCTCTCATTAAGCAGCTAATGCCCCGCTGCCGGACTCCTCATTTCCTCGTGAATTAAAGCCCAGCACAGCCTGTACCTTCCTCACCTCCATACTCACACAGCCAGTACCTCCCTCACCTCCATCCTCACACAGCCAGTACCTCCCTCACCTCCATACTCACACAGCCAGTACCTCCCTCACCCGCATACTCACACAGCCAGTAGTGCAGTTGCGTCTTGTGAAAGAAGAACCAGTTTGCGTTCTCAAGCCGCTGAATTACAGAAGAAAAATACTCGTAGAATGGAAGCTGCCAGAGGCGCCTGCCTGCAGCGAGGCAGCACCATCGACGAGTCTCGGCTGTTGGTCGGCAGCTGTTGATTTGTCCTCCATGTAGATACTTAGATTGAAGTTCGGAACTAAGCTACTATTTCTGTACAAAGAAAAATGATAAACTGTTTCAGCAGGCATGCTGAAGTTGAATGTTTTTTACCTGTTAATAAATGGAAAGACTCGCAAGCAGTGTATGGCATGAGCACTAAAGTACTGGTAGATTATAATGTATACAACACAATGGAAAAACTTATTGAATTGAGTTTGAATAAATTATGATGAGCATTACGAAACCAAATTGTAGTGGAATAATGCTTTCATCATTAGGAGTATGAACGTCGGTTCGCTCTCCTTCAAATTTTCTTGACCATTCCCCTCCACTACGCTCACTCATAACGTTGTCACCGGACGCTTGGCTCAACTTGCAAGAAGACATCCTTCTGCTTGCAGAAAATGGATTACACTTATGTAGAAAAATAATAAGATCATGCTTTACTTTTGGTGATAAAATTGTTATACTATGATGTGTCTTTTTTTATAGCCCATCGGATGTTACAAAAACAGCCCTTGTATATTGTTAAAAATAACTTTATCACCTAGTTATCCTCGGTTTGCAAAACCAACCAAAGGTTTACAAACACTGGAAAAAGTTAATGGAAAAAATTAGTTTACCATGTTTATAATCAATGATGAATGACATTAACCTGCGTATTTTCCATAAAACATAACTCTCACTAAGGGACTGGGCACTTGTTCAGAAATTCGTACGGTGTCATTTTTGTTCTTCAAGACAATTCACGATGTCATGTATGGAAGACAACTGCTCCTCACTTACTCTCGATTTCTTATATCACTGCCGGGATCAATTTCCTATCCCATCTTTTAGTGAGAGTTCTGCATTTCCTAGTAGCCAAAAACGTCCATTGAAGAGGTCATCTCCTGGTCACCATAGAGATACAACGTAGTGGTCATCCGTTGCATGGAGTCCATTGAGGTACTTCGTAGAGATAATCATCGTATTACCATACTGGTTAATGGTTGAAATAGTCGCCTGGTCACAATAGAGATACATCGTAGAGGCTACTGTACCTTGCGAGAATTTTAGAGATATGATATTAATGGTACCTTGCCCTGAAGCTCACGTGAATTAAGTGACCCGTGAATTTACAGAAACTAGCAGGACCCGCGAATAATTCGCGGTTAGTTCAGTAGCATGATTTTACAGGTAGTGAATAAATTAACAAACATTGATTATATGATTCAACTTCTTTGATGCGACCTTTCATGGTCTCTGTTTCTCCTGTTTCCTTAGAAATTGTTGTCTCTCCACCTCGTTCGTATCATTTCGTCTTTCTTGGCATCTGTTTCTCCTGTTTTCTAGAAATTGCTGTCTCTCCACATCATTCATATCATTTCGACTTTCTTGATCTCTATTTCTCATAATTTGAAGATGCAATTCTCACTCCTCCTAACTCATGTTTATCCTTCGCTGTTGTATTCGTAATCTGCTTTTATCACGAGTTGCTTGCCTTTCGTCTTCTCACAAGCGCTGTCGGCTTCTTCTCTGTCGCTCTCTTGCTGTTCTCTTGGTTCTCTTATTCTCTGTTCCATTGTTTTAGATCAGAGGAGGGCAAACTTTTCAGTGCAAGGGCCACGTTAAAGAATTCACAATTTCATGGGGCCGCATAGTACAGGTTCGCACATAAGTAAGGTATTGTTGGTATCACTAATATGCTAGCAGCACTTTATAAAATTTAAAAAAATTCAAAAATTTCAAAAAATTCACAAAATTTCAAAAATTCAAATAACTGTCAAAATACCAAAAATTTAAAAATTCCGAGAATTCAAAAAATTCAGTAAATTTAAAAAATTCAAAATTAAATAAAGGGAAAAATATAAGCAATTAAAAAAATTAAAACAAAATCAAAAAATAAAAACAACTAAAATATTCAAAAAACTCAAAAAATTCGAAAAATTCGAAAAATTCAAAAAATTAAACCATTTGAAAGTTTACAAAATTAAAAATATTAAAAAGTAATTTAAACCATTTAAAAAATTTAAACCATTTAAAAAATTAATAAATGGGAAAAAATTCTAAAACCAAAACATTCATAAAATTCCCAACCCAAAGTAACAATGAAACGTGACCCGACCCCAACCGTAAGTATAATAGATACCGCAGTGAAGGGTGTGACGCACAGGTACGATAGTCGTAAGCGTATTAATACGAGTATATAGAAGATAATTCTTGTCCCCACAAATTTCCGTAGATTCTCGGCCCAAAGATTAATATGGTTAGTTATAAATATGTCAATTGTATTTGCTCCATCTTAGAAATTGTCATCATTGATTTCCCGCAGTCAGATTTATAGTATAGAGATAATGGTATCTTGTACCCAGAGAGATCATCTCTATCAGAATTCGTACAATTATCATAATATCCCGCATTAAGGATTTTAAAAATAATGGTATCCCGCGCCTATAGAGATCAACTGCGGTTCACCTGGCGTACTGTACCACGGCTGGGTGGAGGGTGGTGGTACCACACTGAACGCAGCTGTACATTTCCACTGTGAACCAGGCATGAAATTTGTGGGTACCAGTGACCGGGCCGTGTGTCTGGCTGATGGTACCTGGTCCCATAAGATACCTCAGTGCTTTGGTGGGTCCGGCACATTTCGTCGAGATGGTACCGGTAAACCTCGAAATTTTCGCTCCAAAACAAGCAGAAAAGTTGTGATATGGCGCCATATTACCACAAAACCAAACTCTAGATCATTTATTCACTTAAATATATTCACAAAAGCGTTCAAAGGAATTACTCGAAAAGTGATAAAATTCAGAAAAATTATTCATGATGCCCTCTGAAGCAATACATCAAGATATGGACATCAATCAAGGGTGTAAAGTACGAGGTTTATCTATACCGTCTACTTTCTATTCTTTTTTCTGATTATCTTTTTCCAAATATTCCATCTTTTGCATCCATTTTTCCCTTTCTTGACCGAAATTCTTAGTAGTTTTGTCACTCCCTCCCTTCTTTTTCAAAGTATTATCTGAACAATCTTTGCATCAGAGAATATTTTTTTACTTCTGTAAGCCTAGAAATTTAATTCGTGGAGTTGTGGCGTGGTTTTCCGTACTCCGTTTACAAATATCACTTGTTTATGCAGTTACGAATTCCTCATTCATATGCTACCTTTCTCCTAAAAAGAAACGGACAGATTTCCACGATAGAGGTTAATTTATATCAAACTCTCAAAGAATGAAAGTCATATCGCTACTCTGTAACTCTAAGATGCTGTAGTGGATCACAACGACACTGAACCTAACGCTAAAACACAACATTGTTATGCTAAAATACTGACCTGGAGTTCCAAGGTACCGGAAAATCGTCTTAATTTGAATCGTTTATATCCTGTGCTTTATTCAGTGACATTGGTTTGGCTTTTACCTATATCTTGTTTATTCAAAATATTTACGCTCTCATTATTCGCTTACTTTATCGTTCAGCGCATGATCACACAGTAGTAACTTTGCTTGGAAAATTACTTTGCATGAACTTTTATCTTTCATTTCCGATGCAAACAATTGGCGCTTTTCTTTCCCTACGTCTTTCTCCTCGATTAACACATCTTTTCAAAAGAAGCTGGACTTGCAGCTCTTCGTTTGCGTCGACTACAAAAGTTTCATCACCTTGGGTTTGGGTTACTTATGTATTTAATCTCTGATGTACAGAGAAATTACGATCATTGATGTATAAGGCTGTAGCAACTACTGCTTGTTATTCACTCTCGAAACTCAAAGATCAAACAGTAGAATTAAGATCATTTATTGAACCTTGAGCGGTGAATTTCTGCAATGCCCTGCTGCTCCAACTAGTCTTCAAATGACCACAAGCGCCCATAATGATATACACTTTACTTGGGTCTTGCGTGATGTAAGCCAATTACTTTCCATGTTCGGATATTAAATGTAGACAGAAAACGTCATGGTCGTTAAGGTAAGGGCTCAACTGTAGATTTGAGACCGCCGGACAGAAGCCTTCATGCTTGAATAATAAACTGTTGGTTATTCCAACACGACAACTAATGTTAACACGTTAAGTGCGAAGTGACCCACCAGTGGGTCTCTCGGGTTAGGTTCTGTAAATTTTTTAAAGCTTTCTAGTGAATGTATGTACAAAGTAAAGATTTGCACCGGCTAGGCAACCGCACTTAACGTGTTAAGGAGACCAAACACCTAAAATTTGGAATTTGAATCGAAACTTGTCAAATTTTCCCATGACTTTGAAGATGCCGGTTTATTGTATGGATTTCGACAATGGTGTAAATTAATTTTGGTTTCACAGAGACTAGACATTTATAGTGTTCAGACAGACATGGAGGGTTTTACCATGTGCGTCGTTGATATCCTTTTGTGTATTTTATGTTTCTATTGAGGGTGGTCCTTCTCTAGAGCGTCTCCGAGTAGGGTGAGCTTTCTAGATGAAGTTTACCGGGTCCTCTTATTTAGTTATGTCACTGTTGGATTATAATTACTACAGACTACCACTGCTGTCCTATCAGAGCACTGGAAATGCTCTTGAAAGTAAGTATCAACATATGGAAACTGCCACAATAAGTATGTAAATTAAGTGTGCGTCAACCGTGAGTGGGAAAGAAACAAAAGCCACTAGAGAACCACCACCTGTTGCCCCAGAAATAAACTGCGGCAACCCTGGTACTTTGCACAATGGGTGGCTGGAGAACGTCGACAACGGTACCTCCCAAGGAGCCTCCATCATCTTCAGGTGCAACCCCGGCATGACCATCGTGGGGGACCAGTCCACAGTGTGCCAGTCTGACGGCAGCTGGAGTAAGAAACTGCCCAAGTGCTACGGTAAGTGTCAGCACATTCACTCACTAGTACGCGTTCTTGTATTAAGCGATTTGATTAAACGTTTTTGTGTCCGGAAGTTAGGTGTCGGCCCGATCTAAAGACATTAATTTACGGAATTGTCGGTGTGTTACGGTGAGTGGTATGCACAGTACTACTGTGTGTTACGATGAGTAGTATGCACAGTACTACGGTGTGTTATGAGTAGAATGCACAATACTGCGGTGTGTTACGGTGAGTAATACACACAGTACTGCGAATTAAATTTCTAGAGGTAGTCTCACAGTGTACGTATTTACCCGTCATATACGCCGATGATTGATTCGAGCACACTAGTGCATAAATTTTACAGGGAAAATAGTTCAAAATTTGAATGCGATCAAATTTCAAACAGGTACTATTCAATATTACCTATTATTCAAAGTTATTCCAAGGATTAAATTTTACCGTGTGAAAGTAACTCAAAGCAATAACTACCAGTAGAATAAATAAAACTACTAGTACCATTGTGAAAATTTTGGAGTGACAGATCGGGAATGAGGGAAGTGCATAATTTCTTCTTTTAGAAATTTAGAAGTAATTTTTTTCACATGACTGCGGGGTCCCTTCTAGACACACCAGAGGGACAGTAATATAAATGCATGTCATTACCGAGTGATGATGGTACAGACTTACTGAAATGTCCGAGTGAGCTCACCATTAAAACGCTCAAGATGGTCTGGGTCGAACTTTTATGGTGAAATAATCTTCAGAAAATTAACTCGAACGTAAATAAAGTAGCTGCATGATTTCAGTTGTCCTGAAAAAAACGAGTCAAACTAGTCAAATGTAACTCAATTATTTAAAATTTCAACTCCTAGCAACATAGGACATGAGATCAAGAGATCATAATATGCACATAAATCACTCGTATGACATTCATGCTGCAAAGTATAAAGTATGGTAAGTTATTTTGTAGTTGATTTCCTGTGATTTTGTAGTCTGTCAGGAAGTGCAGAAAAAGCGAATTTTAATTAAAAATAGCATTCAAAAAGTACTTCAGCATCGATCGAAAGATTTCAGATGATTATGCTATAATTGGTCTTGAGTCTGTGGAAAGCGAGATTATATCCAAAATTGCTGCTATTAAAAAGCCATTTTAAATTCTGTTTTTGTTTGTTTGCCTATCGTTTATACACCTATTATTTTCATTGAAGATGAAGAACTTATAAACGAAACGTAATTACTGTAAAATAGTATCCTAAGTTCTAATGAGATTGATATCGTCTGTGCACGTGTATCAGACATGCATCGTAGGCCTAGCATTACAGTTGACAGCCCCTCGAGTGACAAAAGCTGCAGAGACTAAAAGCTAAACCTTCATAACGTCACTCCTTATTAACTCCTTTTCAATATTTGTATTTGCACGAGCATAAATACTGATCTAATGTGATGATATAATTTATGTATTGATGTGTAGAAGTTGGAACGATGCTCTTTTTACGATCCCACAGTAAAGAATATGCAGTACATGCATTTCTTATCTGTCACATTTGCATAACAAGAAATCTGATGTTACTGCGTTGTGTTTCCATGGTGCACATTGACTGCGGATTTGTGATATTTCCGCTACTGGCCGTACAGGAACGAGCTGAAATGCAGTCTGAACACACACACACACCAAGCACACACACGCACCAAGCAGACACATCAAGCATACACACGCACCAAGCAGACACACATCAAGCACACACACGCACCAAGC
The DNA here is from genome assembly GCA_006783055.1 of Trinorchestia longiramus. Taxonomy (NCBI): domain Eukaryota; kingdom Metazoa; phylum Arthropoda; class Malacostraca; order Amphipoda; family Talitridae; genus Trinorchestia; species Trinorchestia longiramus. The sequence goes on along the minus strand of VCRD01000397.1, from coordinate 5,142 downwards.
AAGCACATCAAACACACACATCAAGCACACACACCCAAGCATACACTAAATACACACACGGTCTTTTACCAGTGTTTGCGTTGCTGTTTTATCGTAGGCTGCCCGTGCACTGCGTATTGTGTAATGTAATTTGACTAAAATTTGGTTGTTTATATCAATTCTGAAATGACGAAAGCAGCTTCCCCCAAATTCTGGTACGATTCACTACCCGACACTGAGTAGGAACACGTTTACATGGAGAATTTGAATAGTTCTTAAATAACGTGTGTCCCTACAAGCACTTCTATATTATTACAGTTGTCCTGTTGGAACACACATTACATCGCCTATAGCTGTACTTGTGTGAACCAATATCTACAATTTATCTATTTACCACTGACGTTGATAAAAAGACGCCTTGAAAAGGGCTTAACAGGAGACGTCTGAGGGTATGAGACCACGCATCAAAGCTGCCTGGGCGTCTTGTGGACGAACATAAGCTGAAGGCAACCGCATTGTTTTCGTTAATCTTTTGAAGTTATTCCTTCCTTTGTACCGCAGTGATGTGATTCTTAATCGTAGGAAAGATGATGCTAGAGTTTACGTCTCTGACATTATCCATTGAAAAACTTTTTATTTCACTTGTTTCTCACTGTAATGTAGTTGATAATTGCATGCATTTTTTCTCTTTAATTATTGAACTTGTGAGAATTGTTTCGTTTCAATAATTGTAAGGAATTTTTTGCGACATATTTTCTCTACTGCAGTTAAGCAAGATTTTCTGATTCTGATTTGAATAATATATATTTTAATGCCTCAAAAACTTTAGGGAAACTGCTTTGTATTCATATAATGTATCTATACTCTCAATTTGTGTTCCGCTCAATACCCTCACTTTATGTCCCACTCTATACCCTCACTTTGTGTCCCGCTCTATACCCTCACTTTGTGTCTCGCTCTATACTCTCACTTTGTGTCCCGCCCTATACCCTCACTTTGTGTCCCGCTCTATACCCTCACTTTGTGTCCCGCTCTATACCCTCACTTTGTGTCCCGCCCTATACCCTCACTTTGTGTCCCGCCCTATACCCTCACTTTGTGTCCCGCTCCATACCCTCACTTTGTGTCCCGCCCTATACCCTCATTTTATGCCCCACTCTATGCCCTCACTTTGTGTCCCGCTCCATACCCTCACTTCGTGTCCGCTCTGTACCTTCACTTTGTGCTCTGCTCTATACCCTCACTTTGTGCTCTGCTTTATACGTGCTCTATACCAATTCATATCTTCGATAAACACTCTATACCTCCTATGTATCTAATCGTAAATCAAAGAGTTTTCTTCTTCATTTTGGCTCACACCTAGTCTCTCTTTGAAGTTTGCTTCACATTCAATTCTTACTATCTTTCATATTGAAATTTTATCGGCATGCTTCTTTCTTCGCTTCGACTTAGTTAGCATTGCAGTTTCCATTCAATCGATTTTCAATCATCACTTTTGCATGCTGGTTTTGTTCAGGTATTGTAAAAATGTGTTTTCCATTTCAAACCCTTTTAAGGGGTATATACGTGGTCTAAATTTCTTGGTATTGTATACTTCTCCATGCCCTGGAGAGGAAGATCTCAAAGTTACGGAAAGTATTTGACGTGTCAATAAATAAGGTTCATTTTTCTCTCAGCCCCGGAGTACCTGGTTTTTGAGCCAAGCATCACTCAGAACAGAACTGAATTCCCTCTATTGTTTTCTCCACATGTATTCAATGCAGAATAGGGGAATAAAGAGGCTGTATAATTCATTTTACGTCATTTTACGACCTGCAGCTGAGCTAGTGTTAAACTTATCAGCTGTCATCTTACTTACACTTCTATTCTTTATGCGTCATTCTCTAGGAATGCCTTAATTAGCTCTGAAAAGTAATTAGTGCACGGGTTTAATTCCCAACATTCTGTAGGTTCAGTATCTCTGAGATAATACAATAGGATAGTATTATCAAGCTGTAATTCAGGCAGCAAGATGGGACGTATTCCTTGGCATTAATGTAGCGTGTAGCAATTGTGTGCCATTCAAGAGTGTAGCTGGTGCATGCCGTAGAAATGGAAGTCTCACATTTTAAAATTATTTCAAGATTTGCTGTAAGATATACCAAAAATATCGATCTCAGAGATGAACGGAGTTTTTTCTTGTCAAAATTTCTACTGAAGATAAGAAGCTTTTTAAGCTTAAAAAATGTCGCGACATTATTTTGCATCGAAGTAACCCATTACAAGTGGATCAACTGACACCGTATCATTGCAGCCCCGTGCATTGTGCCTGCTATTGAGCACGGTACCATGGAGGGCGTGAACCCTCGTGAGCAGGTCTCACACGGTCATGCCATCAACGTCACATGCGATCACAACTACGAACTGGCGTTTGGCATCGCCCAGCCACAGTGCTTCAACGGCACCTGGACCAAAAACCCCAAGTGTACACCAGGTGAGTCTTACTTTTTCGTGTGTTCGAGTCCAGCATTAAATGAGACGTGGGTCAACAATTACCGGTGAGTGGTGACGTCTTTCACAAATCTCTGTCAAAAATGGAACGTGCAGTTAACGATGAAATTACTCGTACACCCCCTCCAATGTTCAATATTTTGTTATTTTTCAGAATTCAACGCTCACATGATCCAAAATTCTCTATATGTTATTAAGTACAGGAAAAAGAATTCAGAACTGTTTTGAGAACGACTGATTCAATTTAACAAATTGAACACGGACATCATGCAAAAAATATAAGGAATGAAAATATTTGCACAATGAAAAATTTCTGTTTGAAACGTATTCATGGATGCAATTCTAAAGAATTCGCATTTTTATTCATATATAAGGTATTGTGAACTATTTATGTTCCAGAACGTGGTACTATAAGCATTATCATTGTCATTTTCACTTTGATGGCAGGATGGCTAAAATTAAAGAGCTTAGCGTTGATTTGAGGCAAAAGATTTTGACCCTCAGTAGTCTGATAATAGCTACGGTACTATTCCAAAAAACTTAGCTCTCCGTAAATCTACCGTACAATATCGTATCAAGTTTAAAAAATCTGCAACGGCAGAGCCTTGGCTTTAACGTGGAAGACCGTCCAAATTATCACGAAGAGAGCAACTTATGCTGCAAGGTCAATATAAACTACAGAGTTGTGTTGAAAGACAGTAATTAGCTGAATTTTTTATGACTAACAAGGTATTACGAATGATTACTAATCCCGTTTCTATCGCTGTATGATGGCCAAACTTTGAAAGCCGAGGAATGAGGAAGTGCATTTTCAGAACACTTCTGACGTACGGTATTGTCCGAGATGAGATAAAAATGTAGAGTTTGAAATAGCACATTCGGGGCTTGTACTAGGTTAACTACATGGTTCATGAAAGGTAACTGGATGCCTGATATTTAGTAGTAGGAGTATTGTTACAATTGTTTTGTTTGTAAATATTGGTCTTACTGTTCATGTATGGGGTGTATAGTAACATAGTAACGTAAGTGACACTCTGGGCAAAATCGGAATTATTATACCACTATCTGCGTCTCGACGTCAGCTATCAAGGGAAGTCGTGGGAGAATAAAATCGAGGCGCGCAGTAAAGTCGAAAGTCCGTGTAAACATTACAATAGGTCGCACGTGATGTGGAGCTTCAAAGGACATTTATTATCTTACTATCTTGACTTACTCACCTTTTAACGATTCTTACCTTGGTGTACAAACAAAAAAAAACAACATCTTTAGGGGTCTCAGACGAAATTTTACAGGATCGGTAAATTTTTTGCTTTATTTTCTTACTTATTCATTATTCTCATCATTACCATTCGTCTATTATCGTACTTTCTTGTCATTTACCTTTTAAAGATACTTACCTTGGTGTATAAAGTAACAAACAATACCTTTGGGAGGTCTCTTTATGAGTTTTTGAGGTGTTATTGCTATTTGTATGCAATGTGGTACACCAATTTGTTGTACTGTATGAATTTTAATTGGAGAAAGATGCAGTCATCGTTTCATATTTCAGAATGCATACATATCTTAATTATTTTACATAGGTAGCATGATCGCAGACATATTCGCAGTCATTTCAAGACCAATCCTAGCTTCCTAACGCAATTCATTGCAGACATCGCATTCTGAAACTCGCAAAACTTTGACTGCGTTTTTCTCACGTTTTCGTTTGTGGCGCTTACGTCACTATGTTACTATACGCCTCATACGTGGTCATAGTAATATTTTACTGAAATATGCCCTATGAAAGTTTTGAACACATTTTTTTGGGGCTCTGAGAGTATCGTAAACTAATTATTTTCGACCTTGACACGGATATTTTTCTATCATATAATTTATGTCTTAAAATAAGGCTTTTATTCTTCAATCTATAGTGGTTCAAGCCTGAAAGCCTACTTGGACTTATTAAACATTGCTACAAGACTGGATGATCTAAAAAATGGAATATTTTTATCTGAATGCAATCTCGTAGGAAGAAAAAAATCAATCTGAAATGCATTGTTTAATAATTTAAATTATTCATACGAGCTCAATGGTTTTGATCTACATTGGCCACCGAACCAACGCTGAAACTTCACATCCGATTGGTTTTTGTCCAAGTAGTCGAGCACTTAGACGTGACCACTACCTCCCATGCTATGTTACTTACAGTATTCTAAAATTTGTTAGCTGAGATTCTTGTTCAGATACCGCCATCTTATTTCAAATTGTTTTGTACTTTGATATTTGGTTGATAATTCAAATCCATACTGTCCATTCGAATGATGTGAGTAAAATCGAGGCCAAAAACAGGCAATAGTGGAAGCTTAGGTTGATCAGGTGTTTATTAGGGCATTACAAGTGAAGCCACGGGTCAGTGATGGTGTGTGTGTTTCTGTTCTGTGGGTCATGATTGCAGGGCAATGTGGAACAAGGTATGAATTTTTGGAATTCGGCATTGAGAATATATTTGGACGTGTATTGCGTATGTGAACCTTTATTCCTTGCAGTAGGACTTTTTAAACGGTTTTCTTATGTGATGTCGCGATATGATATCTCTTTACATTATATTACATGAATTGCATGTATATTTATTTATTTATCGTTAATTACTGAGTTTATTAATGTCAATATCTTTCAACTCTACATCAATCAATA
>VCRD01000396.1:251614-309891 GCA_006783055.1 Trinorchestia longiramus | reverse complement strand
ATAAAATATATTTTTCAGTTGTACCCGTGGTATTATCAGAATCTGTATATTTTTCACGAGTATGTACAGAATTTCCATTCTGTATCTTATCTACCGATAAGATGGCCATACAAGAGAAAAAAACTAATATTGGTGATTGGAAAGCCTTAGAGCGGAGGGGGGTAGAATATAGTAGGAGAAGATAGATCGAGAAGTGGAAATAAGATAAAGGAAGAAGATGAGAGAAGAGGAAAAATGAAAAAGAAGAGCCGGCACTGGTTTAAAAACTAATAAAGGAAAAACTTGAGGATTTTATAGTGATCCAGCGCCTTTGGTATCCACAATACAATGATTAGAGGTCAATAACATCTACAATGGTACAGGTCCCAATAACATCACTGAACTCAAAGAAATTTGCATTGATCGATCTAATACTAAGAATGACTGTCGTGTGTTTATATAGGGTGTGACAAAAGTCACATGATATATTTAGAATTAATTTATGCAAAAACTACTTGAGATAGAAACTTCGGGTAAATTGCAAACGAAAGAAAGGGTTTTGTAGTATTTATTTAAATAGGATATCATCTGAATTTCTACCATGTTGGTTTATGTACATGCGTATTCTTTTCGTAACAGAATCCATCACTTTTCTTAGCATCTCTCGAGGAATGTTGCGAATCTCTTGAGAAATGTTCTCTTTCAAATGTTCCAAAGTACGAGGCCTATCAATGTATACTTTTGACTTTAAGTACCTCCATAAAAAGAAATCCAAAGGGGTCAAATCAGAAGATCTAGGATCCCAAGGAATATCACCAAAACGTGAAATTAATCGATTTGGGAAAATTGTCTTCAAAAGAAAAAAAGTTCAAAATGTCTGACGAGGCACATTTTCACCTTTCCGGTTATGTGAACAAACAAAATTGTAGATATTGGAGTGCTGAAAATCCAAAAATTGTGCATGAAATCCCACTTCACTCACAAAAGGTTACTGTCTTGGGCGGTATAAGTGAAAGGATTATTGGTCCCTATTTTTTTTGAAAATCAGAATGGGGAAACTGCGACTGTAACTGGAGCTGCATATCGAAAATTCATTTAAGAATATTTAAGACCTCAAATTTAAGATAGGAATATGTGGTTTCAACAAAATGGTGCAACAGCCCATACAGCAAAGGAATCAATTCAACTTTTGAAGACAATTTTCCCAAATCGATTAATTTCACGTTTTGGTGATATTCCTTGAGCTCCTAGATCTTGTGATTTGACCCCTTTGAATTTCTTTTTATGGGGGTACTTAAAGTCAAGAGTACACATTGATAGGCCTCGTACTTTGGAACATTTGAAAGAGAACATTTCTCAAGAGATTCGCAACATTTTTCGCGAGATGCTAAGAAAAGTGATGGATTCTGTACGAAAAGAATGCGCATGTACATAAACCAACATGGTGGAAATTCAGATGATATCCTATTTAAATAAAAACTAAAAAACCCTTTCTATCGTTTGCAATTTACCCGAAGTTTTTATCTCAAGTAGTTTTTTCATAAATTAATTCTAAATATATCATGTGACTTTTGACACACCCTATATAAACACACGACATTCATTCTTAGTATTAGATCGATCAATGCAAATTTCTTTGAGTTCAGTGATATTATTGGGACCTGTACCATTGTAGATATTATTGACCTCTAATCATTGTATTGTGGATACCAAAGGCGCTGGATCACTATAAAATCCTCAAGTTTTTCCTTTATTAGTTTTTTCCCTTGTATGGCCATCTTATCGGTTGATAAGATACAGAATGAAAATTCTGTACATATTCGTGAAAAATATACAGATTCTGATAATACCAAAGATGATATCCTATTTAAATAAAAACTCCAAAACCTTTTCTTTCGTTTGCAATTTACCCGAAGTTTCTATCTTAAGTAGTTTTTGCATAAATTAATTCTAAATATATCATGTGACTTTTGCCACACCCTTATATTTATTTATGTATACCAGCAGGACCAGCGAATAATTGGCGTTTAGTTCAGTAGCATGATTTTACAGGTAGTGAATAAATTAACAATCATTGATTATATGATTCAACAACTTTGATGCCACGCTGCCGACATTGTTGACGCGGCTAAAAATACGGCATGGGACTTGGGTAAACAGCCGAATAATTATCGAAGTAATTATCTGACCCAAGAATGGGCCCGAAGGTTCGTTCCTATAGCCTCATTCTATTCTATTCTATTCTATTCATGGTCTCTGTTTCTCCTGTTTCCTAGAAATTGCTGTCTCTCTACCTCGTTCATATAATTTCGTATTTCTTGGTCTCTGTTTCTCATGTTCTCTAGAAATTACTGTCTCTCCACCTCATTCATATCATTTTGTCTTTTTTGGTCTCTGTTTCTCCTGTTTTCTAGAAATTGCTGTCTCTCCACATCATTCATATCATTTCGACTTTCTTGCTCTCTATTTCTCATGATTTGAAGATGCAATTCTCGCTCCTCCTGACTCATATTCATCCTTTGCTGTTGCATTCGTAGTCTGCTTCTATCACGAGTTGCTTGCCTTTCGTCTTCTCGCAAGCGCTGTCGGCTCCTTCTCTGTCGCTCTTTTGCTACTTCTCTTTGTTTTCTTATTCTCTGCTCCATTGTTTTAGATCAAGGGTGGGCAAACTTTTCAGTGCAAGGGCCACGTTAAAAAATTCGCAATTTCACNTAAAAAAAAAACATTTCAAAATTTACAAAATTAAAAATATTAAAATAATTAAAAAACATAAAAAATTTAAACCATTTAAAAAATTAAAAAATGGAAAAAAATTCTAAAACCAAAACATTCATAAAATTCTCAACCCAAAGTAACGTAATGTAACGTGACCCGACCCCAACCGTATAAATAATAGATACCGCAATGAAGAGTGTGACGCACAGGTACGATAGTCGTAAACGTATTAATATATAGATGTTTCGTGTCACGCTCTTAAGAATAGATAGGAAGAAATTAGCACTGATGATCTTGGTTTCAGTTCACTAGTAAATTAATACACTCATTTTCGCTCTACAAGTGCACTATAATGTCACTTTCAAAAAAATTACAGAGATCCAGAGCCTTATATACTCGAGTCCGTATCGTGGATACAGAGTTCGGTGGGGTATTGCATATTACAATATACATACACAAGCTCGCAGCTGCTTTCAGTAATGCTGAACTTCTGTATCTAGGATATAACACGAATGGCTATAACTACGGCTATTGCGGCTGAAAAATACTGTATTCTAAGTGTTTATTATACACTAGATTTGCCATCATTTTTGATGACACGGGTACACATGTGGAATAAGATTACGCCCGAAACTTGTAAAAGGCTGGTAGTGAACTACTATAAACGTCTCGGAGCCATAATTAATAATAAGGGCTATGCAACGAAGTATTGATGTATGTACATCTTGAAATGTGTTGCAAACTTTTGTTCACGGATTTATTATACATGTTCCTATACATTTTTTCTATTAAATATTTGTGGGTTTTAGATATATTATTATTCTTTTTATTATTGTTGTATATTATTGTTTATATATAGCCCAATTTTCATATTGTATGTGGTTTATAAATGTGCAATCTGGGGATTTAATCAACGTGTTGTATTATTTTGCTCCTCACGGTATCTCTCAAAAAACTCACCAAGAACGCGAATCAAGGATGGACCGTGATCGTGAAAAGAGCGTCTAAAGAGGCAAACTTTGTCGAAAGAAAGCAGTGAAGAGAGAAGAGAGATGGATAGTGCAAGAAAAGCTGAAGCATGCCCTGCGATGTCACATGAAATAGAAGAAAGAAGAAGATTAAAACGGGAAAGATTTGCAAAAACGACAACTACCATGCCGCAAGAAGACTTGGACGAAAGGAGAAAAATTAAAATTGTTGCAATTGTTGTTCATTGCCGAGGACCACTGAAGTACTATCACGGAATCCCTGCAGTCATTTTTGACAGCTGGGTTCACTAGTATCAATACGTCCTTTGACTTGTATTCAAAGTTTCTTGGAATGAAATTAAAAATCCTGCTCGCATTTCTGACGCTTTTCTCTTCTTGTCAAGCTTGAGTTTTTCAGCAATAAGGACACCAAAATTTATCCGTTACTGTACTTGTAGATCAAGTAGATCAGTCATATTGACTAGATTATGGTGTTGGCTAAAGTGGACGCGTATCATAGACATTCAACATACTGCTACTTACATATGTTTCTCTACCACCAACTGTGGACACACAGAGAAATAATTATGATCGTATAATTCTTTTTAGAGACTATCTAAACTCCTGATCCACTCGCAAACAGATCCCATGGATTGAACTCTACCACTCAAAACATTTGCGCAACGCATACCTTTCTATTCCCCTCCCAGTATCTCTTTTCATTTCCCCTCTTATTCTCAGGCACATCCTGTGCTCCTTCACATTTTTCCTGCTGGTACCAACCACCACCACCAACCGCACACGTATGGCTGATGTGTATTTATTTTCTCACTGAGCTCACAGTTGCCTTTTCAAGCACAGTGACACCCAGCTTCGCTATAATCTCTTCAATAATAAAAATGAAGAGATTAATAGTTGATTTATTAATCACCTTCCTGGAGATTATTAAAGCATCAGGGAAAGTTTCAGCTTCTAAAATATTTTCTGGTGTAACTTCTTCCGACACCTTTGGAGTTTAAATTAGTTTCACTACCGAACGACAGCTAGTAAAGCTGTGCAATGGACTGTTGGACTGGATGCATGGAAATATCTGACATCCCGAGATGAAGAGACGTAGAAGTTATCACTTTCATGATCTTATTTCTTGACAAAAATTTAGAACGAATGCCTGGCCTGTTTAGCCGCTTGATCTTGAAGCACTTCTTGCAATTAATTCTCCAACAACTAGGAGCACTGACGGGAATTTACTTTCCCTACGCTACTTTCATAACATTATTATTTCTAAAGTCTATATAATAAATAAAATTGAACGCCAAGTTCGCCAGCCTATTTAAAATTGAGAGCTCATTAATTTGAAAAAAAAGTAAGCCTATAGTTTACCGGCTTCCAAAAATAACTGATAAAAATACAGCAGTGAAGCATTGACTGAGCTGGGAAATTGAACTTCATTTTAAGTTCCGGCATGTAAGGAAACTCGGTCAAACATTTATTACTTTTGGAATGAAATTATATCGTAACTGAAGCATCGTAGTTTCTTTTACACAGAATAAATAACAATTTCAAAACAAGTGAGAAGTGAAACATTTTTACACATAAACGGCATGTACAAAATTCAAAATAAATTGGTGTTGTGGTTTTTCTAACATATCAGAGTTTTCCAGGCATCAATTTCGGATGGAGTACGTTATAAATCATTTATGATGGTCTCAAGATGTGAGAACATGCGTAAAGGCTTATAAAAGTTAAAGTTATCAGAATAATGAAATATAGGAGCGGGCATCATGCGCACACGCACCACTTTCAATAATTCAGCCATTAAGGTTGTCGATTTATTGGTCGCCTAACTCAGTAACAGTTGCAAGGAACTTGAACGGAAATTTCTAAGTTATGGTTGAAAGCCGACCGTATAACTTGGGTTCTTTTTCACGCTAAAATTCATTAAGCGAAGTCGCATGTGGTTTTGGACGACGCATCGAGCGTTAATGGCTCACTGCTGCTGAGTATCCAGAGCTGCTAGCTATTGTGGTGCTGCATTGGTTAAAGACAGTGGCAGGGGAGAAAAATATCAGTTCCAGTAAAAGTAATTCTACCTGGTGATCTACCTCAGAGTAGAGTCTGAAATGCTCGGAAAACGTGTGCAATTTTAGAATTCTTAAGGTACGGGATCCTAATTCACCAAAATGCCATCTAAGCGATAACTATGCTTAACTTCAATCAAGAGAAGCACAACCGATTCATTTTCAATACAAAGTCTGAACGGGTTGACAGCGCTACGACGATTTTCAGGCTTCTTCTAGATTCTAGAAGATACTGCGAACGCAGCATTGTGTGGGTTGTACATGTGCGTGGAAGCCACGGTAGATCAGAGATGCTCCTTCAAATCGAACTGGTCCAAGACTTAATAGCAAATTTTATATTTGTAGAATACTTTTCTTTGGTAATCGAGGTATACTATTTTTTGTTCGAAAGGCGATAACTAAAATTTATCAAAAATACGCTGTCCCTGGATTTATGCACGTGGTTTGACAACTTTTGAAGCTCCGTAAAACAACATGAAAATATTTGACCCACGTTAAGTTAGAATTGTTTCTATTGATTTCCAGCCAGGGATAACTGACACTGTATCATGTACGTACTGATGCTTATGAAAACAAGTTCGAAAAAACAATGATTGGTTTATGATTTAGGTTTAGGTTTCCCTATAATGATATTTATAAGGCTACTATGGTTTAAATCTATAATTATAATCATTTTATACCGATTATTCAATATTTCTTTAAAGCGGAAATTCATTAACTTGGCAGTGACGCTCATATTGAGTAATGATGCAGATGTTAATTAGTGACGTTAACATAGTGCACGATGTAAGTGATGTCGTAACTCTACTTCTGTCAGTGGAGCTGTTGTCCTCAAGCCTGAACAGACGAATAAATATCCTCGTTGCTTTTATTTGATTACTATTAACACACACCGGAGTATTATTTCGAACAACGACTCTGATCCTGAACTATTTTACTGTAAGGAACAAAATTACTGGGACGAGCTAATATTGGTTTTCTTTGCTCAGTCGGAATAATGCAATGGACTTTATTTATTCTATGCTCGAGTGCTCAGGAAACTCTTATATACAGTTCGACGGATCTGCTTACTCTTTCGTATTTTGTTACGCTGTATTAGGGGACGACTCATTGCAGATTCTCAATGATTAATTCAGAAATGTATGAGTAAGAAATTGTTTTAATAAAAACTTTTGCATCGTAATAACAGATCCATATTTCGAAAAGAAGAAGAATGCAAGTGTTTACTAAAGCAATAGCGTTCAGTCCATTCGTATTTTTCGCTTTTAACGCTGTACAATATTATTTACAGAAAATTTTTCATTCGCATTGACCTGAAATTGAAATACAAAGTATGGTCTGTTAATCATACTAATGTCCAAATTATGTCGTAAGAGTAATAGCACCACTACTTAAATTTGTGATGATTCTGATAAGATGAAAATAAGACGATACCGTGAAAATACAGAGTACACCAAAAAAATTCATTCCCACTTCAGCGACGGAAAGTTGGGTGTCAATGTCGTGTGAAGTATCATCTCGAATCCTATTTTTTCTGAAGATAGTGTTTTTGATCATGTGTACCTAGACGTCCTACGTACATCCTTTTGTCTGCCACACGTGAACTTTGGGATTTCAGCAAGACAAATAAAAACCTACTCTACAACTGAGACGTGTGCAAGCTTATTTATATAAAGACTGGGAGGGGTGTTGTCTAGAGCGTACAGGTGTATTTGAGTCTAGTTTGCAATTTCCAGGTTTAACACGTACAGATTTTTATTCATGGTGTCATAAAAATATGAAAAATCAACTTAATAATATTGCAGAAATTGTTACTTTTAATGACGATAATGGGGAATCGTAAGCCAAAATTTACCTAATTCTGATGAAATTGAGAATGTTGGGCGAAGCAAGGAATATGTGATACTTAAAAAAAATAGTTGTCGGAGCTTCTTACAATGGACTGTGTGGAGAAAGCAAACTGCAAAGAATGTGGCCACACAGAGCTGGAGGAAAGGCTATTTGTAGAACTTTAAGCTGAACTTTTAGCTTTTGTGAAAGCGAAACGGACCTTCCCTAAATAGAGTCTTCAACTATTGTTTGTATTCGTTATATAGGTAAATACATTTTTTGGAGTTGCCTTTGAGAATGGATATTGATCGAAAGTCAATATCTTAGAATGATCGTTTGGTGCCGTGTTGCATTGTTGATTTCCACTACACAAATATGTGGTATTATGTTATTTTATGAATTTTTCGTATGTTGATAGCTTAAACAATTAAGTTTGTTATAGTTTGAACTAAGTGAAACTTTTTCCATGAGTTGTGGCATGTGCACGTATTCTCAAACTGTCAAAAATTCATTTAAATCAATTCGTAGTGCAGGAGCCGTTCGGTTGAATGGTTTAAAAATTTTGCACTTGTATGCTCATTTTTACCCATTCGATTGAAATATTGTCTGAAAATCTATATTTTATAGCGTTCATTTAGGCAAAATTTGATACAAGTTTTTCAATGTAGAATGTTTTACTTTTCCTTTGATATCTTTTTAGCGTCATCTAGGATTGATATTTCTTAGGGGTCATTAGCTAGGATTGGACTACATAGAAGTTACTAAATAAAAAAATTCGGTGAAACATTGAAGACAGAGCTGCAAAACCGCCGACGGGACGTAAGGCAGGTAGCAATACGGGGTGCGTCAAAAAAATGTAATCCCTATTTTACTGCCGGTTACTAGGAGAATACTAGACTAGAGGGAGACTAGACTAGAGGGAGACTAGACTAGAGGGAGACCAGACTAGAGGGGGACTAGACTAGAGGGGGACCAGACTAAAGGGAGACTAGACTAGAGGGAGACCAGACTAGAGGGAGACTAGACTAGAGGGAGACCAGACTAGAGGGAGACCAGACTGGAGGGAGACCAGACTAGAGGGAGACCAGACTAGAGGGAGACTAGATTAGAGGGAGACCAGACTAGAGGGAGACTAGACTAGAGGGAGACTAGACTAGGGTGTGTATATTAACAGTTTCTTCTATGTCATTTAATTTTTCTAAGTTTAATGCTATTTTTTCCAAGTTTGCTCACTAGGCTTGTAAATATGTCAATAAACACTTAAATGACTAACATATAGATAAGGTTACGGGAGTCAAAGAGTGGATACATTTATCTGGAACATCCTGTAGGTCTACGAATATAGGGGTACAGTGCGAGGCAAAGATTTGTACAACACGAATAACAATTGGAAAACATATTGACCAGGTTATGACAGTGATGACGTCACAGTCTACCTCAAGAGTTAGTTATAAGAGTCAAAAGCGGAACAAAAAATATTGCCGGGTGAATCGGCGTCCTTTCAAACTGTGCTTTTATTTAAGAAAATAACGTATACGAGTATTCTGCCAATTATTTTTCCAAGTTTTTTAACGTAGGACTACGACCATCAAAAAATAGAGGTAAGAGAACCATTTCTCCGATAATTTTTTGATTGAATTCTGATAAAATTGATTGATTTGCGTCGACAATAGTTGTCGACGTAAAATGATGGTAAAAATTCCTTTTTTGACATATGGAGGTATTGAACATGTGAGTAAAACATTCCGTTGATATTAGTCTGGTTTAAATTATTTTTTTCTATTATTAATTGAAAATTTTGTGGAGTAGCTGAACAAATTTTTATAGTTTAAATAACCTTGCTTTATGTTGTTTTTATTTATGTAGAACAATTTATTCATGCAGTAGACATTTTATTTAATTTCCGGGAGAAACTTTAATGTTTAGTTGCAAATTCTAGCGCCATGAAAAGTTTTCAATTAGTGAGTTTTACATTAAGTCTTAAAAATGTTATCATCATAGGTGGTTTCGTTGGAAATTGTGAACAACTAAAATCCCACTGTATAATAATACACAGTTTCTTGCTTGCTTGTTGGGTTGCTTGGTCCCTCTTTTTTTGTCACGCTCTTAAGGATTTAGATTGGACGAAATTCGTCTACTAAATAACAAGATGAGATACCATGAAATTTCATTTCTGAATTACGATAGCAAATGTAGTTTCTGGAATATACGCTCGAAAGTCGAAATACTGTATGCTGAAATAAATTGTTCCTCTTATGATAGGTACTAGATAGTTCCATTGGAAATTCCACGATTCAGATTTGAATGATTTGAAATTATTATAAAGATGAATGCATTGAAGATTTAGAACGCATTACATATTGCGCTTCTAACGAATACTTTTTATTAATTTCATTCAGAACTTCCTTTCTGCATCTTATCTACCGATAATATGGCCGTGCAAGAAATATCTACGTATATAATAAACCATGTACCTCCCTCTCTCTGTATCTGCTGCGTATGTCCGTCCCATTACGTCCTATCTGTTGCTGAAGAAAAATTAGTAAACTAAAATCAGAACGGGGATGCATGTATTACAAAGCATTGTATTGTGGATACCAAAGGCACCGGATCACTATAAAATATTTCATTTTTTCTCGATATTAGCTTTCTTCTCTTACACGGCCATGTTATCGGTAAATACGGTACGGAATGGAAGTTCAGTATATATTCATGAAAAATATTTACATTATGATGGTACCACGGGTAAAGCTAAAATATGTATTTTGTTTCATAGATCCTTAATTTTATCACTTAAACCAAGTAATTTCAATGGGTGCTTTCAGGGTGTGTATTAATGAAAAGTATTTATTAAAAACACAATAATTCGTCGTAAGTCTTTAATACATTCATCTTTAGAATAATTTTAAATGAATTGTCTAAATTGTGGAATTTCCACGGGAACTGTTTAGTAAGCTAATAACAGAATAAATTGAGTATTTTATAGTGATCCGGCGCCTTTGGTATCCATAATAAAATGCTTATAATACATGCATACCCGTTTTGATTTCAGTTCAATAATTTTTCTTCAGTAATAGATAGGAAGTAATGGGACGGACACACACAGAGAGAGATGGAGACATACTATCTATTATATATGGAGATTGACTTCTCAATGGAACGGGTATACATGTATTGTAAGTATTGTATTGTGGATACCAAAAGTATATCCTTCAATGTGGAAACTCCTTCGCAAAGCCTGCGTCCACTTTCAAATCAAACGAAAAAATTCAGTAAAAACACGTGAATTTTTTCATGTGTGGGGTCCACTAGTTGATCTAACTTCTAGTAAATATTGAAATGTATGATGTGGTAATTTTCTTATGGGTGTGGGTTTTATAAACTTGTTTCTGTTTCTTGGTTCGCGTCGAGTTGCTATTTTTTGTTCCTTGCTTCAGTTTATTTTCTGCTCTCCGTTCCTGGGCTTGGGCTAGTTACACACAAGAATGAAGGGAGTGTATCGAAGATATTTAACTTGACAGTTGTACTATGAATACGCATTTTTCTTTTCCTAATGCTTGTAATTCCTTGACAGATTCTGCATATGTACATGCGTACAAGTGTACCATAACAGCATTGGCGAGGCTGATAAATTATTTGGATTGAAGCTTCTGTGCAAAGATTATGAAAAACTTCAGAAAATACTCATTCAGGATAGTGATTGATTGTGCTGCCCGAGCGTGAGTTTAGTCTTCATACAATGAAACATAAATTATAAGTTGAATAAAGCCCGATTGGAAGAATGTTTGCTGTGAAATGATGGAGTTTCTTACGAGGAGTTTTCAGGTACAGTTTTCCAAAGTATTTGACAATGTTTTTTGAGACGCTGAAGTAGGTGCAGTACTTATGGAATTTCAGGTCTCATTTTGTTAAGCGGTATCAAATAGCGTAAGAATCTTCCTCATTTATGTTGTGCCTGCTCTGAACTAGTAGAGGTTTGTCAACTCATTACCAAAGCGAAATCAACCATGGAACTTTGGCTTAGAGTTAAAACTTCAGAAGAGGGCGCAGAAATGAGCATATGCATTGTATGGGGTAAGAAAATAACTCAAAATAGACAGTTAAAGGGCAGTGACAAGGCTAACAAATATCATACTTGGTGCATGCAAGGATGAATTGCTGTTGTTGGCGTACTAACAAAAAATGTAGACAAGCAATTTGAAAAAAAACATAAATTGATAAATTTACGAAATCTAATCAGTTATAGAAGCCTTGAATACAAAAAACACTACTATCCATAGATTACATGAATTAAGTTCCAGGCAATGCACGGTAGATACTTTTATCTTTGCACGTATGTAGGTATGCTTGAAAATATTATAGGTCAATTGGACTTACAATTTGAGCAGAAAAACATCCATTGCAAGTTTCCACAAAGAGTATGCAACATAAAGAGTACTAGGTGACACAGCTGACAAAGAAATATGATCGCATAAATGTTACGAGGGTCATCTTGCTGTCAGAGCAAGGCTGTAAATTATTTAATTTCAGCGAGCCCGCGTCAGAAAAGTTTTTCCATGCTGTTGTTATTCTGGCGTTGAGAAATTTACTCTGTTCTTTGTCATCCTATACATGGTGTCTACGAAAAATGTAAATATCGGTATGAATGATACCGCTATTTACTTTTTAATATTAAACGACCAAAATGATAAATTTAGAAATCTTGATAGCGGTATCGTTGGTACTGATGTACACAATTTTCGTGGACGCCTTGTGAATTTTTTCCCGCATATTAGTTTGGAACAAGTCGGTTGGCAGCCTTGTTGAGAGAGTAATTTAGTTGATCCCAATTAATATATTCTTCACGCTGGTATTTGTAATACAATAGTCAGATTCACAGAACGACTGTGTTTCATTTATTGGGTCTAAATTTTTATACGAAAACATGAATTGTGGGCTGCCATTCCGTGTGTTGTTGGTCAGCGTTGCATGGTGTAGCAGTTTTCTGTGTCGGGACGACAAGGTGTTAAAATGAACCTGTCCCCTGAAACACTCCTATTCCACTGAAACTGGGAACCGACTATGGATTCCTGGAGTCAAGCAGCTGTTAAGTCATTAAAGGACTCCACTTACGTGCTACATTAAAGTCCTTTGCCGTAATTAATGTCTACCGTATAGTTTAATCTCGCACTACGGGTATCATTCAGTTGTTAGATGCGGTATGGTATTGTTTTACCATATTATCGTGTAACAAGGTAAATAAAGGCGCCCGTGTGCAGTTTGTGATCCATTTGAGTGAGTACTTCGATCGATTTCCTCCAGCCTGCTTATGGATTTTTCAGTGAGAGCCGACCTCCCAAGTGAGAGGACAGAGAAACCTGTCTTTCGTAGTAATATACACATTTCAGAAAGCGATGGCTTTGCGGATCAACAAAAAAGTGTGAGGGTATATTATACTTTCGAGCGTACATCTCTACCAGTATATATGATGATATATGTCTTGAACTCCAAATAGCATGATATTACTTGTACACGACGTAACAACGATTTTGAGAAACTTACAGTAGAAATGATACTATTCCATAGTGTGGAAAGTGATGTACGGGAGCACAGGTGTTGTCTGTAGTGTGGTCGGATGCTGCATTGTGGGTTGGATATGCAGGAGTGCATGTCCATGATACACTACTTAATAAAAAATTTAGATTTCATAGAATGTGCATTAGATGAATATCGAATTGCACATGAATAGATGCGTTTACCGAGGATACACGAGTTTCTGGGAGTGAGGAATCTAGATTCCATATCGACCACTTATTATTTGACGCATCTACGATCGGGACTTGGTCTCAGTACTGTCTGAATTCTCAAGAAGTTTAAATCCAGGAGAAAGAGCAGGGCAGGGATAAACCATTGATAGCTCATGGGTCGTGCAAGATTAACAAGTTCTTCAAGCCATAATTTTACCAGGCTAAATTGTGGCACCAGAGCTTCAGTGAGTTTAATTAAAGGGTGAAGTATAAATACTGTAACAAAACAAACATTTTTTCTTGAAAAATTTTACTTAAGGTCCGACTTTAACAATTAGTAAGTAATTTACTAATCTACGACTACACAAAAATTTGTTCAAAATGCTTCCCTTTTACCCTCGATACTTCGCGAAGTCTCTTAGGAGAGTCTTTGATGGCCGCACGAACTACTTCAAAGGGCATTTTCTCCCAGCATGTATTCAATTTTAACTTTGATACTCTGGTAAAGTGTAGGTAAATTGTTCTTTTCATCAATATTCTGTTGATTTTGTTTTTTCTCCCTAAATTAAATATTTCGGATAGACTCAGTCTCTTTTCATGCTTCTCTATTTTGAACTTTAGCATCAATTCTACAGACATGGTCAACAATTAATAGTTAATTGTTCTGCAAAAATTAGGTAGGTACTCGATAATTAATTCTGTAAAATTACATTGGGTAACATACGAAACAATAATTACAACAATTTATTTGAAAACAAGGAACAGAAATTATGTCCATCCAGTACATGTTCTAGTTTATCGTCAGGTGCCCCTCTTCTTGATTAAGCGGAGATAGTTGTCGTGAAATATAAAGTAATTTGACACAACAGTGTCCTAAGTTACTAAGTACTCGAGAAAGTAATATTCTTACAGTGGCTTGACTTCTACAGGTATTTCAAACATCTTGACCAACTTTGACTCATAGCCAGATGATCAGATCTATTCATTAACTTCTACAAACTAAGTAGATTCTCACATGATCAACAAAAAGCATGGTGAATTGCAAAATATTAGGCAACCAAAAGTGTCCCTTCAAGAAAGGTCGCAGAGTCATAGGACGTTTTCAAACCTAACACTGTTGTAAGCAACACCTAGCCTTTGGGAACTATAGAACTACAAGTACTTTATATTTTAAGTAATACTTTTCTCATTACAACCCTCTATGAAACTCCTTGAACGACTAAGGCTCCCTTTGGGAGCAATATAATGGTATACGTGACCCCATCGAATCATCAGTTACCATGCTATTGAAAACTGACAGAAACCGTTGCATGCGGGAGCGCTGCTGAGAACGAGGTCAGTTAGGAGCAGGTGTATAGCTGGGGACAGGGGAAGCAGCAAGAAGGAATCTGCTCCTCGTCGAAAATTCCAGGTCCTGGAGCACAGCTGTCACCACCTACGCAGCCGGGCGTGCCGGAGACTGGCGTGACAGCAAAACATTGCAACTCTGGTCTGAAATACTGCTGCCTCCATGGCCAATTGTGCTGCCAGTGGTACCCATTGAGGCAGTTATTTGCAAGTAAACTTCGGTCAGAGAACAAAATAGATACATAAATACCATGATATATTAAAGATTGCTTAGAAATAATCGTTAAACTGAGATCGAAGGGCGAATTTCTCGTCTAATTGGAATAAATGCCAACAAACACACGTCAGTTTGACCAATCATTTGCACTCAAAAAAGTTGTTTGGTGAAAGCAGACCCACCTGAGTATTTTTTATGACTTCCGTGCAGGCCTTAGTAGAGCACTTTGAAAGTTTCGACGACCATGCTTTGGAAGAAACAGTATTTGATGGGACTGGCCAATTGGGAAGGAACAGAAGATTTACAAACAAAATTTGAGAAAAACTCAACGTTTCTTAACGACATAAACCCTTATATGTTTACAAGTACATATATCATTGGGTTAAAATTAAATGTGTTGAATTTTTTAGGTAACTTATTTTGTTTATATGGGGTGGAAAAGCTTAATTAGGCGAAAAATAGCAGTGGATATTTAGCTCAGAAAATACATACCTCGAATGAAAATGTTGAAATTTTGCCAAAAAAATCAGCCGACGCTGCATCGTTTAATCGAGGCATCTCTAAAGCTCTCCTACAAGCGTCTAAAAGGTTGTTGGCATCAACTTCCCCTTTAAATTTTTGTCTCCTGGTGAAGGTGATTCGGTAGTAAGTATACTTCTTTTTTATATTGTAATGATGAAAACATTCCACATCGTTTTCAATATTTTCGAAGACAAAAATATTCGTTAAATTTTTCTTCCTGAGAAAAAAACAAGACTGCTGAAAACCAGCACGTGAAAAAATTAACGTGGTGTTTAATGAATTTCTTTCTTTAATTTGGCAGTCGCCGACACTTTTCTGAAGGAGTTTCCATATTGAAGGGGAAAGAGGCTAATACAGGAAAAATGCCGTATTTTATAGTAATCCGGCGTCTTTGATAATTACTATACGATACTTGAGATACATGCACTAAAAATATAGAACATGTAACATTGTGAAATTTGTATTCATGATACGCAAATCTCCGTCATTGTTAATTTGATTTTTTAGGATCCTAAATTTCAAAAAGGGTATTTTTTTACCTTTCCCATACAGCATGATTCCAAACACACATATCTTACTACATAACAAAATCACTCGTATATTTATTTATAAATCTAGGATAGATTGCATCTGTTCTCAAAACAGTAACGTGGCTTTAATTTAGTTACAGTATCCTCGTTGCTTAGCCTAAGATAAAAACTTTCTTTCGGCAGCTTAGAATGGCTTGTTTGAAATTAATTTCCCATACCTAATTTAGCAGTAGGGTGGGGGATTGGTGAATCAGGAAACATATTTATAAATAAATAAAAAATAAGTAAGTACACGACGGCTTTCATTATGCATAACACATATAATAATGTGTGCATCGTGTACCGCTGATACCAACAATGTCACAATACGTCACCACAATAATAACAAACTATTTATTAGCGACTATATCGGGAACTATCTAAAATTTTCATAAGCAACGATTGTATCCCAACGAATCCAAATTAATAAGTTAAACTTATTGATTCTGTGAACAGTGAACGAATAACATTTCGTCTTCCTAATAAATCAGATATTTTATCATCCAATTGATAAATTGGTTTTGAACCTCGCGGAGGATTATATTTGCGCATTATTTTGTATATTGAAACAATTGGAAATAAGTTTATTTGTTCCCACGTTACGGTCGGTCAGCTCATCAAAGCCGCCTTGAGCAGAATTACAGCTATTTATTACTCTTAACTTTGATTGCTTACTTTGGCGGAAAAATTCCCTCTGCCAATTAATCATTGGCGACATATATAAAATTTACGACACCAGGTGTTTTGGACCGTCTTGCATTCCAATTCCCTCATCTGTTGACAAAACTCGATTAAAAGTGGCTAAAGTTTTCGAAGTCTGAGTCAATTTCATTAATTATCTCAAATTCCGAGCTCAAAGAGACTTTTCTTGCTCGTCAGTTGACGGTGTGAGCTGAAACACGAAATAAGAGGGTTGTTTTTTTCTACCTCCGATGGGCTGCAAAAAAAGGCAAATTTACACAGTATCATGATTATAATACCAAAAGTACTGTAGGGACTTATTTGTTTATATAATCACAAAAAAGGATTGGCGTCTTTGTTGTATCGTGACAAAAGCTTCTCTATACCTTCTTTAAAGAAGTTAGCCGCTAGTATGGAGACATCTGTCTTGACAGGCACACTGAGCCCAGACCCGACGGGCACACAGCTTCCGATATCTGAGATCTCGTACGATTGTGTACATATTAAATCTTGAAATGTATAGCAATTCTTCAGAAAGTTCATTAATTGTAAACCTTTCTTCGGTGTTGACCCCCTGATCAACACGCTGAACGAGACCTACAGTAACAAAAAACTTTTACCCTTTTCCACCTTCTTCATGGACGACGGTTTCACCATTTAAATTTTCTACACCATTTCTGTAAACTACCCTCATCCATACGAATTATCACCGTACACTTTGCTCCTTCTGCTATGGTCTTCAGCAGCACTACGTCCTTCTGCTGGCAGAAAACGAATTACACTTCGTAACTCACATTTGACGAGAGCATTGATCGTAGCCGCTATGGTCAATCCCCATACCTCGTATACTACTGATGCATTGGTGCCGATAACGGTAGAGGTTGCGGTTATGGAACTGCGCAATCGCGCGCCGCACAGACCTGGCTCTAGCGTATTCCGTGCTTACCTATAATAGAAACACAATCAAGGGTTGAAAAAATGACAGCTCTCGTAGTTCTTCCAATGCATGGGCTGATAACCCAACCAATTGTTCCCAACGAATCACGAGATTCGAAGAAACAATTTTGTGCGACGTTCAAGCATATGTGACCGCTGATCAAGAAAATGATTTTTATAATATGGATATCAGCAGTGAATGCAGTGGTACAAAAATGTGATGCTGAACAAATGGGATTATTATAAATTGTCTTTAAGTAAAGAACTATACAGTGTTGCAAAAAAACACTCTCTTAAAGCTAATGCAGGGTGGAGCTTTAGCTCTTCAAAAATTTACGACCTGATTTTCTTTGAATATTCTGAAACTGGTGATGTGCTTACAGTTACTTCTGGCAGATGCTTCGAAATGTTAAGGGTAGTTTTTGGCTTTTAATAGTTGGTAGAGCTTTAGTACGGGCAAAATGGTATGCCAGCACATACCGCGATGAAAAACATGAATTGATTGACTGCTCGCTATCTGGGTAGCTTGATTTCACACAAGATTGAATTTCCTTTGCCAGTGCCAGATTATTCAACCTTTTCTTGCTCTACTGATTTTTAAGGGGCTTCGTGGAAAAAACAATATTTCGGAACAAGTCTACATCTCTAGTTGAACTGAATCCAGAAGTGGGTTGAGTAATCTCTTCAATGAACGCCGAGAGGTTTTTCCAGATTGTCTGTCAACGAGACCAAAAATGTAGTGTACGTTCTGAAGAATATTTTGTGGAAAAAATATGAATATATGAGCAAATGAAATTCAAAATCGTACTCTTTTGAGTGGTTTTATTTCTTCCTTGTACCTCAAATATAAAGCGAATTACAGCAAAATAGCTCATATTTTACCATTCCTGTACAATGTACTTTGTTAGACTCTTGTACACCTTATATAGAAACTTAAAGCGTAGTAGTTAGAATCAATAAGTTTTTAATGGGTATAATAAAAGAGAGTAAAATGGTGACTAAAATATGTTGATCAGTGTTTGACTTCAACATCGATTGGACCCAAACACTCGTAATTCAAATTTACTCCAAATATTAGAATAAAAAGTTGTTATTCAATTGTGAAGAAGATACACCAACTCAGCCCGGGCACAAGAAGTTTTATTAGGAACCCACGAACTCGGGATACTTAAATTCCCCGGACTATAGTCTTTTGCTACTAATGTTATTGATAGAATACCATGCGTAATCCAGGGATATTTTTTCTGAATAGCAAAAAAAATTATTTTTAAATTAATTAATCTCGCACAAAATTCATGACGCTCACGTTAATTTCACACCCACATTGTTCTGAAAAAATCTAAATTAAAACACGCACTGCTCTGTCCCCGCTGCTGCAGGATGAACCTCATAAAAATGCGGACGTAATTAACAACTCCATTCACAACACGAAATTTCGACATTTCAAAGGGAACATCATTCGTAATCCGGTCATCTCATCAGCTGGCGTAGAGCCGTACTCAAATTCGATTAAATAATGTAGGACTCGTTGATGGCATATGTATGACTGATGGTGAAATTCTATAGTCATGCTTAGTAGTTTGCTAAGCATGTCCCTAATAACGTTGAATATGAGCTCGTTAAAGGATGTAAATCAGCATGAATTTCATCATCAAAGATAGGACATATTAGTGTCCACTTAAGTCATTAAAATTGAATTACGCTATCGTATTCCTTTTAAATGATGATAGTACAGGAAATTGTGAAAATAATCAACGCCTCCAACTTGAGTGCTTTTCTCGTTCATGATTATCAATTCTATTTTTTCATCGAACTGAATAACTGCAAATCTTATACTAAAATCTTATTTTTAGTGAAATAACTCTGTGCGTTCTATAATACTTGTTAGACTAATACTTCTTGAAATAGTCGTTGTTTTAAAAGGGCTTGTTCCAACAATTGCTATGAAGTGCTGATGCAGCCAAACAAATACATGGCCCTCCAAAATCTTAAAAGAAAAATAGTTTATTGGGATTGCAGACAAGTTTCGTGATTAAAACGTGAGTCATTTTGAAATCATCGAATACTGCGAATTTTTTGGAGTGAGTCAAATCAAAGTTATGAAAACTCAATGATGTTTTTTTTCTAACTGTGTGTGTGTGCGTAGAGCGCGCTCCCTATAACATAGTCTGCATATTTTTTGCATGAGTAGATGTGCTCTGGCCCAGGTTTAGTGAGAACACACCGCATGAATAGAAGATTTTACAGGGTACAGCACCAGTGCAGGAGAGGATGACTGATGAAGACTTTCAAGAATTACTGACTGTTTGAGTGAAATGTGAAGTTGAGGTTACAAGAAAGTTGGAATGGTAGGCAAAGTTCATATTGCTCACGTATGCGTAACATTTCAGCATATCTCAGTTATAAGTGATAATAATTTTAAGTTTACGAGAAGTCACAGCAGGGTAATATAAGTGTGTCAAAATCCAACTAGATTTATTTTGAGATATTATGAAAAAGGGATTTATAGCGTTTATCAAGGATGCATAGTGCACGCTTGGCATATTTTTTCATGATAGGAACATTGTCTTTTAGTTTTCATATTAAATTATACTGAGACCTGACGCAACTTTTGGAATCTCTGCAGGTAAATTTCCTTCAAACACATAAAGAATTACAACACTATTTTTTTAAATTTTAGTGTGGAATCACTTCTTCAAAAATAATTGAAATATTTCAATGAATAAGTGAAAAAAGAAATGAACTGTAAGAGGCATCTGTGTCAAGTAAACCAAAATATTTCTACTGAAACCAACATCAGCGCCTGACCACATGCTTCATAATTCATTTGGACCGCATGATTAACTTCATGGTGTGATGTTGTGATATACGTTGCAATGAGCCTTGTAATATGCATCCTGATAATTCATTTGAACGGCATGATAAATTGCATGACATGGCGTTGCAATGTGCGTTGTAATATGCGCTGAACTAGCGTTACAATAATTCATTCGGACTGCATGACAAATTTCAATGACTTTGCATTGTAATTTGGCACGGTGAACACTAACTCTGACCAATTTCTAGTGACACTAACTGATACTAAAAGTTATTCTACTGCGCCTTGATTGAACAAAAATCGACAACAAAAAAGTTTACGATTGAGTTTTATACCCCAAAAATTAGTAAATGATAAGTTTTAGAAGTTTTGGAATCATTTTAGTGTCAGTAGACTCTTACGTACATAGCAGCAGGCCTGAAATCGATGACTAGTCTACTGTGTATATGTATATAAACGTTCATTTTGTGTTAAAAACGTATTAATGTAAACAACATACAACCCTATTAAGATAATTGTGCACAGATTCTGCAGCATTGAACATTTTTCAAAGAACATCTTAAACACATTCTTATCAGAAGTTTTTACTAAATATTGATTTTATCAACAATCTAAGATTTTTGTTTCTTAACCCCAGTTTTAAGGCCTTTTTGAAATTTAAAATTTAAAAGCTTGCATCAGTTTAAGAATAATATAAAGTTGGTCATTAAAATTTTTTACTCTGCGTTTTTTCTGGCTTCAGTTTTACAAATCAACTCACTTCAATCACGAAGCTTACTTACTTTTCACATGCACGAAAGCTTATAAAAAATTTAAAAACATTTGCAAATATACAGACTTGATTTAACTTTGTAGATTCCCAGCATCCTCTTTTTAAATGCATAATATCAAGACAAGCTCAAACACGATGCTTAATAAATGACGACATAAATTTCGTGATACTCGGGAAATCCCAATCCAGAATTGCCTTAAATTGAAATAATATTGTCTGGAACTTCCAAATCATGGGTCAGTGCCGCGCACGAGACAACATTGGCAACAAAACCTACATACGAGTACAATAAAGATTTTTCTATCTGTTGCTAGGGCCACTGGTCTTGTCGGTGCCGATGTTCCCAACACAAACTTGTTTCTGTACCTCACGGAGTGTCGGCAGAACACTCTTTTTCTAATTACGGTCACAAAGTTTAAATTAATATGAGCTGATGCGCTTCGAGGAAGCTTTGAGTATTGTTAGAACCAAGAAAGAGCGTTTCGCTACCAAAAAGTGAGTTTAGAAGTATAGTAGATGTTTAATTTCTTCAAAAAGGGATCGACTATTTT
The DNA here is from genome assembly GCA_006783055.1 of Trinorchestia longiramus. Classification (NCBI taxonomy): domain Eukaryota; kingdom Metazoa; phylum Arthropoda; class Malacostraca; order Amphipoda; family Talitridae; genus Trinorchestia; species Trinorchestia longiramus. Next base: position 288,182 of record VCRD01000396.1, on the reverse strand, counting down.
ATTTAATTTATTTGTATAATTCTAGAAGGATTATTTTTTACGCAATTTACAAATTTTATAACACCCATGAGTACCATATCACAATAAGGTTGTAAATGAATTTAAAAGAGTTGTTATGGAATGAAAATGAATTGAAGATGGTCGTTAGCTCTTTAAAATTCTCCTTCATTCATTAAAATTATTTAGACAAAAACAAATTTTCTAAGAGCTGAAATTTCATGAACACTGATTTCGTGCTGTGGTAACATTGATCAAGAATATTTTTTTGCCGTCGATCATTCCTTCAAACGAGGTAACGTCATTAAAGAGAGGGGAATAAAGAGAATCTGCGATCATCTCCTGGAGGAAACATTCAATTTTGGGTCAACTAATTTGTTGGGAAAATGTTTGAGGGGAGAAATGAGCATCATGCGACACATCTAGCAACAAAATAACATTAATTGAACTTGTTTTGTATGCTCTCCGGCGGCGATGTGTTGTCGAAACACTATTTGTATGAGTTAGTTAAATGCAGGAGGAATACATTTTTTTGAGTGAAACATTGGCCTGCCCTCTAACTTAACATATTATCGTAACGTATATGAGAAAACAATCTATAGCCAGTTCAAGGCGATTAAGAAATACGTGCATATTAAAAAATTCCAAAATATATAACGATTCTTCTCCTAATTTCTTTTTGTTTAAAAAAATGTGTCCTGAGACTTTTATTTCCAACGAAAATAATTTAAGTCGTCTATATTATTAAGTCGGAGACAAAGAGAAGCAAACTTAACTTTGTGTGAAAGTTGGTGCGGGACACGCGGATCTCTAGCATAGTTGTGCGTCCAGGTCAACTTCCACGGTTCTGAGGGACTTGTCCGCATAATAAGAAAGGCTTCAACTCATCAGAAATTCTCCTTTGTAACGAGAGAGCTAACAGAGTTTCCAAGACCGACACTTTTGGTGAGCTTTTTTGTTTACTTTCTAACTTTTTTAAAGTCTGCTAAATAACCTCAGTTCTCTAACAAATAACCAATTCAGCAACGGGACTTAACCCCCAAAAATTGCTCCTTGTCAGAAGTTAGATGGTCTTGATTTCATGGCTTTCTACTGTAAAATGCCTAAAGAGAGGTAATGCAAGCGTCGGTGGTCAGTAGCCTTGGCCATTTGTATTGAATACGTTATTAGCATGGCTGCAATTTACGGGCACTTCACTTCTACCGATCCTATGCGCTTTGTTCAAATTATCACGTTCAGTCTGTGCTCAACGTTCAAGGCACAATGCAGTCGATACCTCGCAATAATAAATAAAGCTTCCACTCCAAACAGTGGACTCAGGCCTAAAAGGTTACTTTTTGCTTGGGATTCCTACCAATAGTAATGCGTTTTAATATGTTTATGAGAAATGTTCTCATCGTTTTATAAAAAATTGTTTTGTACTGCACAGTTGGCCGTTTTTTGCTATTGAAAACTATTGAATAGATTCAAAAATTTAATTTTTGAATATGAAGTGTAGAAAGGTCGTATAAACTACTTAACCGTAAACTAGACAATAAGTTTTGTCAGCATATATGTATGTATATGCTTATTCTGATGTTCACTATCATTTTATTGCTGGACTGTAAACTTAGAACGCTCACTTAAGTAAAGGTGCTCAAAAAACACAATAAAAGTTTCACCATGTGTTATATACAAAGAAAAGACAACAGAAATGTATTCAAGTCGAGTACATGTAAAGTTGGTAGAGTGCCGAGCAATATTCGCCAAGGCTCGGATTGCAGTTTAGGCAATTTTGAGGCTAGTGCACAATAATTTAGAAGTGTCAGATCGAGGCGAGCAGCATGATAACATCTCTGCCTCGTCTCTCGTTCTGTCAATTTCACGCTGGAAAATCCCATCTCGGAAGCTTGGTGGAGTTCGAGACAACGAGGAAGACGCAGCTTCGCAAGCCTCAGCTAAAATGAAAACACTTCTTCTATTGTCCCAACAAAAGAACTGCGCATACTTCTGTATTGTATTGCCTTCTCCACGGGGACGTTATTACTCTTTCTCTGGAACTTTTGTTTCTTTAGAAAAAAGATACATTTTTAAATTTTACTCTCAAGAGTCTGTTGCGTAGGAACATTCTAGGCTTCGAGCACCTGGAGAACAAAATTACTTATAGGCACTCATTAATGCTAGAATTATTCCCCTAGAGCTATAAGGCAGCCTAGCTGGGCCAGTGTCTAGGGAAATCTTAACGTAGTAATGAACTAGAAAAGCTGAGGTGAAGTCAGAGAAGATTAAGAAAAGGTTTGTGGCATTGCTTCTTAATTTCTGCGGGTGTTTTTCTCATCAATTACGCGTTTGAACTTGTCTTACATAACAAACGCAAAAGTAACGTGCATGGCTCAGATTGTAGATGCTCGAAATTCTCGGAAGTTTATTTCCCAAAGGCGTTCAATATCGTTGACATTTGTCAAATAAATATTTGCAAAAATAGAAGCTTGTTTAACATACATAATTTTCATGGCACATTTACTTATTCCATTCCTAAGATTTGGATATCAGAGGCTTTTCCAATGAGTGTTACGAAACAACGATATGAAATTGAATACAACATATACACTGACATCTTCGTATCTGCATGAGAGTAGCTGTTTTAAAATAGGAGAATATTTAGAAAGGCTAGCTTTCTCAGTTCGCTTGTTCTTATGGTTCAGTCATCACTGCAACTGCGTCAGGGTGCGACAACACAACTTTCGTGTTTTTAACTTTTTAAAAGAAAAAAGGAAGTTATGTTACTGCACTTTCAAGGTATGCAACGCCCACTCATTTTTAAAACCTGGCTCTTATGAATGAATCACTGAACGGTCACCAGGGATATAAGAAAGCATCCAGATGAATCGATCTTGCAGTCGGCACAATGTGCCGTTACCCACTAGGACATTAATTAACACTAGGACTTGGATTAAAAATTCCTCATTCAGTATACGTATGATATAAATCATCATGTACAAAAAGAGCAAAAGAGACTAATAATCTTTCAGTTGACAGGTTATAAAGGTGTCAATCTAATCGATAGCAGATGGTAAAATACGGTTTTACGGACTGAATGTATTTCATAGGATAATCAACGAATAAAAACTGTACAAAAAATGAGCCTAACACGACATCCTTCACAGTTTTTAAGGTTAAAATATTATTAATTTGAGGAAGAGGATTCATGTGAGTCATGTGAGTAATGAGTTTGCGAGAAAACGTTGAGATTTTTTATTGAATTTTCTTGTTCTAACTAATGGAGCCATTTCACTTGTTGTTGTTTAGGTTTTCCGCTTGATGGAATGCTTTCTGCTTGCTTCAATGATGCTAACTAAAATAAAATCCTCACTTGAATACATCAAGAGTTCCTACCGAGATTTAAAATAAATATGAAAGGGAAATGAAGTTCCCGTATTGCCAGAAGAATAGATCCAGGATATTCAAATAATTTGTTCATATAGTCCAGTGTTATTCTCTCTCTCAAAAAAAAACTCGATAAAAAACATTGCCTTTGCGAACGATTGGAAATTCATTCATGCATCCCGCAGTCTAGAGTCCAGAACTATCTGCTGTATTTGTCAGTTGGAAGAATCGTACATTTTATGTTGATCGAAAGGTGTTATTCTTATAACAAGTTAAACTGAACATATTGTTAACTTCTATATATTTATACTTGTCCTTCAAAACCCCATTTTCCCTGTGAGTTTAGAGTTCATTATCCGACTGAATAATCGGAGACCTTATTTTTTTTTGCCATTCTACTTTAAAATCCAACACGAAATTTTTATTACAGATCATTAATGAAAGAAAATTTACTAGATCCAGTTTAAAAGAAAGAACTTGAAGGAAGAAGGGAAGAAGAGCATTAAACTAGAGTTAAGAAATGGTTGAACTGTCGACAGTCAGATTATCACAACACAATAATTATAACTCAAGTTTCTGAATTATTTTGTAGACGACCAAAAATGAGAAGCCACAATATATTCAATCAATTATTTTCTTCTTTTTCCTGCATTTATACTTTGTTACTGTGTTTGGAAAGACAAATGATTTTATTTACTGATAGGATACATGTAGGGAAATTACAGTAACAAAGTCTCAAAAAGTATGAACATGGCAGAGAACGTGCATATCAGCCTCAAAACAAGTATCAAATTCAGTATGTGAAATTATTATTATTATTATTTTGGACATCAATCTTCAAGTCAGGTGTCGGACTTTTCCCTAGAATAGGTTTGTGCTGTACATGAAGATTTCAACACCAAATAAAGAAGATAGTAATGACTGCTTAGGCGGATGCTGCATCACCCTACGGAACTAAACAGCTGTGTGGCAAACATGTATTTTAAGGTAGAATAATACGCACATTGCTGTGAGAGGAGAGAATGATCGCTTCCACCACCTAATTCCCAGAAGCGCCGATATTTCTTATCCAGACCCAGAAATCAAAAATTTATGCCGGCTGATTTTACTATCTGGCTGAGTGAAGCAATCAAAGCGAACTATCAACAAGACAGTGAGAAAAACTTCCCGCTCTCGATTTCCTCAACAAATTTGAATTTTTTTTCGGAAGCAAATAGTGAGGAAGATGCAAAAATTCTCGACCAAAATTGACATCTAAAAACCAGAAAAGGTTATTCTGCTGAATATGCATCGAGGAAATTTGGAAGAACCCGTGCTTCAGTTTGTTGCACCACTGAAGTACGAGAGAGAGAGTTGCTGGTTTATTTCAGTGGTTGAGCATTGGAAATCTTCCAAAAATATGACAAAGTACTCCTAAAGCGAAATGTGATGACCAGATATCCCACTGAAGCACTCACATATAGAAAATGTCGTTATTGCTTATTCATAATCATGTATTTGCACTTACAGAAAATTCGGTAAGTGCAATTTACGATTATCGACAGCAAATCACCAGTCCCGTACGTTTGAAATACGGAAACACAATTAATTTTCACAATTTTTAGGAGACTGAAACCGAGAAATCCAATAAATGCAAGACAAGGCACAGCTTGATTTTCCCTCGTTATTCTATTGCTCAGCAAAATCCTCACATACTGGACAATTGTAAAAAGAAGATAAGTTTTACCTTCAGAATGGGAGAACAATAACTCGGTGCTTGATCTCGAGTGCAGTGGATGCTTGTTCAAGACCAGTTCCAAGTCTACACGATGCCTCAAATGCTAACTGTGATTGCACAAGACCAGTTCAAAGTCCACACGAGGCATTAAATGCTGACTGTGATTGCACAAGACCAGTTCCAAGTCCACACGATGCCTCAAATGCTAACTGTGATTGCACAAGACCAGTTCAAAGTCCACACGAGGCATTAAATGCTGACTGTGATTGCACAAGACCAGTTCTAAGTCCACACGAGGCATTAAATGCTGACTGTGATTGCACAAGACCAGTTCTAAGTCCACATGAAGTCTCAAATGCTGTGATTAGGCAGCTGAAAGTAACAGGAAAACTGAGCTGCTGAGAGCATCGATAATTGCAGTTGCAAACACTGGGAATTAGACTGCAGAGTTTGAGCGCGTAGAGCTTGTCAGTGCAGGCATCTCCTGAGAGACTAACAAACGGAAGGAGTACAATCTACGAGTAATGTCTCTTAAGTGGGTAAGTTCAGAGGATCCGGAGACAGAGTTCAATTAAAGAGTGTTGGAAAATTGTCCCATAGTTCCCTACTGGAATCAATTTCATGTTTCGTTGATAAGTCCTGATAGCCTAACTTGAGGGAAGGACGTAATTGATTCATACTTGATTCAGATTGCACGATTTCGCTACCATTAAAAAAGCATAAATTCAAGTTCAGGGTCTTCATTTATCACCAGGGATTCTACTGCGAATGGTCAGTGAGAAATAAAGGTAGGATGTTTTCATACTAAGATCGTTACCAGAATTTAAGTGAACGTCTAAAACGAGGTATAAGTTTTCAATAACATATGAAAATTTAATTTGTGATGATAAGGTTTAGTTTATCTGAATGTCCAATTTTCCTGAAATACTATACGGCCACATAATTCCCATTATTTCTTCCCATATTATATAAGCTTCCTTGTTTTGCTTCCTTAAATTTTATATTCCAATTTGAATGAGCGCATGCAAGATTCTCATTGTGCTTTCAAGAATGAATACTTCAGAACTCCCGTTTCTTCTTCTGACATTTTGTCGATACAGCTCGATCTTGACTGCACTGAACAATAATTTGTGAGATGCTCCACATTTCTCTATCTTTCAACGGGAATTTGCGTGTTGCATCTTCTAGACATGATTTCTGTTGAGTGAATTTCTTGCGTGCGGGAAGGCAGGCCAAAGAATCTTCCGGTTGCTGATTCATACATGCCAATATGGCACCTTTACTCCTGAGTGCCATAAAAGATTAAGTGCTCGACGGGTTAGTCGTGTCCTTAAACCTCAATCAATAGTTTCTAAAATGCAGTCCTATTTTAAAGTATATTCTATCGAAGAAACTTTCTTTGCAATGATGGTGTCAATATTGTTAAATGTAAAGTACCCTCACAATATAGGTTACTATATCCTTCCGAAAAGAAATTAGTACAGAAAATGATCACTGCCTAAAAATACTAGAAAGATATTCCATTGTAAATAGTGCACTTCCTTAAATTGATATACTTTTGGCAATAAAAAAATACCTTTCAGTTTTAACGTAATGCCGAACCTCTCAATGAAATAGTTTACTCAATAATTAGACTATTTCATTAAGATAATTGAACAAGTCTTCAGAAAGACAGGACCGTTGTTTGGCTATTAGGGAAAGGCAATACCGCTTCAAAACTACATGGCAACTAGTATCTAACCTACCTCAGCCACTAAAATAATTGTATCGAGGCCAGCAGTGTTCAGAAGGTTCAGGCAGAGAGGCCTTTATTGTCGGAGATCTGCTGTATGTGTACCTATAGCGTCTAAAGTGGAACCGTCAACATGTTAACTGGGTGGTCGAACAGTGGGCCAATCTACTCTTCACGAATGAGTCCTGTTTTGTCTTCAGAGTGACCGGGCAAATTTGCATTTGAAGAGATCCTGGAACACGATATCGACCTACATACAGTGTGAGAAGAGAGCAGCATGGAATTAGATTCATATTGGTGAAGGCAGACAATATGATAACAATTGAAACAATTTCCATGATATTTTACAGGGAAACCGGCAGAATTAAACTGATGCCAGATATCTTGATGAAATCTTAATACCTTATGTGCAGTTCTTTCAAGTTACTGGCGGCCTACACTTCTTACTGCTGCATGATAACACTGGTCTTCATACAGGATACGATGTTGACGTCTTCCTAGAAATTGAATAGACTTCTCGAATGGGTTGGCTTCCTTGATCTTCCCACTCAAATTTGATATGGTAAGTCAGGAATACGCCATAGAGACGAATGGCTTCACGTCCTCCTTATCCCCCAATCTCCATGACTTGAAAGCTTTCTACTGGAAAAATGGGCATTATTTATTCAAAATAATGTTGATGCTTGTATTCATAGCAAGCCACGTCCTTGTCAAACCTGTACTGCTGTCAGAGATGATCACGCGCCATAATGAGCAACACCTAGCAGTTTTATGGATAGTGTAATAATAATATGATTTCGAGTTGAATGAAAAATTAAACAGTCTAGTTTTTTATATTTTACTATCACCGAACTTTATTTTAGAATAAAAGGGAGACTGGATGAATAAATATAGGTTTTTTGCCTTTATTTTGAACCTCAGTGTAGGAGAGGAGCAATTGTGAAATTTTAAAGATGTGTTGTAACTTTATCCATACTGACATAATTATTAGCACCCTCATTCAAGACAAAATTGTTAAATGAGTATAGATATGTTGGGTGTGTTGTTACTGCATCAGGCGTATAGCATTCATGGAAACAGCATAATTATTCATATGCATAATAAAGTTCTAAAACATAATATCATTATACTCACAATGGGATGAAATTGTTAGTTTCAGAAAACTAGGATATAAAACTTGAAAAGTTTTAGTCGAAGGATGTTATACTAATGATTGAAAATTAGTAAGCCACTCTTACTGTGAAAAACATTTGCAATACATCTTCAATTCTACTGAAGAAGCTTCAAAGCAAGTGCAGTTTCCTACAGCTATGTTCGTGGTTTTCGTTCTGAAATTGAGTTGAGTTAACGTACGGTTGCGATGATTCGAAGCATCCTTAACCTGTAAAATGAGCTTTGAAGTTTGTCTTTATTGGTTTCTTGTTTGATTGGCTCGGAATTCTGTAGCCCTTCCTCAATGAATCGCTTCCAAGGCCAGTTTCTAGGCCGGAAATTATAAAAATAACAGCTTTGTCCTCATGGCTTCCAAAATATTGAGTTGCCTTTTTTATTGATTGTAGAGAGCGTAAAAAGTCGTTCACTTGTCAATTACACCCAAAAAACGCCAGTTTCATTAGCTGTAACATTATACAGAATGCAACAACATAGCTTCCATTTTTCAAAGGAAGTTCCTTTCAGAAAAAAGAAGTTATGTTAATGTGCCTTGTATAAAAAAAGTTTGTAACCTAGCGAGACAAATTCATTTTGATAATTTATTTATTTATTTATTATTACATACATACTTCTTCCTACGCATTCTGAAACTTGAGCTCTGCTGCTAAGTATAGGTAAATGAAAAGTAAAAAGCAGGATTGTTATAAGAGGACATTCTTATGCCGACCTCCAAGGTAATATACAGTCTAACGTATGTACAGTACTTTAAGTTGAAGTTTATCACTAACAGTTTCCTAGAAATATTAGAAATGGGTGTAGCAGGAGTATAATTATTAATATACGCTATAATTATTCTGATAATTAGACTGAATTTACATATTGCTAGACACAGACCAAGCAAAGCTATGTGAGTCACAAAAAGAATGCAAATCCTCCTCGTAACTCAGACGCTTGTCCTACCAACTCCCAAGCAGACTATCGTCAGCTGCGATGCTCTGGGACTCAGTTTCAATTCACTGACAAAGTCATCTCCAACGTAGATGGTGCGAGGAATCAATTAAAGCAGCTATCCAATAGGGATAATTTCCATGTCAAACGATGTTGCAGCGAAATTCTTTTGAGTTTTTAATTTACTAGCAATATGTAGCGAAAGGAGTTATGCAATTCATCTTTATTACTTAATCGTACATCAGTGTAACCATTCATATTGATTAAAATGAACAGTGCCTCAACTGTGAAACTATCCAACAAAGAATTTCAATAACTCATTTTAGCCAAAGGCGAATGATTTAAACTAAGAAACCGGCGTAAAATTATTTTGCTGTCAATTCAATGATAAAATGAAACTGCCAATCAGATCCAATTACACCCGAACTCTTGTTTAACAAGAGAGGGTAAACGCTGACAAATTCCAGCCCATTCAATGCGTCGACCAGTTGACAAGAGTTTGCCTTTGTTGTAATAACAATGGGCAGTGCTGGCTTCATTGTTTGTTGCTTCGACGACCTCTGACATTGAAAGTAAAAGGAATATCCATGCAAAATATAAGCACAAAGCAAGATGATGGTGCATGTCTAGGCTGAGAGCCAGTGAAAGCTTTAAGTTATGAAAATGTACGTTCAACTTCAAACAAAGGTCGTTATTGATTTTTGAACCAACGAAATACCGTGTTGAAGGAAGTCGGTAATATGCTTAGAAAGTTGATATTCACCGAACGACTGAAAATTCAGAATTAATGGATTTCTTCCAAGAAAGGACAAGCACAAAGCAATTACTGTTTCAGTTTCCCATTTACTTTTATTCACTCCAAAACAGAGACGGGTAGCTTTCAAAGTTAACACCTTCTTCTACAACTAGCAGGAATGTGATAATAATTATATAAATGTATTTTATATTATGAGTTAGTATTTTTGGTTGGATGGCTATTTGCCTTTAAATATCTGAGCAAATATGGAAATCCATTTACTTTTTTCGGGTAAAACGAATGAGTTTTGGTGTTCAATTTAGAACAAACATCGTTCTCGTTTTCGTTTGTCTCTATTGGCACCCATTATAAGAAGAAAGATGTAGTCATATTCCTACAACACATGGCTGACGTCTTCAACGAACGTGAAATTATTTTTTTGATTAGGTTATCTTTATTTCGCTTCCAAAGAACAAGAAAAATATAGAACTTTGCCCTAAGATACAGCTTTGCAAAGACATGAAAATCAAGATTCTATAATTTAAAAATCAAAGTGCATTGCACATTAAATTACCTATTGATAAGTTTCATTTAATATTTAAAATATATCGAGAAAAATTGTTCAAAAACGATAAAGGGACTCTTATAAGACAGTAATCAATACAATGAAACCACAAAACTCCATTCAACAGTGTATTGAAAAACATTGAACTCTCTGAATAATTAAAATACAAATTATAAAAAAACATGAATTGAAGATCGAAATCGCTTGATAAATACTATTACTCTTTTTAGAACTATAATAATACACCTTCAAAGAAAACACTTTTAGACTATATAATGGAACGTGCTGTTGTGAAGTGGTGCGTTTTTTGACTGTTTAGTTCCGGTAATTTAAATTTGTTATACTGATGGAACAGGAATTAATAAAAAAGAGCAAACTGCGAAAAGTTTTAATTTTTTCCAATGTCATTATGCGATGAGTACAATGCTGCATTACGAGTATATGGAATTCTCCTTGGCGATATAACGTATTAGATTTTTATGTATAGTGGTACAATGTGGGAAATATAATACATTCAATGAAGAATTTCGACGCATGATGTTGTTGGAAATAAACAAAAATTAAGAGAATGATTGCACCTTGTTAACCGGTTTAAAAATATGATTAGTATAATTATTAATTACTTAAAAAACACAGAGCGACGGTAAAATTTTCTAGTAGCAAAACATGAGCACGATTCCATGTAAATACTGAAGTTTCACCACTAAAATGGAATATTTATACATTTTCTCGTTTTTTTGTACAATATTATTTTTGTTTAAAATGGAATATAGAATACATTAAAATATGCCTACAGAAACGAGCTGTTTGATCTATTCTTGGGCTGCCGTCGAAGTCTCATATCGTCTATTTGATGGATATCAGGTACGAAATAATCCAAGCTATTAAGTAACGTGAATGGGATATTAAACTGTGCATAATTTCTGCTCTTTTCAATATTCTCATAACGGCTGCTCAATAAGATCATACCAATTGAAATATGACAGCAACAAAGTTTTGGGTATCATCATCACTGAAAATCTTGAGCATGATAAGCAAGTGGAAAAAGCTTCCAATATGAGAGTAGAATCCTTGATCTTATTGCGAGAAATTCCATATACAAGCCGAAAAACATAATATTACAGCTCAATAAAGCGATAGCCCGGCCACATCTGAAATATGCAGTACCACTCTGGTCTCTCACCCTACGAAGAGACCCTTAATAAATTGGAGAAAATCCCTCTTAAATCAACGAAGATGATCCCTGAACTCCGCAATCTCAGCTAAGGAAGGTGTTTTCAGCAGCTTGAGCTCATATTCCTAGAAGATGGGTTCCCAACCTGGGGTACATGTATCTCTAGGGGTACATTTAATGTTAGTTTATAGTTTGTAAAGCCTAAAAATTCTATTAAAAATTCTGTGGCATTTTATTTTTCTATTCACCTTTCTATCATAAAAATTCAGTTGTACGTGCTAATCTGTCAAAATACTGAAGGTGTACAAGGTCAGAGAAAGGTTGGGAAACCCTGTCCTAGGACAAAGAAGATTGTGAGGACAACTTATCGAGCCCTACAAATACTGTATCTCGACGACTTTAATGACGCTACTCTGAAAAGGTTCTCCGACAGAGATAATAATGCGAGAAATAACTAATAATAAGAAACTTCAGGATATTTCAGGTTATGAACTTCCTTTTAGTAAAAATTGCCAGAGCCTGGAAGCAGCTACTCAAAAATATAGTTTCTGCTGGCACTGTGAACATACAGCGTGCAGCAATATAACTTTCTTTTTTTAAAGGAACTTCTTTTGAAAAAAGGAAGTTATGTTGCTGCACCCTATATTTAAAAACCGTCTTAACATATATTAGATAAAGAACCCCTTGTTCTACGAGTATAAAATATTGATTCCATATCTTTATTAACTCCTCTGGCCTTTGTATGATGGCAGTGCGTACACGACTGAAATATTTAAGCGTGATTAAAGTGCGTACACGTGACTGAAATGTCTGTGTATGTGATTGAGGTGCATGTGCATGACTGATGCCTTCACGTTTGACGGCATGGGACTTGAGTAGCAATCTAAAAAGGAATCAAACAGCTCGTTCCTGTTGCCATATTTTCGATTATGTTCTATTCTATTTATTTGTCATCCTTTATATCTTTGTGGGTTTATACTTGGATCCAACCCTTGATGATTTTGACGAATAAAATTTATGAAGCAGTGTAGAAACAAGAAAATACAGAGTGCAGGTAATTCATTATCTAATTTTAGTATTTCATTTGTTTTTTTTTTGCATACATCGCCACACTTTATTTATACATGTAGATACTATCACATTTTAATAATTTTCAAACTAACGAGCAATTGGAAAAATAATATGATTTTGAGAAAACCTGAAATAGAAAGATATAAAAAAACAGTTTCTAATTATTACATACTCATTATCAATGAGTAATTGAAGAAGTAATACACTGTAGAAAAGTTGGTATAAGTGGAAATATTTTTATGCGTAAAATTGGATATGAAAATAGTACTACACGAAGAAATTTGCACGAATAATTTGGGTGAGGTCTAGCAGTCCACTTGACCACAGTGCATGGAATTAATTAACAAAAAACCTTAACGACTTTTTTTAAAATTCACATTCATAATTTTACTTAATTATCTAACTAAAGATATAAAATAAATTCAGGCTCCTAACAAAACAAAAAAATGCACTCGGAACTGAACAAAACAAACTAAATTTCTGCTGTTTCGAACGTTAAGTTTACATTTTCTGAAGGTCCTGGGCACCATAATGATGCGGTGCAGACACATAATCATTCACAGAAGCAATTTTTTTCAGAAACAAACGGTCTTCGTGATGGAAGACTGACTTTTTATCGGTCAGTTAATGCGTGGCCAGCTCGGGTCAGGTCATGTTTCTTGCGCTTGAAATACCGTCTACAGGCCTCAGGCTGCCTGGCATATCGGGCGCCTGACCATCGATTATTGTAGATACAAACGCGGCAGATTTATGGGTGCGAGAACTCTGTTCTCTGAGAGTGGCGCTTGTCTGCGACTACACTTGACATTTTCAAGTGAACAAACGGCCCTCTGGCGGCACCGGAGATGTTATTCGCCAAATGCCGGTCAATGCGTATTCATCATGCGGCGGCAATAAATCTGTTCCTGAAGTATTTCCGTGAAAAATATACTAACAATTGGTCTGGGATTCAAGTCCTGTCGAGACTCCGTTGTTCTGTTTGAAAACATAAAGTACAGAAGTTATTTTCGGTGTATTTACTTGCGCGCGAGGGAGGGAATTTCTCAAGAATTCCTCGATATTCACTGGGAGCCACGAAAGAAATTTTATCGAGAGGTTTTTCAGCTGAAATGACGCGGGCAAAAAACTGAATGTTGATCATACCTACTTATTTTTCCAAATCTTTTTAGTTCCACCTTATAATAAAATGAATATTTCAACTTCTATTAATTATAATCGTAAAATACACCACTACCATGAGCCAAAATTAAAAAAATATATATTAGAGGGATTTACCTTAAAATATCCCGTCATTAAATATGTTGAAGATAATGCATAAAAAATGTGTGTGCGATAAAAGGATACATGCATTACATTTTTGGAAAAACCGTGGGATCATTGCTCCTCTCAGATGTCTTTATCGTACTGAAATTCTCGACAATTCCAGCGAGGAAACTTTTTGTTAAAATCTTACAAAAACCTCAAGCATCAGATAAAAACTATATTCAGAACTAAAAAGGTTTTGCAAATGAATGTTTGAATGAGACTAAGCTTTGCACATGAAGCACAAAAGAGAATTTGCAGAGAAAGTTTAACTCACTTAGAATGCGTAGAGCAGGGAATGAAAGAATAGTTAGCGAAAGTTTTGAGGGTATATTGGCATCAATTTTCTCGCGAGTTTAGAACTAAAACAAACGCAAGACGCGCTCCGTGTTTTGACTGACTGTAAGAATGCGTTATGGGTGTTTGTCGTTTTTTTTCACTAGCGCTTGGTTTCATATTTTAAATGCAATGGAAAGACGTGACACCAGTGTAAATATCGTTGTTCAGAAATTAATATCAATGTGCTCTAAGAATTAAATCATTCTTTTTGTAATATTTGTATTCACCATTTCTAGCTCATTGGGTTGAGTCACGAGCAATTTTCATTTATAAGACGGAAAAGGTAAAAATGCATTTGAACTTCCGCTTTTTCAGCTTCAAGAGGAAATAGTTTTTTTAGAAAGGTCGTTCACAAGTCTTACTTTATTCAACAGACTCAGTATGCATCATAACTCAGACTCAGATTGATGTTAGCAGCGTTATACTGTGAGTGTTACAGATTATCGCTGTACAATTCATCACGAGTTTTTGAAGTGCAATCCGACGGTAATTGCTGACTTTTAGTTTCAACAGCTATATTTGTGTATGAAAATCCTCTAAAAAAACTAACGTACTAGTCCTCAGAGAAAACATTGCACAGCTTCATAACAACGCAAGACAATATTGAGGAAAAAGAATTTGATTTAGGCTGGTTTGTTCCGCCGTATTCAAAGCATGTACAAAGTGATTTTCGTCTATTTAGGTTACGACAAATCGGTCCGGCTAGTAAAAAAAGTTTCGAATGATGATCAGGTTACAGTGTTTGTAGAAAACTTCTTGGACGCAAAGGCGGTTAAACTTTACTTTAAAGGAATGAACAAGCTTGATTGAGATTGACGAAAAGTGGCGAATACATCATTGATTGAAATTATATATGTGATAAGTTATTCATGAATTAATATATATATATATATTATTATATATTTAATATATATATATACATTGTGATATATATATATATATATATATATATATATATATATATATATATATATATATATATATATTATAAATGTGTATATATCACAAAAGTGTTAAATACTAGAGACTCAACTTAGAATCTGAAGTGTTTAACATGAACTAGACAACCACGCACACCCACGGAATTGAAGCTTCACTTCCCACTACTAGACTAACAGAAAAAAAATCAAGTACAACGTGTACAATAAATCTCAATGGGGCTCCAATATTTACCACCTGCTTGATTTGTTATTTGTTCTAAATTCGCAAGTATGAATGATCTCAACATCAGAAAATTACTTCGTGTGAATGATATTCACGTTTGTACATGAAAATGCTCCTTCTCAAGTAATTTTCGCTATTGTCGTTCAAGTGCTCCAGCTTCTAGCTCCTGGATACACACCTGAATATAGTGACGCCAGTCCACGGAAGTCTCGGGAAGGCTTTATAAACGATCGATGAATAATGCAGACTCATCGTGATGGTAAATGTGCCTGTTTTCTGTGAATTAGAATATGAATATACGAAAGATTGGTACGAAAAGTTCATAATTTGTATTGTCTATTCTGACATGAATTTTCCTCCGTTAATCTCCAACATTTTCTTCGTTATTAAAATGGTTTGAAAAATACAGAGCGGTGTCAAAAATATTGCTGTTCAAATTACCTGTCATTTTAAGACTAACGTTTTTACCCAGCCCTGCGGTTAAAAAATACTAGCGTAGTATATTCATTTCACGAAAGGTATAGGTAAAATTTCGAAAAATGATTCACTTTACTCATTGTTACGTAAAGGTATATACATTAAGAGAAAAACCTTGAAATTATTCCAGATTACAGGAAGAAACAAGTATCTAAAAAAATATCTTCTAAAAGGTTTTGAAAATGTAGTGAAATGACCAGGACCGTGTGCAACTGCTCACTAACATACGACAGAGTGTCCTTAATTCGAAGAACAACTTTGTAGAATGGAGGAAAATACTGGTAAAAATACAGTAGCTTAGAATCAAACGGTCTGATATGTAAATCAGGGAGAGGAATAATTCCATTACTATTTTTGATGCACTGAAATTAAAAGGATCATGGTTTCAATTTATCAGTTAATAGCAGTGAATTACAGCTTCAGTTTATCAGTTAACAGCAGTAAATTACAGCTTCAGTTGATCAGTTAACGGGAGGGAATTTCAGTTTCAATTGATCAGTTAACCACAGTGAATTTCAGTTTCAGTTGATCAGTTAACAGCAGTGAATTTCAGTTTCAGTTGATCAGTTAACAATACGGACTTTCAATTTCAATTGATCAGGTAACAACAGTGAATTTCAGTTTCAGTTGATCAGTTAACAATAGGGACTTTCAATTTCAATTGATCCGGTAACAACAGTGAATTTCAGTTTCAGTTGATCAGTTAACAATAGGGACTTTCAATTTCAATTGATCAGGTAACAGCAGTGAATTTCAGTTTCAGTTGATCAGTTAACAATAGGGACTTTCAATTTCAATTGATCCGGTAACAACAGTGAATTTCAGTTTCAGTTGATCAGTTAACAATAGGGACTTTCAATTTCAATTGATCAGGTAACAACAGTGAATTTCAGTTTCAGTTTATCATTTTACAGCAGGGAATTTCACTTTCAATTGATCAGTTAACTACAGTGAATTTCAGTTTCAGTTTATCAGTTAACAGCAGGGAATTTCACTTTCAATTGATCAGTTAACCACAGTGAATTTTAATTTCAGTTTATCGGTTAACAGCAGGGAATTTCCTTTTCAATTGATCAGTTAACCACAGTGAATTTTAGTTTCAGTTTATCGGTTAACAGCAGGGAATTTCAGTTTCAATTGATCAGTTAACCACAGTGAATTTTAGTTTCAGTTTATCGGTTAACAGCCGGGAATTTCAGTTTCGGTGAGAAATGAGCATGAATTCTACCAAAAAGTAAAAATACGAGTTTGTGAAGCCATTTTAAGAAGATAATAAACCAATATTTCACTGCCACTAAACACAAAACAGAGTACAAAATCCAGGGTAAGCAACGATTTTCGACTGCCTTGTACCAGTTTCGTTGCATCAAAAAGATATGAGTTTCTCATCCTGTGACTCATTTATGCTGTTAAACATCCATTCTGTTAAATTCATATACTGCAAAATTTTCACTTGTTTAAATATTTTTCTGATTAAAATATGTTCAGCTTTCTAAAATTCATTTGTTTCACTGTTCATGTGTTTTATTGTTTGCCCAAATGTTCATTTATTCAAATGTCAATTGGTCAAAATCAAAATTAACTGAAATTGGAGTACGTCCATATTTCTATGCGTATCCGCAAGCATTCTCAATGCCACTCGTTTTTTTGTATAGAATACACGGCTACACTATTTTTGGTACCAATATTCATTGCTTAACCTATTTTATTGGCCAGGTGATCATTTATTAATTATCCTCCGCTTGATTCATTGCATCAAATGTTTATTCGGTCGCATAGCTGTTCGATTTTTTCAATCAATTGCTCGTTCCTCATTGCCTATCCAATCATTATTCATTCTGTCATTGACCGTTCACTGGTAGCCTGCTCAGTAAGATTACATGCGGCATCTGTTTGCTTAGCTAGACGTGTATTCAAGCGAGTCAATATTCAGTCTAAAGTTTGGTTTTCTTCATTTACAATTGTGCTTTTAGCCTAAAATCTTAGAAATTCAGTTGTGTATCTGAAGCCTCGCTATGAACGAAATGAAAATGTAAAATTACTCTCACATTTATTTCCAGATGACACCTTGAAATCTGTTAACTGGTATAGTTCAATAGTTTTATTTCATCTTTGTCCAATATTAGGAAAAATATCTTTAGTAAACAATATTTTCTCCCAAATAGTCATTTGATAGATTTCTTTGTGCAGAACACAATCTCTAAAGCTTCGAACTCTTTCAGGGGCCTCCGTTCTATCTCTTCATGAAGTGATATTACGTCTTTCGGTCATCTGAACATTTCTAGACTCATTTCCGTTGTGTATGAACAACACAGAAATAGATGACCTCGTTGGTGCTCAATGCCACACATTTTTCGAACTCGTGTTTAAGTTAGTCAT
This sequence comes from Trinorchestia longiramus, assembly GCA_006783055.1. Lineage (NCBI taxonomy): Eukaryota > Metazoa > Arthropoda > Malacostraca > Amphipoda > Talitridae > Trinorchestia > Trinorchestia longiramus. The sequence goes on along the minus strand of VCRD01000396.1, from coordinate 270,063 downwards.
TTTCCAATGAACTTTTCATGATTGGCGAGGCACTCAATGGCACTCAGTACACTCCATGGTCACAGAGAAACTGACAAATAGTATTATTTGATAGTAAACTTCAGCGATCTGTCAAGTAGGACATCTGTACAAGTCACTCCGGCAATTCAGTTTTGATGCCACTCGTTAAATGCTAGATGGTAGCAATGCATTAGACCTTGGATCATGCACTGGGCTAGAATACTGGGCTCAGTACTAGTTTAATAATCTTTTTAACTTGCATGCTTGTCCACATTTTCAATTTGCATCGATCAAGTTCAGCTCCATTACTTGAATTTTTGAGCCTTGTATGAACTTCCATGCATGACTTGAATTTACTTCGAGACTGCTCCTGAATTGACTTCAAAGTCTTGAGTTGTGTTACACTCGGAAGAACAAAAAATAAAATGGCACTTCCATAGGTAGCAAGAATTATTCTATCTTACTTAGTATTCATGAAGAATTGATCTAAAGTATGCATTTGTTATAAACGTCAAGATGTATTAGTGAAGGAATTTCTATTTCAGGTTCATTTAGAAAAAAGTACTTGATTCATTCGTCAAATACCCATTTGGTAACTACTCAGTTAAATGTATGTATTAAATAACAAAGTTAAATTTTTTCATTTCATACTTATGCTTGAATATCACCATTAGCACTTTAACTCTTATCACGCTTAGCACCTGAATTAAAACGCTTATTTAGCATGACAGGGGGGGAAAATTGCACTCAACAGATGCACATCAATTTTGAAATTTTGTTTTTCTTCCGGTTCTATACTGACAATACTTCAACTTATGCAAACTTGCATCGCTTGTTTGTGTTCCTGTTTCTTGGTTAGCAAACGAAAGGCATAATCAGCAAGTAGCATTAAAGACAACTTCCCAGAAGCCAGATATTCATACCAGGAATATATATAACGCAACAATAGTGAGCCGAAGTAGTTAGAATTTGGGAAATTATGAAATTTTATATTAATGTAGCTTACTTACCATAACAATATGAACTTTACATATTACGGATCATTTTATCCAAGTGGTTAACATATATACTTAAGTTAATTATAAACACGTTGGAAGAAATCTAGTTCAACGATAGTCATGTTCATCATTGAAGAAGACCGTACAGCTCTGATCGAGTGTAAACTTATAATGAACTGTAAGGAAATGATTGATAGAAACTTGCAACAATAAATCCAATAAAATGAATGTTAAAAAAAGCTGGAAGAGAGAGGCGTTATTGCGCAGCTGCTAAAACCATCTGCAGCCTGCATACTAGTATGATAGAAACTGAAATGAGCTGTCCAGTGTTGAACTTGACACATCGTACATCGCGACCTACGTCTGGTTACAAGCTACGGCCCCAATCCCATACGACTTTGCTTAATATCGAACCTTAAAAAGACCGAAATGAAGAGCCTATTCCGGAGACTCATGCCGAACAAAGCTCGTAGCTTGCCGAGTTTGCTAACACAGTTTGACTGCTTCCAGGGCCTCTTTTGCAGGTTCACTTACAGTTTCTTTTTTGCACGTCCAAACTTCTGATCACAGAGAGTTCAATAACATCAAAAAGGTTTTGAATTTTTTGTTTTTAGCATGAGTGATAAATTGTTTAGCATCGCGTATAGAACATGGATTACCTTAAAATATTTTCATGATATTTTGCTTTCATTCTTGCTCATTTTCATCATTGCACGAGTAGACAGGAGTGAAATATGTTAAGAAAGTGCTGAAATGACCCCAACAACGTCTTCTTTTACAGAATGAATAGAGTACTCGACTACAATATTACGAACTTTTTCTGAACAAATGAATCGTGATTTACAGTGAAATTTTTCCTCACAATTTTTTTAATCTGAAACTGTTCAAATATTATTCTCCATACACTGGTATTCTATTTAAATTCCAGTACTTCGACATCCAACTATTTATAGTGAGTATGCAAAAGTCCACATAGATACAACATTGTAATATAAGAGCATGATGGTTCCTTGGAGAATAAAGCCCACAGAAAATTATTAAATTATTCCGGCAATTTTCCAGGCCTTCACAAAGATCCACTTTAATTAAATGATCATCAGCTCTAATGAACAAATTTTTCCAGCCTTCACCGTATTGCTTTTGACTATTTTGCTTATATGTTATCATTTCTCTATACCCTGCACAGCTTTCTTGCTGATACCCAAAGTCGTATTAGTTGATGGATAAAGAAGTTAACAGCTGTTTCTCACTCAAAAATGTTTGCTCATCCAAATATTTGGGAATGAATTAAAAAGTTCATTAGTCAGATGCTTCGTGATTTTACTTGTAAATTCTTTTGTGAAAGACATATGTAGTTGCAGTATTTCCCCATGTTTTTAGCCTGTACGTAGGTACTACTACATATATTCTGCCTCAGTTTGACCAATTTATTTTTAACTCGAAATTTTGACTACACAACGTGCGCTGCACGCCATTTATCGGCGCTTATCTAAGTAAGCCACCGTCGACTAAACCATGCTGTGCGAAATACTGTGACTGTTGTGTTGCCTACTTTTTGTTTAGACCAAATTCCCTTGAGAATTTTATTGGCAATATCTTGCATCCCATAATCTTCAAAAGATTACTTTAAGAGGACTTTCATTTGAATATTTGGCTTCAGGAACTTATTTTGGTGGTATGCTTGCACAACTACACGAAGGCACGAGAAATAATTTTGGCAAGCTTCAGTTTTTGGCGTGGCGCTGACGGCTTCATTTAATAATGTTCTTCAAACAGCCAACGAAGCTTAAAGGAAGCAACGCACAAACTTTCCTGGACGGGAAAAGGTAACTAGACAGCTTCTGCGGAAAGAAAATAATTAACCAGTAGCATATGCATCTTTATTAAAGAGGTGGGTCCATTAAACTCGTAATCCAAACTATAGATTTTGGCATTATCGTGTTTTGCGCTTATGCGCTTATAACAGAAACATTATTATGCGTTTACTCATTTTCTTCGTTATTTTGTTGTTAAAAGGTGAATTGCAGCCGTCAAGGCACAGAATTTTCTCGTTACAAGGGACAAAGAATAAATCTAAACTTTTGGAATGAAGACTGCACTTCGAAGGCACATAAAAATGAAGGGTTGAGATGGATGCGAAGGCACTCTCAACTTTTGAGAGGAACTTTGGCATTTTATTCTAATACTCTCAACAAATTGCTGCAGCTAGACTAGGTGACTGATGTAAGAAGAGTTATGCAAAAAGAACTGTGAAAGCCTCAACTTCACCGGCATAATCTAAGAAAAGCTCTTCACTGCGGAAAAATCTTCTAATGTTTCTTTTTAAATATAAAGGAATTAATTTAATTGTTCATACTGATACTACACATGGTATAATCCAATACTGATTAGTCGTGGCAGCTGGTAGCAAGTAGAGGGATCAACTTCTTGAAGAATAAAACTTCTAATATGATAATATGTGAAAGTTACTATTTTGTTTGACGTTAATTAAGTTATTCTATTCTTTTTCCAGTAACTCTTCGTTTTACGTGTATGTAATATAATAAGAAAACGAGTAAAGCACTGGATAGTGCAGACGTGTGCCGAAAATACGGTGTTCAATAATTATTGTTACACATTTTGTATCCCATGTTTATTCATTAAATAAATGAACTAAAATGCAACAAAAATTATCTAGTAATTAAATATTTATAAGTAGGAAATTCAGACATTTTATCTAATATGCCCTTCCTCTGCGTCGATAACAAACTGAAGCTGCTTTGATAATGATCTGCATCAGGTCACGAAGGACTTTTTTGGTGAAATTCTGCTATTTCATTTTGAACCTTGACTTCAGCGGCTCCAATTTTTGATGATGTGTGAAACCTAACTGTCTGGTACAGGTCAGATGCCCTGATCGACAGGGTTCAGGTCTAGTGAAGAAGGAGGCCATTCTAATTTTGAAATGAAGTGGGAAACCTTGGATGTCAACCGCTCATGTGTTTTCCTGGCCCCATGTGAGAATGCAGAGTCATGTTAAAATGACTACTGGCGTTTTCTGAAATGATATTTAGCCCAAGACAACTATGACTGCAACAATGTCGTTGCGATTATTTTTGGATTCATTTCAACCCCATTTTCCCCAAAAACTAATGGACTTGTCTTGTCAGTGCCGTAGCCATCACATACGTCGTTCCTTATCTTCGAGTGACTACTCGGCTGTTGATTTCATCAGTCCTAGACCAAAATTGATCATTTTATACGCTAAATTTTTGTTGAACATCAAATTTCTATACATCCCTTAACGATGTTCGGTGTGGTGCTTCCACGGATACGAAAGAAAAGAATTTCAACTCCTTCAAGGCGTTTTCCGACATGTTTTGATGATGTATATGGTTGCGACGGATACATTCTCCTATTTTGCCAAACCTTTCGAGGAATTTGAAGGAAAGCTTCAAAGCTTTTCTCTAATAGATTTGACTTGTTTTACGGTTCTGGTAGTTTGAAGCAGATCTTGTTCAAGTCTATTTTTTACTTGTCTAGTCTCTTCGAACTACTTCAACATTCTCCAGATGAGTATTCTGTTAACCTTCAAGATTTTGGTAATATAAGTTGCAGATTTTTCCACCGTATAAATTTTAAAATTGCTGTTCTTTTGTTTAAATCTTTAGTTATCATGATATATATTATACCTGGAAAACGTATGAATTCAATCATTCATAATAATTATGGAAAACATGGAATGTTATTGGGAATAATTGGTTTTACATTTGAATGAACGATAATTATGGGACAAGCTATAAACATTCATTCATCAATGATTTCAGTGATATTGCATGCTCTTGACTTTTATTTCGAATAATGCCTGCGTACTAAATGCAACTGCTACAAAGTTCTTAAAATCACCTCCCCAGCACTTATCAAACTTTATTGAAAATCTCCAACAGGGTAACGTTTTAAAAGCTCCCTTGTTTAATTTTCTCCATTGATAGATAGATGACGTTTGTTTTATGCTCTGGAATTTTCTTCGAAGACTCTAAAACAATTACGAGGCGACGCACGAGTATATTACGACGTACATACATAAATAGGACAAATAAGGTTTGGAAAATTTTTAGGCAGTTGTTTATTCTTCAAGTGGAGATCGATTTTTGTTTAGGAATTTGAATCAACATCACACGCGCAGGAACCAATTTTGATGGAATGAATTTTGTCCAGCGAATGAATCCATTTGATGGAATGAATCCACCTAGATTATCAAATGAGTCTGAGTATTATCAATATTTTGTGATACTTAAGACAGTAACTACTCATTTGCAGAAGGATAGAATATCATTCGTTTACTGCTCACCCTCTCTGCTAAAATTTTCATAGCAATTCATGTAGTAACCATAACTAATTTTGAGTTTAATTACGATCCTTACAAATTTCTGATTCTTCTTGAATGATATTTGATTGAAGATGATTTTATGACTACATCTACAACTATAAGATAGGCATGGAACGAACGCTTCTAACGTGACTACGTTTCTGTTTTTGTTGTCACTTTACCAATAAACCCAATCAGTGAACACTTTCATTTGTAAACATGACTAACAAGAGTAAGCTATGGATAAATTATGCACACAACCTATGGTAGTTACCGACAATCCTTCATTCGCAGATGTACCATAACTATAGCCATCCCTGTACATGCATGTACTGTGCAAGGCTGTGCGTTGTTCAAAACATGAAATTGAATGCTCTGACAGCCTTTTTTTATTGTTGGATCAACGCTTATTGCTCATTTTTAATGACATTTTCTATGCTTTGAACAGCGATTTGGTTGAAAATTACTGACACGTTAGATGCTCATTGTCTTCGATTGATGGAAATCCCTATTCCTCTATCATCATAGCCTCAAATTTTAGCATGATGATTGAGGGAAGGGTTGATTAATCTTTTATTTCATTTTTTAGGAATTATTTACGGAAGAATTTCGATCATTATTGCATATTCAAGGCAATGGATGTGCCAGAAAGCAATCGTTTTAACTTTATTGCGACATTTTCGATTTGAAAAAATGTAGATTCGCATTTGGTGATTACCCAGAGAGAAACCTACTCTGTGCGAGGTATGTGTAAAGCTTAATCAACTTGTTGCGAGAATTATTAACTTTACTAAGACATCTTTTATTGTTTTCTATACCGTAATGGTCGACTTTCAGCGTCTCATTAGTTATTCTATAAAATTACGTAGCATAGAATTAAGAATTACACAGAACCAAATGCGGTTTGCATTAAAAATAAATTAGCGAGTAAAGAACATTAACTATATTCCAAATTCAGTTACTGAAAAAGTTTTCCTCATTAAGTATTATTTTATTAAATTTCCTCTTTAAATAACTACGTAGCTGATCACTCAATCAAATATTCATTGAAGACAGGAAATATGCAGAGTTATGCACAAACACTGCAAAAAAATCTTAGTCCTTTTATGGTAAAAAATTACATAGACATTGAGGAAAAATAATGACAAAAACAGCTTTATCATACAAAATGAGTACACGTTGTGAGTATTTCACGAAAAAATGTCACTAATTGGGAAATAAAGATTTGCTTAGAACCCTTGTTCAATTAATTTCTTTATTGAGAGAATACCAAGTGTAATCTGCTCTACGAAATTCCATACATGACTACAAAATTTCTAAATATAGTTGTTCAATTATTCTATTATTTACAGTTCATGAGTTGTTTTATAATTTTGCTCGTATTTTTCGTATTTTAAAAAACTCTAATTACAGACTAACTGTATTGCTCTCGGACTGAAAATCTTTCTTTGAATTCTATTTAAAGTAGTAACTTCGGTAGTCTAAAATTAAGGAACAACTATAAAAACTTTCAAACCTTCATAAATGTGAATCAATTTCTGTTTGAATTTTCACTGGCAGGGAGCGTGGGGCAGGGAGCATTTTCCTACATACTGTAATTGACCTATTTCTCAAATTTTCAGGTTGCTTATATATTACTACCATAGTCAGTCAATATTTTATTATTTCTTGAGTGTCTAAAATTAAGGAACAAAATATAGTTTTTATCTAACAATGATTAGAAAATAGATCACAGATATTTTTTTAATATTTAGTACTGCGACGCATCATTTATGAACACATGATTTGAGCAAATCTTGACATTGAACAACTGTAATCTTGGTCCATTCGTATCGTAATTTTAGCCACAAATCTTCAACTGTTGTTGGATTTCTTACTATAATAGTATGTTCTAAAGTTTTCCTTGTGTATTCTATTGGATTCATGTCGGGACTTTGAAGAGGCCAGCCCATAACCTCTACTCCTTGATCCTTAAGATAGCCCATAATAAGCATTGAATTGTGGTAGGGAGCATTATCCTGCATAAAAATGGAGAATCCATTCCAAAATTTGGCAAAATTTATCCAACATATTGTACTAAAACATTCATGTAAATAGCAGCATTAACTTTAGTGTTTCAACACGCATGAGGTGATGTACCCTGGCCTGATATCATACCGAAAACCACCACGCTTCCTCCACCAAACTTTACGATTTTCTTTATGCAGTTTGATTTTAAACTTTCACTAACTCTTCTTACGAACTGATTATCATCGCTACCAAATTCATTAAATTAAGATTCATCACTGACTAATACTTTGTTCCAATCGTCTTTTTACCAACTGACATGTTTCTTTGCCAATGTCAATTGTGCTGCCTGAATCGTTTTACTTACCAGGAGCTTTTTCCGAGGAGCTCTTACATAAAGGCATATTTCCTGCAATCGCCTGAACAAAGTTTGTTGTGAAACATTTGACTAGAATGACCACGTTTAATTTAACTAAACTTTTTCCTAGTAGTTGGAAAACGGTCTTTTAGGCCTAAATGTTGCATAACCTTGTTCTCTCTTACTGCAGTTTTTTTTGTCTACCCGACTTCTTTGCATTAGTTAGCCTACCAGTATCATTAACAAAGTTTCAGAATTCGGCTCACACTTTTGAAACGATTTATCTGGTTAGCAATTTGTTAAATTGTATGATTTTTCTTTCGTAATGTCACAATTTCTGCTTGATAGCAGTATCAACTTTGATTTGTTTTGGTATGGTTAAAAACATTGGAGTGGTGATCAGCAACCTATATTTTCTTTATCTTTATGTGTTATTATGAGAAAACTGGTTATCTCAGATTTTTCAGGTATTTTAAAATTTTGTTCATCAACTTTAGACATTAATAAAGTAATAAAATGTTGAATAACCCTGGTGGTATTATTTATGTAAGCTGAAAATTTGAGAACAAATTTAAGTACTGTATATCTACATTCTGTGAAAAATTTTCAAAAAAATTCATTCCCATTTTTTGGAGATTTTGACTTTCTTAATATTCATTCCTCAATTCTGAACGGAACTGTAATTGTGAACATTGGCCACGAAACTGCAACGCAGGTGAGGGAAATTTTGGAAGTTGTTTGACTCGCTGTTGTTAATGAGAAGCGAAGCAATAGCGCGGGTTTTGGATTTACGTAGCGGTTCCGTTCATGAGGCGGGACACAACTTGAATTTCGCCGGAAGTTGGAACCCTGCTCTCACAAGCCTCCCTAAATAGTATGTCCCTGACCATTAAATACGACCCTACTGTCAATACATGATGTTATACCACTAACGTGATCTTAGAACATGAAGTTAAAATACATCATAGATGATCATAGACGGATTCAGCTGTTTTTATTACGGACATTCGAATAACATAATAATTCTTTACCTTCACTGATGTAATCAACTTGCATACTGGACTTTACGAAAAGGATAAACAGGCATTAATTGTTTTATAATTGATGAATTTAGTTTCATTTTATAACTAATAGCAAGTGTAGGAAAAATCATCGTGTGGCAAATAGGAAAATTAATTGGAAATGATCAAATTTCAAAACTAACAAGTGTTGTACAAAAGGAAAGGATCGTCTTTTTTTGGTCATGCGTCCATTCAAACATGCCAACATGGCATGTTTTTTGTGTACATATTAAGCAAAAATAAATACAGTTGATTGTTATCATTGATAAACAAATAAATAATGTATGTAAGTACAGTAAAGAAATTATTATATATTCATTGCTGAGCAAACCGAACTACTTACAGCAGTTCGTTGCACGTATACGGAGTGCAAATTAAGTGACAAATATAGTACTAATGGCACGCTTAATTTCACTATTCAATTTAATGAAATGGCGTCGTAACTTCTAGACTCTGTATGTTGGAATTGCCATTGACCGAAGACCTACGGTACAAACTTGAAACCGTCGTAAACTGAGGACTTGATGCACGAACTGGAAACAATTATAAGGTTTTCAGGTTTGTTATGTCCTGACGCTTCTTTATTAATCGTATCATTCTCATATTAGTAGGATATAAACAGGAATTCATGGACAACTTCTCGCCGAGTATTTGTTTATGGTTTAGTAATGAATTTTAAGATAGTTTGAAATCTTTGTCTAACACACCTACTCCATTTATGTAATACTACAGAATAACGTTTGATAGCATCGACAATTATTATTGAACACGTTTTTTGCCTAATTTTAGATGACGTTTGCATGAAAGCAGAGTGCAGTAAACTGATTTGAATTTATTTGACTTGGAATATTTTTGCTCACTTGAGTAATATACGAAATTTTTTACTTTACCAATGATTATTCAGAAAACTAATATTTGAATTTTTGTAGTTTGTAACAAATTCATCGTACGTACGATAAAGAAATAAAATCTCAAATCCTAGAACAAGTGTTGCAATTTAAAAGTCAAAAGCACAGACCAGAGCAAGTTTTTCTCAAACCTCAAATCATTTGAAGAACGCTTCATTTCTAAGCGATTTGCTTGCAGTGTTTCATATTTTTATCGTCCGCTTCTTTTCAACTAAAAGTTCATCAGTCTTACGAAAGGGTTTTCAGTTTTCTATTTATAACACAGTCATACTACAAAAACACAAACCGTAGTCGAAAATCATGCTCCACGGACACGAACTGTAGTCGTCAGTAGAGATGTACCGGACGTGGATTTTTCAACATCCGGAAATGCAGATTTTGAATTTCAATATCCACGGATGCTCATGCGGATGCAGATATCCTGCCTTTTTTATATTGAGCTATGATAAATGAGTTTCAGCCGCAGATAATGAATGAAAATAGTTATAATATCGGAAAGAATAATTTCTTCCAAGTATACAAGTAATTAATAAAGAATGATAGTTTAGTAATTTAGTGAGCTCATAAATGAAATTATGAATGAAAAATTATTACATAAATAGCACAAATTTAAAAGTAATAGTAATGAGAGACTTCATCATTTGTGTTATCAGGATGGAGAACCAGCACCAAACTCAATTGCACTCAACCAACCTCTTTTCTAGCCCCCACCCACTTAGAAAAGGCTGCTACTTACTCACATTTAATAATTGTAGCTTCATAAACAAAAGTTTCTGTGCTCGCTCTGGAGCTAAACTGGATTTCTTCTCATCATAAATGATGCCAGCTCCACTGGAGAGACAAGCTAAGTATGTTGTAGCAAATGTAGAAAGGGAAGGATACGACTGAGCATTCGTACACTACCAAAAGAGCGGATATTTTGACATCTGTATGCGTTCCATTCATTGATATTTGTCAATCGTTGTGATAGTTTGTTTGAAAATACCTGTTTGGCAAAGTTCTTCAGTATTGCATTATATGTTCACTCTTGTTGCGCCCAGTCTGTTCCTTGCATAAGCACATATTAGTTTTTAACTTTATCCTATGCATCATAGAAGGACTACAAGCAGTATTTATTAAACACAGTACAAAGTTCAGTTCATTGTTTTCTAATTATATACAAAATGGAAGGAAACCTGACTCTTCAGTTTTATAATGCTTTATTTAAGACATCCTCATTTAATAGCGCGGATGTGGATCTAAAACTTATGCAGATATCCGCAGATGCGGATGGGCATATCTGCACCACCTCTATAGTCGTCAGTGCTTCTCTAATCTAGCCTTTAGCACCCAGGATTTGCCAGTCCAAAAAATCCGCTGCCACAAAATTGAGAGCGGAGTCTGAAAACTGCGTTCTGCGTGACTCTAAGAGGGCTCAGTGACTGAACAAATTAATTTCCTTGCTCCAAGATCAATTTTCTAGAGATTGAGTATTAAACTACGATAAAATTTCAATCCTCCTTTAGCGAGTAGTGGGGACAGTTGGCGAAAAATTTATTGGTTTTATCGCCTTCTTGGATGAATTATGGGTCTAGTTTCGTAATGAACTCTCAAGAAAAGTAACATTTTTCAAATGAGACCTTATTTTAATTTTGAGGGCGCTGTGAGGGTTTTCGTTTGATTACACAGACCACTTCTACGGGAAGAACGTTCAACGAAACGATACTATGAGAACGAAAAAGCAAACAGGGATTTATATAAGATCTAAGTTAACGTTTTAAGGATTCTTATTATGCTCAAAAAAGGAAATAGAAACAACAAGGCAATAGCATTATGGGTGAAAACATTGATATTTACTTAAAATTGATAGCTCAATCTGACATGCTGGTTGCCAAGTCGGAGCTATGCTTCGTAGCATTCGAGAACTCTATCACAATCTTAACACTACAACTGCAGATCTGTAGTCATATTTACGAGTTCCTTAAAGATATAATCCTAAAATATCTCTATTAGGAACATTAGTTCTCATTAGTTGATATTCCCTAAATATATTTTGAGCTTCATGTTCATTATTAATATGCATTGTACTATCTACGTACCTTTTTCAGCTTCTGAAAGTCAGGGTCAGGAGTTCGAGTTTAACATAAAAAAGTCAAGGGAGTTATTGGACATACTGTACACTGACTTTGCAGACCTAGTAAGTAAATGTTCAATGTAAAAGGTGCATTGAATAATTAAAATATTCTTGTTGCAATTTTCATGCTATTCTCGCCCGTTGAGAGTTGATTTAATCTTACTCTCCCCATCAGCGTTGCTTGTGAGAAGCTGGATCCGCAGTTCTCAATTATCTTCAGTTCTCGATTACCCTCAGTTTTCAATTATCCCCTGTTTTCAATTATCCTCTGTTCTCAATTATCCTCAGCTCCCAGATCCTCAGGGAGCAGGCGTTACACTCACTTCTGTCTTAATGAAGGAACTTCAGAGGAGAATCTAGCATCGGTTTCAGCGATGCCAGCTGCAACTTTTAAAATTCCAGCATGCCCCACTGACGTCATATTCTAACTGCCAAGTCCGCACATTTCAAGATTTCCGAACGTGGATTGGGCGGAGACTTTCTTGTTCAACAGCCACTGATAGCAAAGAATACTTTGGTGAAAATAAATTAAAACTCAGAAAATTTGCCTAAAATGTGTTTTTGAAAAAAAAATTTAAAAGAAAAGTTTCTAGCCCTATAGAAACGATGGTTTGGAAACGCATAATTGGATATGTAATAAAAAACAATCTTTATTTCCAATCAAGTACACAGTACATAGACATTTAGTACATTGGTTTTTCAAATTCTTAAGGTTAATATTCTTAGATTAAGGATGATGGTGAGCTCCATGCGACGATCCTGGGATGTGTCCATGGGTGGGGAGTTGAGGGCTTACCGATAAGTGCGAGCTCACGGCGTGAAACGAGAAACAGTTCGTATTCATTGCCGGGTTTCGAACCCGCACGCAGTCTTTCTGCACAAGCAGAGACCCGATACAGAACACGGGCCGCATACCACTCGACTACGGTGGCTGCTCATAGTACCACAGCTCATATATATCGACAAACTTTTGAAAATTCCGTCCTATAAGTTATTCACTTTCGTCAGTTATCCTAACAGACTCCCAAATATTCTAACAAAAGTTAATTAATCTGGCTAGTTTATTTAAACAGTGCCAGACTACAGATTGATCAAAACATCTAATTTAAAGATTTATTATTTCTAAGCCGTGATTGGGTACCTTCGGTCTGGGCAGATATTTAAAGCGTATTCGTAATTCTAAATACGCTTTAGAATACGCGTAATTCTAAAGCAGTTTCAATTTGACAATGACTTCACATGACGTATTTCGACAGGAATAATTGTAGTAAGTCTGCAGAAACATCAATAATTCTGATGTGTGGCTTCAAATTTGTCCTTTTCTACTTCTCGAATGTAGTCACTTCTATCAACTGTTCAGGTTAAACGGAAATGTAATTATATGGTACGGACACCTACATTTTTACTTTTTTAGTCCCCTGAGGACGATATTGACTGCTGAATATGTATATAGTAATTCTAAATGCAAAGGGGAGGGGACTAATTTCGATTTAGAAGTAAATAAAAATGAAGTAAACATCTCACACACCATCTCTCAGTCAAAATTCAGGCATACATTTGAATTTCGTGACATGGCTAAGGATCGATGTCACCGCGCATGTGGGATTCTTCAATAATGAAAACCGAACAGCTGCGATATATTTCACTGAACCAGGAATACGTAATTTTAAACATAAGATTGAACATAAACAATTCGAAACGCCTGGCTAGTTGTGAAACATTAAAAGCTAACACACTCCAGGACGCGGGCCATATGATAACCGGGTAAAACTTACGCTAATTTATGCTTGTGGTGACAAAAGGGTTTCGTTTGCATTTTCACTTAGTCAATGCGGGATTAAGCGAAGGAGCTGGACAAACTTTCAGCCACATGTGTAAGAGTACTACCGCGAGCCAGTACAACCCAGTCTTCTTTAGAAACTTCCTCAAGTATCCCAGTCGAACCGTTGGCAATGTCTGCAATTGCTTTGATGAGTTTGGTCGAGACCAAAGACCCGCCATCAGATAGAAAATGAAAGAATTCCCCCACACTCTCTGATCATTCTCAATAAAAGCTCGAGACCAATCCAATAACCCTATTCTCGAAACTGACCTAGGAGAAGACTATCATCAGGTCAACGATTTAGATAGCCATCAAGGACATGAACCCATCTTCCACGAATGGTATGATGAGGAAAATTCGCTTGGAAATGTAGCTCGTATGGTAGTTGTTCTTCCCAAGAGGATGTAATATGGGTGGGCGCATTCATTATTTTATTCTTATAAAAGAAAGGGCTTCTGAGTAGTCTGGTTTTGAAGATCTTTTTGTCTTTTGCGTAGAAGCGCTAGATCCACTCTGTGTTACTATATGAATGAGTAATTCATCAAGGCGATGATTGAACCTCACTCGTGTGAATCCGTTTTTCAGCTGGCATACAATCATCATCACCAACCTGGGTCCCAGAGAGATTATGATCATACTCCATTTCTGAATTTAAATTAATCGCATTCATGAATAAAATGTTTTTCGAGTGCGCTATAGCGGAACCTAGAATAGAATAGAATAGAATGAGGCTATAGGAACGAACCTTCTGGCCCATTCTTGGGTCGGATAATTACTTCGATAATTATTCGGTTGTTTACCCAAGTCCCATGCCGTATTTGTAGCCGCGTCAACCATGTCGGCAGCGGGATTCGAACCCGGGTCTTTCCGCTCGCAAGCAGATTCGCTCACCAGTCGACCAAGCTGATAACCTATTCACTGATAGTTTTATATTAGATGTTCTTGTATCGGTCTAGCCTTGCGATAGCTAGAGGTCCATGGCCACAGTGTAACCGCTATCTTTGGTCATTTACACATCGCCTTGTGTGCACTAAAATGAAATACCATTCACTTAATTAATTAGTACAAGTTATTAAAATTTTAGTTCTGTTAAACAACAGTTTGAATGGAATTGGTCCAATTACTTAATTCCCAAACTGCTTACAAAGATGGCTACAATGATAAATTTGATGCGATAGTCAAAGTAAACGCATCTCGAAAATAGTGTTCATTACTTTTTAACCAACTTTTTCCATCTTACTTCTAAGTCGAAGTTGCTTAATTCAACGCACACCAATTGGTTGAGATATTCCTGTAACGTTGAACAGTGTATTTTCCATTAATGCATGAGTGCGTACAGGTAGGTAAGTGGATTCTCTTAGATAAAGTTTCTGAATTTTTTAACACAATGTTCCAATTACCTTCTTTTAATAGGTTCGTTTAATTGGACACATTTTCATGACAATTTAGAGTTTCACGATTTTTACGGTAAGCATGTGAGCAACATATAATTTGTTACCCGTCATTCATTTCAAACATCATATCTTGGAATGATTTAAAAACAGTTCCCCAAGTCACTCGCTGCTAGAAAATTGCAGCTCGCGGTAGTGTCAGGGACGGCAAAGGATTGCAGTCGCAAGCACCTCATCAGTTACCATGCGTTTCACTGTGGTGTGGCAGGACTCTAACAGCCCTCGCCTTCTACTGCTCTCCGGAGGCCTTCCATGTAACATGCGAGGCTGCACTGCGCTGCTGTATACTTTGCATGACTTCAAGTACCTTAATGGGGGTGACCAAGCAAATCTTAAACTTTTGAGATAGAAAGCGTTATAGAATACTCAAGCTGAAGTACTGTTTCTGCTTATTACGTGTTCTATACAAAACTAATTAAAAAAAGTAGTTACTTTTTCTGTAATGCAATGACATTATTTGTCATTAATAATTGATATTATTATTGGATAATGTAATGTAATGTAATGATGCAAGGATCGATTAAATCACTCGGAAAGAAGAATACTTTTCAAAAATGAATTGAAAGTAACGCACAAAATTTCTGAATATGGGCAAATAAAAAGAAACAATGACTGAACTCTTAAATCTGTAGAAAAATAGGTGTTTTTACGAGAAGGAAGAATGATGATACAAAGATTTTTACAATACTGGTGGTACAAAAGTTACTTTTATCTGAATATTATTTCACTTGCATATGATCGATTATAAACTTTTTAACATCGGAAGACACCTCATGTGAACTGCTCCCGTCTTTCCATTACCACAATACGAGTACATATATGAATTTAAATTCATTAGACAGGAAATATTATTTCGGCTATTGTTCACATATACCGACGTCAGACCTTTAATAAAACGACGAGAAAGCAGTCAAGGTGTTCAGGTGATAACTCTTCAGAAGAATGAACGCGTAAAAATTAATCCTCATCTACATATAAAATAGACAACGTATCTCCATATCTGTCTCTCTCTTTCTCTCTTTCTTTCTCTCTCTCTTTCTTTCTCTCTGTATCTGTGTGTGTCCGTCCCACTGAACTGAAATCAGAACGGGTACGCATGTATTCTAAGCAGTGTATTGTGGATACCAAAGGCACCGGATACTTCCTTTTCCCGTTATTAACTTTCTCCTCTTATGCGGCTATGTTATCGGTAGAAAAGATACAGAAAAGAAGTTCTATATATATTTATACAAAATATTCAGATTCTGATAGTATCACCGACTGTGAGATGCTGAGATGACGTATGTATTTATTTCATAGATCCGTATTTATGTCACTTTTAAATCAAAGAATTTTAACGGGTACTATCTGAGCCATGTTATTGGTAGATAAGATACAGAATGGAAGTTCTGGATTTATTAATGAAAATTATTGATTTGAAAACCAATAATTCGTTGTAAATATTTAATACATTTATCTTTATAACTAGACAGTTTCCGTAGAAATTCCTCGATTAAGATTTGATTAACTTGTAATTATTTTAAAAACTAATTTGTAGTGTGTTAAAGATTTAGGGTGAATTATTTGGTTTTAAATAAATACGTTTCATTAATATGTACAGAACTTCTACTCTCTATTTTATCTCCCGATAACATGGCCTAGATAGTACCCGTTGAAATTACTGGTTTAAAAGTGATAAAATTAAAGATACATGAAACAAAATACATATTTTAGTTTTACCCGTGGTACTATCATAATCTGTATATTTTTCATGAATACATACAAAACTTTGATTCTGTGCCGTATTTACCGATAACATGGCCGTGTAAGAGAAGAAATCTGATAAGGGGAAAAATGGCATGTTTTATAGTGATCCGGCGCCTTTGATATCTGCAATACAATGCTTGTAATGCATGCACACCCGTTCTGATTTCAGTTCAATAATTTTTCTCCAGTAATAGATTGCAAGTAATGGGACGGAGACACACAAATACAGAGAGAGAGAGAGAGAGATGGAGATCCATAGTCCATAGTCCTTTTTAAAACTATTTTAGCTATAAAACTACAAATGGTAAAGAGATTTGGTTAATTGAGAATGAATGAGGAGATTTCAATGTTTTCTACTAGTGTATCAGGTCTGGCGACAATCACAACATTTTGCCCACAAAATTCATAAAATCCACCTCTCAAACTGAATCGCTACGCAATGGAACAACGAGCAAAAATAGTGGAACTTCACTTCCGACGTAATTGTTCGGTTACTACTATTCAAAAGAATTACAAGAATATTGATGGTATTGAAAGAAGTCTTTCGAGGAACTGCATAAAAAACTAAATTTAAAGAAACTGGGACAACAGCAGACAAACAACGTTGTGGCTGGCCACGGACCGTACGAACTGGTGCTTCAATTCAGCTTGTTGCAACGAGTGTTGCTGATCGGCCTAAAACGTCAACTAGGAGACGTTCAATTCAACTGAGAATGTCACGTACCTTACTGCAAGGTATTTTGGTAAAAGATTTAAAGTATCATCCATATAAAATTGAATTAAGTCAAGAACTCCATCTGAAGGACTACCAAAAACGATTAGATTTTGCGAATGGATTTCTGCAGCTTGTAGAAAATGAAAACTTTGTAAAGAAAAGACTTTCTTAAAGAGCTTCTCTAAATTTCAAAACCAATTTTTTATCCAGTTCTTCGAAAAACTTCTTTCAATACCATCAATATTCCTGTAATTCCTCTGAACTGTAGTAAGCGAACAATCACAACGGAAGTAAAGTTACACTATTTTTGCTCGTTGTTCCATTGCGTAGCGATTCATTTTGAGGGGTGGATTTTATTAATTTTTTAGGTAATATATTGTGATTGTTGGTAGACTTGACACGCTGGTAGAAAACTTTGAAATCTCCTCATTCATTCTGAATTAACCAAATCTCTTCACCATTTGTAGTTTAATAGTTTGAAAAAGGTACCTTACTTATGGGCCACCCTGTATATGTAGACTAGACAGTTCCCGTAGAAATTCCATGATTTAAATTCGACTAATCTGCAATAATTATAGAGATGAATGTATTATAGATTTACGTCTAATTATTGTGCTCTAAATAAATATTTTCCATTATTAAATATAACATTTTGATTCTGTTTCTTTTCTGATGATAACATGGCCCAGATAGTACTCGTTGATATTTTTTGCTTTAAAAGTGATAAAATTGAGGATCTATAAATAAAATGCATTTTTCACTTTAACTCGTAGTACTATCAGAATCTTAATATTTTTCTTAAATATACGCAGAACTTTCATTTTGTATCTTACCTAAAGATAACATGGCCGTGTAAGAGAAAAAATCTAACAGAAAAAATAGAGTATTTTATAGTGGTCCCGCGCCTTTGGTATCCACAATA
>VCRD01000396.1:233617-251380 GCA_006783055.1 Trinorchestia longiramus | reverse complement strand
GACCATGTACAAGTATTACTCGAGTATTTATTCGTCATTGTATCTATGGAAGGCTGTGAAAAACAAAAATGCTGCTCAAATGGGAGCCTCATTTTCCTTCCACATTACACGCTTCAATTTTCTCATTTTCTAACGGTTTTCCTTTATTTTCTTAGTTTTCTGTTCTTATTATAATCTGTTCACTACTCTTACATTATAATCCTTTAATGATTTTATACTATTTGAATATCAGTCTTACGTCTTACTTATTCCTTTCACTGCTGCTAAAAGGAGTACAAATCTTATTAATTCCTAATTCATATTTTACTATTTTTTGGGGTTCCCATAATTTCGGTATCTATATTTTCTTATTTCCAACGATATTAAAACCACACCAATATCTAACTTTGACATCAGTAGCCATGCTGTTACATTTTCATTTTAATCGATTCCTTTTTTTCGCTAAGCTGTCTACATTCTTTAAAGATTATGGTGGATTTTTGCATATTGGGTGAATCATTGATATTTTCTGCTGAAGTTTATATAAATTTATTCTATCTCCTCTCGAGAGGAACGAAACACTCCTTAAAAATCTAGATTTGAAGTTTCGATTCTATTGCTGATGCGCTTAAAAAATGCAATCAATTCTTTACCTTAGGTCAGATCATGCACTACTCTGATGTGATTTCCTGTGTGTGAATGTCAATTATTTTCTGTTTGTAATGCGTGCTACATATTGAGAGCTTTCATTTTTCATGCAATCATTCTTCTAGACTAGCTCACCTACGCAAGTGAATAATGAGAGAAAGATGACTCCACTATTTTCCCCCGCAGAATCGTGCAGAAGCGACCTCCCTTTGATCTACTCCATTTCTCTCGCTCAGCCAATGACGATTGCACCCATCCTAATTCGGCTCGTCCATTTGAACTGCTCTCACTCAAGACTCGCATACGCTACTTGAACTGTTCGCATTAAAGCAGTATCATCGAAGTAGTACGGCAACAAAAAGCTATTGGTATCATTATCAATGAAAATCTCAAGCATGATAAAGAAGTGATAAAAAACAAGAAATGCGAGCAGGATCCTTGGTTTCATTACAAGAAACTTTGAATACGAGCCAAAGAACATCATCTCACTACTTCATGAAGCGACAGTCCGGCCACATTTGGAACATGCTGTGCAATTCTGGTCTCCTACCCTACGAAGCGATATTAATACAATGGAGAAAAGTCAGCGTAAAGCAGCGAAAATGATTCCCAACTCTGTAATCTTAGCCACGAGAGATGTCTTCATCAGTAAGAATATATCTCCCTAGAACAAAGAAGACTGGGACAACTCATTGAGATTTATAAGTATTTCAACGGCCTTAACGACATTACCCTGGATGGACTTTTCGACAGATAAGATAACGTCCCAACCGGAAATAACGACCGAAAACTAATGATAAGAAACTGCAAACCATCCTAAGTTTTAAATTTCTTTTCAGTTAAAATTGTCGATACCTGGAACCAGCTATCCAAAAATACCTTTTCACCTGGCACTGTGAGCACATTCAAAAAATGGTGTCTACAAATATTAGATTAGGAGCTCCCAAGTATTGTAATGTGTTGTTTCTATCTCCTTAACTTCTGGGGCCTGTGTATGATTGCGGTACATGATCGTGACTGAAATAGCTTGATTGAGTTGTATGAGCATGATTCGTACCTTTACTTTACGCAGCATGGGACTTTGGTTGTTTCAAAAGAATAGACCAAGCGGCTCATTCCTATTGCCTCATTCTATCTCCTTATTTGACCGTCTGCATTAGGTTCATTAATCCATGACTAGCCTCTCTGTCTTCAATGGCTTTTCCGACAGGACTGTCACAGAAAGTTTTAAACTTATCATGTAAATTAGCGCTTATTAATTTTACTGTAAAAATACGTAATTCCCTAAGTTCATTATACATCTGATTCGTGTACTTCTAGACAGGCTGTGGTCAACATGTGTGCCTTTAAATTCATGAATTCTCTCTGACTTTACGGTCTGGGAACTATAATACATGTGTCTGACCAACTGAATATCTTCATCTACGTTGGTCACAGCCTCGTAAGTGAAGACATCGAATTTTTAAAGAAAATTATATTGCTAAGATCTACCAATTCACTATTTATTTATTTACACAAAATATGGCGGTCGATGGAAACTCAATTCTGAAACGTATTCTTTTCATTATTTTACTTTGGTATTACTATTTATATTTTCCCCAAACGGCAGAATGTCAAAGTTAATACCACTGTTTCACTATATCTCTATATGCTTCATTACTATCTTTCATTTCATTATTTCATTTTCCAACAGTTTACTCATAGTGCAGAACAAATTTATCCTTCTAATACCCCACGGAAACACGTCTTCTAGTCCAAACTTTATACGTTGATTCCGAGTCTTTTATTTTTCATTTTATTATTTTGTTCTATTTAGTATAAAACTTCTAATTGGTTAATGATGATGGCCATCAATGTATTTGCTTATTTGGGCATCGTTGCTGAAAATTTCTTGTTGAGTTGCTTCCCAAAATAAGACATGACATTTCTTCCGAAGTCAAGGAGTTTTGTACACAGCATCTACAACCAAGAAAAGCCAAGGAATCATTTCATTGTTAGCTAAACTGAGCTAAAATTTATTTGAACAGTTAAGGACATATCATACAGTGTTTAAATTCCTTCATATACGAGGCCTTTAAAGTTTACCCTGCAGTCGAGTAAGAATAATTACTCAGTAATCATGAAATGAATTTCAAGATACTCGACACTTTTAATTCCACTAGGACAATTTGGCCTAATTGCTACGAAGTGGAATTGGTGATCGAATTAGAGTTAGTTTGTCCAAACACCCATCTATTTTATTTAAAATTTCAATGAAAAGTGTACGAACAAGAAATCGTTGTAAAAATTTGTCAACTAGTATTGTGACTAATATTTTGTGATTTCAATATAGTAAAAATTACTCTGTGAATAAAAACTATGAATAATTTTTCTTTAAAATTAAATAGGTGGGCAAAATATGAGTGTTTGTACAATTCTTTTACATGTAGCTTTCTTTTAAGCACATTATTGATATAGTAAAACAAGGGACGAAGTTTTTTTATCAGATTACTTGTTATGATTCAATACTCAAGCATGACCATTCTATAAAAAATATCCTTTGGATAGTCAATTGAGATCATAACACCACTGGGTAGCTAATTGAATCTGTCCCTTCAATCAACAATTCTGTCACGGATTAGTTTGATAAAAGGGAAGCAAAAATCAGAGAATACATAATAAATACATATCCTGATCGTGTTCACCCATATAATGGTTAGAATGTATCCTCTGCCTCTCATTTTCCTTCCGCCGGACTCACCCTATCACTTCGGTTACTCCAAATTGTGCCTCGCTACAATTTTTGCATCACTTTTGCGGACACAATCTCGTCCTGAAATTACCTTATGCAGACGTAATCTTGTGCAGACATCACCTTGTTCAGACTCAACCTCGAGCAGACATCATCTTGTGCACACATCACCTTGTACAGCCATCACCATGTGCAGATATCACCTTGTATGTACAGACATCACCGTGTGCAGATATCACCTTGTACAGACACAACCTTGTGCAGACACAACCTTGTGCAGACGCAACCTCCAGAAAGAAGCGTGATTCCAGATTTGTAACGACGCTATTCAGTAAAGCATTGGCCAAAGCGCAGTCAACCAAGAAACAGTTCCATGAACCTGATAGTTGCCGTCCTGCTTTCGTTATTATACAATATACAGAAGCATCTTTTTATAGTATACTTTGTTGTGTGATATCTTGTGCGATGGAAAATACGAACCTGCGGAGCCGACATTTTATTATAATTATTATTGTTTACTCACAGACCGTGAGGCATAATGGTGTGTGGTTAGATCCGATACCGAATACGAGAAAGTGCGCAACATTATCATATATTGTAATATGTGAAACTGTGCAGCTATTTTGTGTCATGTGATACATGCGTTGAGATGCATAATGCCTTACATGATCGAGATGTATCATGCGTTACGTGCGTCGGGATGTGTAATGTGCTTCATGCGTCGGGATGTACATATAACGGGCAGCAGCTAATGAAGGCAACGGTTCACAAACAAACCCGCCAACTACAAATGTTAGTTCATTTCTAGCCCCTTTTTCATCCTGTCACAGTAGATATCTTAGTGGATTTAATTCATAAGTTGGCAGCGTTTCGAATATTTGTTAATTCAACTTCTGATGAATTATATCATATCTGTATCCATCCATTCTGTCGAATTTAGTCCACCAAATTCTAGGCGCAAATTGTAAATTTGACATGCCCAAAACAGCGAGGTCAGATATTTAACTAGAAAATTCTTTGAGTTCTAGACCTAATTTTTGACGCAGAATGAGTTATATTTCTGAGGTATACACCATTTCATGATATTTAAATTTATGAACATTGGTTTCAAAAAAGTTCCTGTACATCCGTTGGAAATTACTGTACGTGCTCGTGCAGGGAAGCAGCAAGCCAGTTTCCGGACTAATTAGTTAGGACTCCAATCGATTTATGTATTACCTTCTAAACGTCAAGCTGCAAAATTTACTTCTAAAGTAGGATAAAAAAGGATAGTTCAGAGATACATCTCACGCTTCAATGTAGATAACTCCATAAGTGGATCTTAGAGGCCATTTCAGAGGCTATAAACCACCCGTTCATGGCTGTCTACGTTCCCTTCCGCAATTATAGTGATTTATTCGAGTGGTTTACTCATTTCAAAATGATTTATTAGCATGATGAGTAGCTGAACATAACTCGTTATGTAATTTTGGCATCGGGAAAGTAGTCTTCTGTTCATGAGCATAACTAAGCGACCCAAATGCTCACAAACAATGACTTTGCTATTGCAAATGCTTCTAAAAGTCCACAGCAACCTAACCCCTGTTTTTAATAATAACTTAGACACCAGAATTTAAGAGAATTCTCCAGTTGTGTACAGTAAGAATGGAGTGATACCATTCGAAGGTAAAACAAATGTAAACGAGGTGGGCATTAACTTAAATGTGAACGAGCTGAATCGGAGGAAAGATGGAGATCCAATAATTTAAATAATAATTAAATAAATTTTATTCTGATGGATCAATTAACTCTAATATAATAAGACTAATGATAATGTTCTCAGCGACTGTTACCTCTGTACTGTGACTTGAAGAAGAGGCTTAAAGGAGTTCGACATAAATGAGCTTGATGAAAGTCGTAATCAACCTCCCTGCATCGCAGGTGGAAGGTTTTTATATCGAATTAACCTATGCTCGAGTGACACCGACGACGGCGATGTGATTTGATCCTAGATATCCTGCATTGCAAGCAGGTGTCATGAGGTTTATGATATATGCATAGGTTTTCATATATCATGGCGATCATGAGATTTATGATAATTTTGTGAGTTATAGGTTCCATATATATCGGGGCGATATGTAAAATGTATGTATCGACAGCTACGTTAGAATTGTGGGACTACAGGACGCAGTCGGTACAGCTGCGTAAGCAAACACTTAACACAAACACTTAACGGTCGGTCAGCAAAGCTCGAGAAATATGCTGAGCTCCACAAGACTTTAACTCATAGGCACAACAGAGCGGTTGAGGTATGGAGATTGAGACGCTGCGACAGAAAGTAGAAATGAATAACAAAAAAATGGTAAGCTTGTATAAGAAGTCCATGAAGCGAGAAAACGGGGGACTAGGGAACTAGATCTCATCGACGATGTAGGGTGTTGGGAAGACACACCTAGATCTAGGCCCCTTAGGCATAGGGGAAATTAGGGGCACCGTGATAAGAGGGAAAATTAGCGGCTTCTTTAAGGTGTTATATCGCGAGTGTTAACATTGTAACCCATTATCAACAGCGAATCTCCAGCATAAGGGCAAGTTAATATTATTATTATCTATGTGATTGAGAGTAGCGGCAGGGTAAACTTTGCAATTTGATTTGAACGCCATTAATTTAACTTAATTGCTCCGTGTGATCATTTAATTACTCAGCCATCAGGTATGTGATTGATCTGTAATGGTGCATTATTCAAATAGGATATCATGTGCGGTTCATATGCCAAAATGTGGTAGATGACTCACAGCTCCCATTTCGTGAATTTTAGAATACCATGTATTAAATTTTCTGTGTGTATCATTACCCTCATCTTGCCATTGAAAATAAGTACTGGGAATATCTTTTAACATATCATGTATTCAGAGGATTAGAGTCCCTCTAGTGCGATTACGTGTGTATGTTGTTGCATCAAGTAATTGTGTAAAAAAACACGTATCGCCACACTGGCGTGCACGGTACTTGACTGCAAGTGCATGTAAATATTCGAATGGTTAATGATGCAGTTCAACGTCTGATTCAGGTATCGCACCACTTGATTGGTACGTTGTTTGTGTGATCTCTTTCTAAGAGGGAAGGAAAATGTGCTTTAATATCAGTGTACAAAAAGTATATGTCTGTTGTGTCCCGTTGACAAAGTATGTGGTAGACTAGTAGAATATTAAAATTTATAAAACAAACATGTAAGCAGGAGCAATAGGAACTGCTTTTGGACTTTTTACGCAGACGCTCAAGATTTAATTGTTTCTACCAGATGGTTCTCGACGAAAGAAGCAAGCAAGCATGGATGCATGCCGGCATGAAGAATCAGGTCGTATGCTTTACTACTGTAGTCGGTCACTCAGTCGGAGGAATACGTAAGTTTGCCTACCTGGGTGTCAGGAAACTTTGGACTTTAATTCTATTTCAACTGCTGCTGTATCTTGCGTACTTTATTATTTGAAGGTAGGCTACGGTTCAGTCTATTTTTCCTCGGATATTCCCTGAACTAAAACTGCAGTGCAAATCAAAATGAAAAACCACAGAACCCATGGCTGTTGAGAGCATCGCATCATTGCTTTTGGCAGCGTCATTCCCTCGACTATTTTGCTGCAGTGCAGGGGACAGCTTCATTTATTTTGAAGGATAAAAATCCATACACTCGAGAAGTGTTCCTGCCTCTGAGTCACTCCATTATTTATCAAAACAATCTACTTAGAAAGAAGCTGCTCTGGCTCTCCTCTCCCTCTGGTTTGCCATCAACTTTTTGCCTCGGGTTGAAAGTGAAGAAGAGTCACGCAGGGTCATTTATCAAGGGCAGAGAAGAGCAAGGACATAATTCTAAGCGACGTGAGCCCATCCATCGCACTCCCAACAACATCACTCAGCGCTTGTGGTGATATGAGATCACATGTGTAGTGTCACTTGAATTTCCCGGTAAATTTACATGACTTTGTCATAAAACACAAATTTCCAGTTTCGAATGATAAGTGATCGAATTTTTTTATCAATTTTGCGATTTTAGATTTGTTCATGATATCATTCCAAATTTTAAAGAATTTAATTTATGCTCCCTCCAATCGGAAATAGTTGGTCCTTATCAATGTTGGAGTTGGTCGGAAATATCTGCTCCAAAAACAAATGTAAACCTTTTAGAAAGGATACTTGCAAAACTACTGGTGGTAACAAAAAGATGAACTTTATTCTGTAATACAGTACAATAAATTGATAATATAAAAATATCAATGAATGATATTTTTAATGAAATGAATAAAAAAAGCCAAACTCTACATTGTAATTTAATACATGAAATTGATAATGTATCAAGGGAAGAAACATATTTGCCCCTATATTTACTCAATACTTGTTAATTTATTCTTCAATTTTTCTGAGATCTGAATTGAATTTGGAAGAATTTCTTTTCTTTCCAATTGTACTTTCGACAGATGTTGAAGCCTGTAATTGTTGCCACCCTCAGCCAAAATAATCTGTTCCATTGGCTGCTTCAAAGTAAGGAAAATATTCTTCAATGCTGATCTCTGTTATTCTTCAAAGCTATCTGTCGCTGCTTCAATTATTTCATCAACATTACGTGGTGCTTATTTATGTTGAAGGGATTGGATTGAATTGAAATAGCCGAGGTCAAGTACATTCAGGTCTGGACTGTTTTACGGGCTGTAGATCTCTCAAGAAGTGCCTGCAATACTGCTCTTCTCTCAGAATCTGTCAAATCTTTTGTCTTTCGGTTATATGTGCGCTTTTTATTAGTATCGTCTTTATTTGATATATCCTGCAGATAATTTAAGAATTTTTAAATATTATCTGAAAAAGAAAAAGAACAAAATTATATTAACTTTTACCCTATTATTTATTAAAGGTTAAAATTTGTGTTCAACACACTGTGCACGATCGTCTACTGTACTCAAAACAGAAGTTTGTTGAAAGAAACTCAAATGCGGAGAGTTTTCTCCTTGTGTAGCAAATATTTCCGACCGGAGGGAGTAATAACTAGTATAAATTAATGCATTTACACAAATTCAGAAAACTAATTTAGATTTTATATTAATTCATTTATTTTGTGATACATTTCAACACTGCCACAGAGGACAATTAACTTATTTTTAAATGTTTCATTGGTCCTTCAACCAATACAAACTGAGTTGCAAACGAGCAGTTAAGACAAACCTCAACACTACAAGAGAAGCAGGCGTGATCCCTGCGACGCACAGTGTTCAACTTAACTGGCACAAAATTATCTGTTACTGCTACTCTTAGGACACGTCTTGCCCTCCCATCTAAAAATGAAAATGAATATGAAAACGAAAATGAAAATGTACATAAAAGTGAAAATGAATGCGAACAGGAAAATGAAAATGAATGGGAACATGAAAATAAACATGAACACAAACATGAACCTTCAAAATGAACATGCTGACTTCCTGCTGGGGTAGGACGCCAGGTGTTCCTCTTCATCTGAACATGAAGTCAGCAATAAATAAACCAACTGGGCTCGCAAAAAGACATGAATTAGATTAACCTGAAAAACTTCGTAGGAAGAGAACTAAAAATCGACGCTCAAAACATATTTCCTAGATGTACTGCTGAAAACACACTGATTGAAATTGGAATTCAGATATTTTCAACTCAAGTGAAAAATGTCTTAATAAATAACTATGAGATTGGGGACAGTTCACTGAAATGCTGGAACTACTCAGTGGGAAAAAAATACATAATAATAATAGTAAACAGCATTGGAATAGCGGTCTAAAAACTGATTTCAACGATTAATGAATGTGCTTCCATAGACTGTTGTACATTATGACAAGCTTGAATAAGTACTTGGTTTATGATGAGCTGAAAGTTAAAATATGTTTCATAAAATGTACGATTATGTGGCGATATAGTATATATGTGCGGAATTCACGGCAGAAAAAAACTAACTTGGACATAAGATTTCTAATTAGGGAATTGAAATCTCCATACATGAAAAAAATAATGCACAATAGGAAATATCAACTTATTTGAAGATTTCTGCACGAAAGATATTGAAACGTGGAAATAGAATGCGTACTTCGTTGTACATTTTATACGGAATAAAAAATTCAAATATAATATCGTGTTGCCTCTGGGGAGGCTAGCTAGATCGGACACATGGTGTTTTAAAACGTGGGACACGATAAGAAAACACATGCCACTGTTCCCATTACTATATTATTCCCTAAATCATTCCAAAAGTAACCTTCAGTGGCAGGCAACCAATAAATAACACCACTATGAACTTTATAGCAAAGGATTGTTGAACTATTTGTTCTTATTGCTGAGGATTCATATTTTAATTCATACTAAACTTTAGTATGAACTGCCACCTGGCCACAATCCAATCGACTGCCGTTTTTGGAAGCCCACTTATTGATGCTTCCACTGACGACCCAAACAGTCTACATACTCACAGAAACCTTTCGGTGTCATAGTCTACAAGCATCAGGGGATGACTTTATTTTCAGTTGCATGCACTGAACACTTAGAATCTCAACGGACAGGTGACATTTTTATCGAACATGAAGAGGTATAGATAATGCTAGCTAAGTTAAGGTGAGTATTGTTTTACGACGAAGCTTCACACAACTTTAAGTCGTATTTAAGTTCATGCACAATCACGGCGCTCGAGGTTACTAACATAACGTCACGATTTTCCACGTCCTTGTCTTTGTCATTGTTAGAGAAGCTCGTTAGTACTCGAGATTAGGTGGCCAGGCTTGACCTGAGCTCAGGCAGCAACAACTAATGGACGGCAGGACCAGCATCATGACTCTGCAGCTTGGCGCTCTGTGTGATTATAACAGGAGCGACGTGTTCACACCTTGACTAGGCTGGGGTCTACCCTAATTAAAGTGAATAAATCATGACAACAACTGAATATTGCGTAGTGGGAAATAATTCAAAGGAAAACAGAATGCGTAACAAATTTTTGTTTCAAACAGTTTCAAACGCCAATTGTTATCTGAATCATCAATAATGGTAGAGTACATTCAGCAAAATCAGGACAAAATTTTAATCACGCAACATAGTTATAATTTATTAGTCGGTGGGAAATTCCCAGTTCCTATTGAACATCCTGATGTGGCTACAAAGATCCACAGAAAAATGTTTGATTAATTTTTGAGATGCCAGAACTAAATTGCATCAACTATTCCTACGTTCAAGATTTTCCATGATTTTTGTTCAGCTTATTAGTCCGATTAATATAGCATACAAATAGCAATAAGATGTCACTACAACCCGTGCGCTCGAGTCAAGAACTAATACATTTTACAGAGAACTAAGCATTTTGTGTTATATAAGGCCATCAACAGCTTAACTTCCTGACCGCATCTCTAAAACAGTGAACAATATCCTTCCTGCAAGTGGAGTGTAGAACTTATGATCACTTGAAATGAATTCACTTTATTTTGAGTAAATACATCCTTAGGATCTTGAGTAAACACATTCTGTGGGAAATTAAACATAGCACAGTCATTACTAATTTTTAAATCATGGAACTTTTTTAATTAGTGTGCCACATTTTTGCAATAGTTTCAATAATTTGTGACCGAATTGTCCTCTCACAGACAGCTTCCTCGACCCCCTGCGCTTGCTAAAGTTATTGTCCATCAATGTCAGCTTTGCTCAATTGAGATAAGTTCAATTTAACTCCGTTGTTCAGTCATTACACCTCCGAGTGGCGAACTTCTAGCCTGCTGTCATGCTGCTTCAGTGTTTAGTAACAGTTCTAATATAGTTGGTCCTAACCGTTCATACGCCCAGACTTAATGACTTCTTGACAAATAGAACAACATTCATACAAATGAACAAATACGTTTGGTTAGCCGCATGGGACTTGAGTAGCAACTCAAGAATGAAATCAACGGCTCGTTCCTATTGACTAGTCTAGTCCAGTGGTTCCCAACCAGTGGTACGCGTACCACTAGTGGTACGCGAGGGCATTCCCGGTGGTACGCAAACACTTTCAAGGTCATGAAAAATTTTTATTATGTGTTTTGATAATTATGGAAATAAAGTGACATCTGATCGAATTTAGTTTCTCTGGAACCAGGTGGTACGCAGCGACTGTACGGGACCTCCAAGTGGTACTTGATCACAAAAAGGTTGGGAACCACTGGTCTAGTCTATGGCTATCATATATACATATAACAAACAGACGTGCCTCAAGAGCCATGCTTGTCACCAACACTAGCCAGCTTTTACACACATGACCAACCTCAACCACTCAACCTAAAAGAGATCACATCTGATTTACAGACGACATAACTATATTTCATCAAGTATTTTACATGAGAAGTTCAAGATTCAACCAATGGAAATAGTATTATACAAACATGCTCATTGAATGTGGTTCAAAATTTTGCTTATTAAAGTAAAACGGCTCAGAAAACTGACATTTTTCCCACAGTGCATACACAAACAACAGTACAAAAGCTGCATGCAGTACGTGCTGACTTTCATCGACAACCGAAGTGTCAGTACATAGATAGAGTTCGGAGCGGCCGCTATCGGCCATCGGAAACCGACTCGGAAATAGGGACGCTCTAAGGTGGGCGTTCGTACAGCCGCTGGCATTTGACCTGTAATTTGCGTTGGGTGAGCAACGCCCCTGAGATTGGAAAAGGAAAGCAACCTCTGAACGAAGTCTTTAATTATTCTGCTGCACCTAACAAAGAGAGTATATTAATCGCTGTCGCGGACCTGACGAAATTGATGGCCAGTATGGGGAGAACGTCCCTCAGTGAATAATTTGTATACCCCATAATATTGGGGCAGCGGTGAGAGCTGTGAGAATTTTTGAAGCGACAGTTTGGATAAAATACCTGATTAAAAACTGATTTAAAAGACGTACTAAGGTGCAGTAAAGTGTCCTGTAGTGTTCAGAGTAATTTAACCAAAGTGCTGTAAAAAGGTGTATGTAAAATACGTTTCCTGTCGGGTGGTCACACTGAAGAACCGTGAAGTAGTCATCACAACAGTTGCAACGAGGAACCGGAACGGGTTGAAAGATTTGTTGGACCTGCTGTTCGAACCAGACGAATCTGCCACGCTACAGGGGCTAGCGTTGGATTCACCACGACCGAGAGGAGCAAAAAAAGTTCCTATCCGGCTGAGAGATTATTACCATTCCTCCTCTATACCAGAACCGGAGACGTCAACAAAGATGACGGAATCGAGTCACCATCAAGAGGCTGGTTTGACCCTAAAGACAAACACGGCCCCACTACTGACCCCACCGTTAACGAGACCAAGTAGACCGACTAAAACCGGTCCCAACATACCCATTTTGCAAAACATAGGCTTTCCCGCGCATACTAGTCAGCCAATAATCACATACGTGCTAACACCAAAAGAGATACCCAAGTTCTGAGGGTTCCCCATTGAGTTGGGGGTCCACCGACCCCCAACGGAATTTCGGAAACTGATATCAATCAGTGGCTGAACGTCATGAATAATTATTTTGGTTCACTGGGTATCACTGACGACTATACAAAGAAACAGGCGATCATCTACAATACCAACAAGAAGTATGGAGATGCCCGAAGAGTGTTCAGTAAATATCTAAATAAAAGGTATGAATCCAGCACTTACGGAAAAATTTGCCGACAACTAAAATCGTCGTACGCCGCTAGCTCCTACAAGTTATTTGTTGACGCCAGCCGGCAGGCGATGCTAGTACTCCACAATGCCATGGCGGAAAACGATAAAATATGACTAAATGTGTCGGAAATTGAAAAAAGTTGTAGACCAGATCGTCGAGGCATTATATCAAGACAGGCTTATGACGAGCATCATGAAAGACGCTCTATGTCTGAAGTATATCATGAGATACTTGCAGCTTTTATGGTGGCCCAAATCCTCAAACGGAAGATGTGCGAGGACACGATTTTAAAGCAAAGGAATGATAAGGATGCGCCAGAGTTTTATATGAAAGTTATTAAGCACGTTACCAGCACTGACAGGGACGTGTACGCTACGAGAAAGAAATTACTGCTAACTACAAAAGGAGCACAGGAAGTGTGAGTCGTTGACACGGAGGCGCAAGGAGAGAGAGTTTGATGAACCGACCGAGGAAACAATGTATATGTCGGCTCGGCACCCAAGAGGTCGGTGGCAAGGGTCATTTGGAGAATACACATCGAAAGGCCGATATCCCTACCGAGGGGGATTACAGTTGCCAGCCCAATGGAGGGAACTGGCAATACAATAGAGGAGGACGCCAGGAGCAGAGAGGAGGCGTTCAACTGGAGCTGCTCTGGATGGGATCTTTGCCATCATGGAGGGGTCAATGCCATAGACCAGGGGTCACCAAACTACGGCCCGCGGGCCGAATCTGGCCCGCGACGTTAGTTCACCAGGCCCGTCGACGTTGAACTGACGTCGCTTCCTCGGCTCGTGGTAGCTCCGCCTACGCTCTGAGCTTTCGTTCTGGCTTGCAAGTATTGAACAGAATGATTATGCGGCCCGCGCTCGTCATTCTTTCAGTTATCCGGCCCACTGTGAAAAAAGTTTGGTGACCCCTGCATAGAGGCTCAACGCCTCCGCCGGGCAACACAGACTTCTTAGGTCTATCAAGGAACGAGAACGAACAGTGACGCTACTACGAATGTAGCAGAGTGGGACACCTGTCAAATTAGGCGTGCATAGCAGAGCGGGCATAAAGAGTACATACTGCATAGAGGAACTAGAGTATGACGAGAAGTACAGCGACTGATGCCGTCGACCAGACGCTATGGAACCAATACGTGAGATGGGAAACCTCATTGGACAGAGAGAAAGGTTAAACTGGGAAGAAACCAGCGATTGTAGTAACTGTAATAAGATTGGGACCATTGATAATATTGTAGCGTCTGTAGACCGAGGCCAGATAGCTTATACCGATATTAAGATGCACGCTGATCGCGAGTATAGAGAGGATGAGTTAAGACTGGGTAACGTGGGCAGTTTATCATAGTGTAAACATGTGTGTAAAGATGAGTCGAAGCTTGTTGCAGGGACAGCAGGCTCGGAGGTAGGAATTGGTACAAGTAAGAGGCCTGATGTGGAGCTGGGTGAGAGAAGCCCCGGCCTTAACGGACAATGCTAATATGGTAGATGTTAGGCATTGTTCAGTGACATTGGTGAGGAAAAGAATGAAGAGGTATAGATTCTCAGCGATTAAGTTCGGTAGTAAAAACCCTCAGGAGAAGTTGACAGACGCGAAATACAGAGTTGAACAGAAAGATAGAACAGAACGTTTAATGCGGAGACCGACAATAAACATTTGTTATAATGACAGAATGCTTCGAGCATTGGTAGACACACGTTCTATTGTAACCTTAATTAAGAGAGAGGCAGTAAATTCTCCAATCAACCCTAGTAGTATAAGAACTAAAGGAGCGACTGGAAAATCGAAAGCGGTAAAAGGGAAAACTGCAGTGACTCTAAAACTTGACGAGGAGGTAGAAAAGGTAGAAGCAGTAGTAATAGGTAATGATGCCGGCATACAATCGAAAATATTGATAGGAACAAATTTGTTGTCTGACAGTGTGATGGACATTTCTGCTCTGGTCTATTTAGATGACATCATCATCTACAGCAAAAACTTAAATGACCATTTGCGACATATAGATCGCACATTGCAATTATTAGCGAATCACACCTTGCGACCACGTCTTTAGATGTGGTTACTTCGACATATAATTTTTATGACTACTGCTGTTATGTCATCCCTATATTTGCAGAAATTAGGAATTATTTACGTATTCAGATTGATCGAAAATCCCATGAATATTTGTACCAGGCGGACAGAAGGAGGGTCCAATGAACTCTGCTCGCGGGTTCACGCCATTACATTCGGCACGTGTGCCTCGCGATAACAGATTTCGAAAGCTGAAGCCAACCTTTGATGAACCGTACACGGTCATCAACCTCGTTTCTAACCAACGCTATCTGGTGTAAAACACTGCTAACAAACAGCGCCAGGAGGTTCATATAGATAACATTCTGTGCGGCCGAGAATAACATAAGAGTTTGCTCAGGCAGCATCCGGTTTACGGGGGACAAGATTGTCTAGTGGGAAGCCCCCACGTTTGAAACAACCCACGTAATCAGGTTTCCGATGGAGGTGATGTAACTCCACAGTTGGACACGACACCAGAAAACTAACCACTAACAAAGACAAACCGTCCATGGGATTCTCGGAGGTTTGACCTAGATCGAAACAGCAGTAACCAGATTAGCGATAGTTATGAATTACGCGATCTGTATTTTTATTTCCATTGTGCAACCTGTCTTGTGTCGATCTGTTCCCCTTCCAGCGAAAGTAACTGTTAGTGTTGCTTTGTGTTGTATTGTACTACGTTAAATTAGTATTAGTGTACGGTGTTCGTTTTAAAGTTCATTTTTGAGACCTACTCACTTTTCAGAAACAATTGTTCTATTATAACAAATGTAAAGACACCTCACATCAGTGCCTCTGCAATTGTTCCTAATGGTTTAAATTTTTTCGAATGGTTCGTTTATTAGGCGTAATTTAGATAACCGAAATTCATTGCGTTGTATTTAATTATTGATGTTCCAGTTATCATCATGTTTGCGTTGTATTATATTACTGTTGCGAGTTTAATGATCACTTGTATTTTTTATCCAGATGTATCATGCGTTCCTGCTCGTGGCCTTCGTAAGGTTAACGAATGAGCATTTGAAGGTTAGCAACACTACGAGCATTAATTTTACACCGGTGGCGTTGTGCTTGAGGAATTGGACTCGCTCTCGCAAGCTAGCGGGTGCATCCTTGCACACGTCAATAGTAGTCTCAGCTAGTATATCACGAAAAATTTCTCTAAGCTGGTTAAATTTGTCATAAACTTGGCGAATGAGGCCGTTCGTTATCATTTCTTTCTTTCCCAGAACCATTCCAAAGCCTCATTTACGTTTGGAATCCTACTTAACTCACTTGACTCACAGTGGCTCATGACGGTATTCAATTCGATGTCCATACCTTCCATTGAATCCCGCTGGAGCAATTTTCTATACCATAACCTCATGTTTAAAGGGGATACCAAACCTAATCAAACCAATAGCGTTGTGACAACATTACCGACAATTAGCATTGATTTCTTGCAGGCCCAGGAAGAGCCCGCCCTTGGTAACGCTGTTCATTCTAGAGCGCATAGGGGCTGGATCAATGGCATTGGACATTTATTTAAAACCGTATTTGGTACCGCCACAGAGGGCGATGTGATGATAAAAAAATTGGAAATCTTGCGGAAAATCTTTTAACATTCTAGTACGAGGAGAGAACTCACCGAGGTTATTTGACAGATATGATCTCGAAGGCATTCCAGGACAATGAGATTGTTGTCAATTTCATTCGCCTAGATAAGAAGGCAATTTCTCGTACAAATCACTCCGTGATATTCGGCGAGTTGGTTATAGAGGCTGAAACAGGGATTTTGCGCTTGCTCTCAATTCAGAGGCAACTGCAGACAGAGTGCCTCACTACAGGGATAATGCCTAAATCATTTGAAGATAGGGAGCTCCGATCTATCATGGCGAGAGGTTCTGAGAAATCCCCAAAATTACTGTTCCCCTGGGGAGATAACGTTGCAATAGCTCATACATTCATAACAACGTACCCGATTTTATCTGATGACAGTTTTCCTGATTCCGATGATTGACCCCCAAAGACTTTAATGTACAGGGTGTCCATAAAGTCTCTTTACCATTGTAAAAATTTATTACAAATGCAATTAATAAGATATTTTATTTATATTTATTCTATTGTATTTAGTGTTAATTAAAGTTTTTAATCACATTTGCATTTGTGTGTTTCAGGGATCCTGTTTGTGAAAGAGGTGCTGTTGAGACTTTAAGAGAGACTTTTGTAAGAGACTTTATGAACACCCTGTATATCGAGTAGTAGCCCTACCGATCCTTTTCTCTGTTACGGATATGTAGCTTACAAAACTTTCTCTGTCCCCTCACTTGCTGTAGGTGGTTGGACATACAGTACATATATGCTGTTGGATGATCTCGACGAATGCTTCGGCGTACGTGTGCTCGGCGGAACCAAAACATCCCCACTCGTCCATGATAATAGCACCGCACCTTATAATTTGTTTACCGTATGATACTCTATCCTATTCTCTTCTTTTGTAACTTATCCAAACCTCTGTGAGGCATGAACAAACCTAAATTCCACGCTATCCTAATCTCCCTGGCCCACCTTAATTGAAGGGTGGAAAGCACTAGTGGACTACTTGCATTTTTTCCCAGAGGAGAAAATGCAAGTTGTCCACTAGTGCTGTCCACCCTTCATATAGTAAACTACTGGATCGTAATCGCCTCTGTCTGCGCTGTGTTAGCGACAGCA
>VCRD01000396.1:198362-233570 GCA_006783055.1 Trinorchestia longiramus | reverse complement strand
CATGATAATAGCACCGCACCTTATAATTTGTTTACCGTATGATACTCTATCCTATTCTCTTCTTTTGTAACTTATCCAAACCTCTGTGAGGCATGAACAAACCTAAATTCCACGCTATCCTAATCTCCCTGGCCCACCTTAATTGTAGTCTGCTGTCGTGCTGATATATTGCACTATATTTTGTATTTCGTTATTATTGCTCATTATGGCAATGTAAAACGCATATATTTACATATTTTCCTTAAAAAATTAGTAGTGAAAAAATAGTAGAGCTCACTTTGTGTATTATGAACACATATAGTTTACTAATCGATATTTGTTATCACACAAACATTTAGAACAGAAAATTAGCACATTCATTGCGGTATGACCCACCGGTGGGTCACTCATGTTAGGTTCTGTAATTTTTTCAAAGCTTTCTAGTGACTGTATGTACAAAGTAAAGATTTGCACCGGCTAGGCAACTGCAATGAATGTGTTAGGATAAAAAAACGTAAAAATAGGAAACCAATACATACTGAGAAGTGCAGAGCCCCGTAGTATGCACTTTCTTCATTGCACATTCTATTGACGTTTTTATTGTAGCTTTTTTATGTGCATCTGGTACAATCTGTACCAATTTCTATTCTTCGCTTTCCTCGTATGGACATCGACCTCTCCTCCCCGCCTCCTTCCTACTCTGATGGTCCCAGTAGCTGGAAAGTGTCACTGCCAGCTGCCTCCTCATTGCCGCTATTCGTGTCCCCGAAATATCTCTTTAAAAACGCCTCTGTTATGGGCAGGACCATGTACACAATGCACGTACCGGAACAAGCACAATGGAAGGACACTCTCTCAAGAAGATAAATGCTTCGTAAATGTATGTTCACTAGAGAAATATTTGCATGCCCTGTTTCCAATCTGTGCACACGGAATGTTACTCATGTTACTGAAATTATGATAACATTGGCATGGTT
Source organism: Trinorchestia longiramus (assembly GCA_006783055.1). NCBI lineage: Eukaryota > Metazoa > Arthropoda > Malacostraca > Amphipoda > Talitridae > Trinorchestia > Trinorchestia longiramus. Next base: position 232,614 of record VCRD01000396.1, on the reverse strand, counting down.
CACCTTTATTTATCAGTGCAATAATTTTTATCCTGAACTGAAATGGATGAACTACTCAGATTATTTCTAAAAATGCGGGGCTGGGGATAAGTGTGCTGGGCTGGGACAATAAATGTTGTATATCTGTAGTGTGGTTATCAAATGACGCTATTCTTCATGATGAGGTTGAGAGCTTCATATCTACTTTCTTTAATTGCCTATGTTCATCAGAGTCACAACGGCAATGTCATTTTGCGCACCTATCACCTATGTATCATTGCAAGGTCTCTATGTATAGAATAAGTAAACTGAAAGCCTGTCATCATCGATGTTATGTATCTTAGATGTACGTATCGCTGATGGTGAGTCACAAGCAAAAATTTTCAGAGCAATTTTTTATTTTTGAATCGTATTTTTCTTATTCGCCGTTGTCTATCTTTAACAGCAGCATGTATTCCCAGCTTTACGTTGCACTGGACGACTAAATTGATCGTGGTGATGAAAGTAAGAATTACCCACGAACTTTTGCACATATTTCTTCTTTGCACGTCGTGATCATTCCATAAAATGTTAGACATAAAACTAATAGATAAAGTGGAGCAACTCAAAACTTCAAGGTATTTTTAATGTCTCCAGCTTTTTGATAATCAATACTCGAGTTAGGGTGTTATTTCGTGTACAAAATGACATAGATATCTAAGGTTCTCTTGATCAGGTTTCAAGCATCACGATCAATTTTCTATTGTGTCAGGTATTTGGCTTATCGCTTTTCTCAACATCATAACGCTTGTCTGTATACATATATACGTCATTGCTTATTCTATTTGCCTTTTTTTTCTAACGCTTCAACTTTATTATGATTGCGCTTGAAATCGTTACAGCCAACAAAATTTGATAGTTAAGGTATGTTTAGTTAATTTAGAAGCCTCAATCAGTCTTCCACGTAGAATCCACTGGTCTAAAATCTAATCAGACGTCAATAGGCATTGATTGTTTAAATCGGATTTGAATGGCGTTAATTTTAGGAAACAAAGGTTGGCAGTGTCTGTCAAATGAACCTAGAATCATTTCCTAATTCTGAATCAAAAATTGCGAAAAATAAGTGGGTATTATAGGCAAAACTGTTAACAATTCGAAGGTGGACGGTATTGGTTTGCCGTAAGCGAAATTGTAAGAACTGTGATAGTTTCATCAATCAAAAGAATTTGTGGCTCTAATATTTTCCCTCTCTTTTCAGTTGTTAATGTTTTTATACTTAAAAATTGTTATAATACACTTAGTATTGGGATAATATCATAACGCAGATAGTAGTGTTGGAATAAGGTAATGAACACTTGTTTTTTTGAGTTATGTTTCGTATTTTGAGAGCTCAACCTGGACTAATAACATTAGTATCCACTTTCACGTACACATGGTACGCAGTGAGTGTTTTCGGGTTTCTAAATCTTTCTCTTCGATGCTAATTAGTTTAGCAGAATTATTACGAGTGCGATGTATTATTCTTCTTGCTGGTGTTCTCCTTCGTTAGGAATATGTCTGAAGAGTTTGTTCTAAGACAGAAAAGCGTGTTTTGGGCCATAACTCTCCATTTTTAGTACGATCATTTTGCATTTTTAGTATGGTCACTCTACATTTTAGTAAGATCACTCTGCATTTTTAGTACGATCACTCTGCATTTATAGCAATGCACGAACAACCATAATTATTGTGTTGAGTGAGCAGAAATGTGGACACAACCTATCATGCTAATTGTTTATAGCCTGGTTTTTCGGATCGCCCGTGGCCTTATGATATATTACCTTTTATCTTATCGCATTTTTCTGCTGGAGTAAAATGCAAGAAAGTTTAGATACTACTATATCATTGACCTCTGGTACGCTACAGCGATATTTATGCTTATTAATGAACTATTTCTTCACATATCAATAGTGTCTCTATTTAAAATTGTATTAATCTTAATAAAAGAAACCATTCTTATTACTTCCAGCTGTTTTATTACATTTTGAAACCCAACAATCATGAAATGCTATGAAAAATATTTCCGGAAGTAAAATTTAAATTTATTATTCCGGAGCACGATCAGAATGCCTTTTACAGCATCAAACCTTGCGCTATTTTAAGTGATTTCGGCAATCCAGCAGTTATGGTGCACCAGGAAATGTTATTTGAGTTCTCATGACAGCTATCACTAATGAGACAATTTCCCTGATCGCAAACATCCTCTTAATGAACAGTCACAAAACAACTCATAAAGCACTTTGTTGCATTGGAAGACTACTCGTATTGCCAAAGCAATAGTGCCATGGTAAACTCCAAGTTCCTGTCGATGCACCGGCGACTCGATAATTTCTCAATCTCGGTGCCTCAAGAGCTGCTAATGGGTTTCTCGAATAATTAGGAACTTCTATGGCATTTCATCATACTCGATAAAAAGGATTGCATCTTCAGTTTGTGCTTTATGGAAACAAAATAACTCATCTAGGAATTGCATACAGCAGTGGTAGTTCATCTTTGTGCTGAACGTAACTTCAGTTCTTGGGAGTCAGTTTTAATAGCTTTGTATTGAAATTTTTTTGTCTTAAAAGGTCAGATCAATTTTCTGGATAAATTATTCACATATTAAACGTGCCTTCAAATTTGAACTTTGTTTTTTTTGCACCTTTCTACGATCATTATGTACTCTACTGCACCTTAAATTATTGCAGTTTTCTATGATTTAGAGTTAACATTCGCAGTTTAATTGAACAACGGAAGTATAACAGTATCTTAACCGTGCTATGCACTTTGTACTATGGTTCAAACGCAGAAGATTAGGCCTATAGTCTCAATATTTCTACTTAACATTCTCGTACGAGTGCTCTAATTGAGCATTAAAAGACGTAAGCTACTACAGCGCGTAAAGGGACATTACAACGAGTGTTGCCTAAATGGCTTGCATTCGCTGGAGCTGGATTTGTTATGCAGAGCCAGCGGTGTTATGTCTCAGGGCCATGTGGGCCAATGGTCCAGTACTACAACGCGTAGTCTGCTGACTGCGGCAACATTGCTGTAGGGAATACTGGCGAGAATTGTTGTCGCATTGGCCCTGCAAAGTTGTCGTTTGTTTCAATTTGGGCACCGCCCGAAAGAAAGGCAAGAGATTGAGGGTGGTCACGAAGGAAAAACAAAAGTATCTGAGAAATAAACAAAATAATCTTTCCTGAGAAGGAGTCGCGAAAAGACTCGTATTCTCCTTTGATGAACACTTTTTTGATATGAGAAAGCTGCGTCGTTTTTGAAAGCACAGTGAACTTTGTCATACTCGAGTGATGTCAAGCAAAAACAAACACAAGTCTTGAGAGGGGTTTCAGTTTACTTTTGTCGTGAAAAGAGGTCAATTAGAATATTGAACGTTAACTTTACGGAAGTTTTAGTGGTTGTGTCAATAACTGCAACGAAAATACATTTCGATTTAAATATCCATTGCATTGAGTTGGCTTAGACTGTCATATAGGAAATTTACTCTGAGATACAAATAAAAAATTATGAAGTCGAGAATTACTATAAAAAGGTTATTGTGTTTTGCACATTTTACTACTAATTATTGAATCTGATGAAATTATTTGCATAGTCCAATATTAGTATGATACATTGCTTAAAAATTGAGAAATTTATTATTAATGCTACTATTATTGTCCATTGTTTTTCAGTGAACGTGCCCGAAATTGAAACATCTTTTTACTGAGTTCTTAAGACGCCGTCTAAAATATGGGACTTGCATTACTGGCGCAACTGTATAACGGGAATTAGCAATAAAAATAAAACCAGTTTGTCGCTTAAGATCATTTTTAATTGGTCGAGTTAAGCTGCAGGTATTAAAAATGCCTGAAGTTTCTGGCTGCCATTGTTGCTGATAAACATCGACGATGTCATGAAGATTCCTAATTTAGAGTCACCAATTAACGCACGAAAGGCCAACGCATATCCTATTATTCTGAAACAAAGAGGGAAAAACACCACAGATCTTTCTGAAAAATCGAGATGAAAAGTATTATGACAATTATTAAGAATGACATGCGAATGTGTATCATAATTAAAATCAAAATCGATAACCTTTCATATTGGGAGATAATAGCTAAGTAAAAAACACGAAATCTTATACCTGACTCTAATAAATTATTATACTTTCATGATCTCCAGTTCAACAACTGTTTTGTGTGGCTCGTGGTTCATAGAAAAAATAAAGGAATTTCGAGATCAGAATATTTGAACTACAGAATGGTGAGACTCGACAAACTAAATGGCAAGAACAACATGCATGCAAATCAGTTTCTCACTAAATAGTTTGGTGATGAGGGATATGTTCGCAAAAAATATTTTCGAAGATTGACTCATACTTTTGAGACCAAAGTCTTTCAACAACACTAGAGCTGTAAATAAGATTAATGACAGCAAAATTTGCATGGAGGATATTGACGCCAAATAGGAATGAACTGAAGTATTCGTGATCATGCCTGCGGGCTTAGAATACGGTGAAGAACGCTCACAAATACTATTCTAAATGCAAATAGTTCTGTTAGTGTCTTCGAAAAAATGCCGGCACAACGTCCTTTATGTTAAGTGCAGGGAAAACTGGGAAATAAAGGCAATTTTTACGAACATCATCATTGCAAATGTAGTATATACTAAAATTGTTCCATCCACCGTCTGACCTTTAGGTCTTGAAAGTTTTCAGCGCACTAGCAAAGTTGAACTCAACTATTTATGTATATACAAGTAACTTTTTATGAATAAACGTCTCTCAAAGACGCACAATTTAGTCACTTTCATCTATTCTCTGGTCCCAAAGTCACAGGCAGAAGTTAAGGAGGTTTGTATCATACTTCGAGCTGGTCGTCGACCGCTAGTAATCTCAAATGCAAGGTGTTTCAATAAAATGTCAATACACTTCAACAGCAGAAACTCAAATACATTGTACTTCAATGTTAACCTCATGAATAGCTAATGGCATGAAGACTTAGCTCTGAAAAAATGAAATTCATCTCAAAATGCCACTGGATGTATGAATTTGAACTTTAAAAGGGTTTAGAAAAGATTTTCTGTCAAGATTATTTGTTACAAGCCTGTAACCTGCAAAAAATTTCTTCAAGCCCTTTGTACAAGAATGAATTTAAATACCTGATGAAGTGTTCTGTTACCCATGTTTTGTAGTAGTTTTTACTCTCATCAAAATACTATGTTGCAGTGAAGGATGTTATGAAGTAAAGCAAAGCTACATGCTCTGCCAGTCTTCGCAGTAGGAAACCACAAAACACTCCAGCAACTTAAACTTTCAGTGAAAAAGTTTACATGCAAGTTTTTGAAGGGGGGAAGTCCTCAGGCTTGCCATCAAGCGACGAATGGAGGCCTGAAGACCCTTCATATTCTCTCCATCGCTGATGATGACGACGAGCAACGGAATTTTAGAATTTCAGGAGCGATTTTGCAATTTTTACGCCGCTTTAAGTCGAAGTTCACAGTGGAAAATAAATTAGAATACTTCACCACTAGTTTTTGATCAATAGAATTATGATATAGTGAGAAATTTTATGTTTAAAAAAGTAAATTGTTGCACGCTAGTACTTAAACAATAGACTGTGTCAAATAGGAAAATTTGAAGGTTATTGCCCAGAATTGTATAACTGCTGGATCGCTTGCAGTGATTGTATGAAAACATGGTGTGGCGATAAGTGAGTTTTATATATTAGGAATCTGTTGCAAATAAAAAACAAGTGGACTTCACATGACATGAACACAGTCGGATATATCTAAACCTAAATACATAAAAAATAAGAAGAAACCTGAAATTATTAGATGGTGATTTTGAGAAGGATATGTTGTAAATCGCTGGCTCACACTACAAACTTCATCTCGTAGCTATCCCACGGCCACAATGCGAGCGGGCACTCCGCGCCGGCCAATGAGCGGGCCAGCTAAAGTGGCCGAGCCCAGTTAAATGCCTATAATGCGACTGTCAGGACCAGGTTAGTCGTTTTCTAACGAGCGCTCACAAAGTCAACAGTTCCACCAAGACCTCTCCTAGCCTGAAAAACTCTACTCACAGCCCAACAACGGAGTGAACAATGAAGTAATCACATCCTGCCCATACGAGTAGGGCAGGATGCACTAGACCACAAAGGCTGCATAGCTGGACTCTTAGAATTCTCCACATGCTACAACTCTCTACACTTGGTTCTCCATCGGTTACACTTTGGCGTGTTAGTACTCACGTCAAGACTTAGAAAGGAGCAACAAAGAAGAACCAACGAATACTAAATGCGTTACTTAACTCATGCCACCTTTAACTGCTTTTTCTCCTGATGGGTTCCTCGACAGGTCCCTTACTCCCTCAGGCGCTCACTCCGAGTAAGACAAAAGACAGAGATATTTAATGTTTACTCTGAGGTAGGAGATGTCTGAGGATTATACCTGAAGAGTGATACATACAGATCACTATAGATATTAGAAATAGACACGATCATGAACATTTATTTCTACTATTCACGCAAAATGTAAAAGTTATATAACTTGCTGTCTCATGTAAGAAAGATCATATCGAACCCTTAACTGTTTCAAAAATTAGACACCCTATTTCTTTCGTAAAATTTTCATCTGCAGCTCACCAAAATTACAGTTATGGTTTCTAGTGAGGCAGAAAAAGAAATAATGATACCACTAAAACACAGTAAAACAAGATTGTTGAATCATAAGTCATCGTTACGGACCCTTCAATACAAAAGTTTTCTATCATACCAAGATTCTAATGTGAACTGCTGCAGTGTGATCTACAAATAGCGGTATTCAAACAATAATTCACTAAAAATATCCAATCGCTATATTTTAAAAAACAAGGATATTTATGCCATCACAGAGGTCGGAAATTGACACAAAGTGGCATGATTTTTAACACTATTTCATCTCAAAAGTGACATCCCCAAAAATGACCCAGGTACACAGCCCCAGTCGCCATTTCAAATACAATTCTCCATTCACTGAACAACAGTCGTTTATCATCTAAAACTATATCAATATTATCTAAAGTATAATATATAAATACTTTATAATTATCAATTTACATTCCCTATTTTTATTATATTGCACTCGTACTTCAATCGTAACACACAAGCCCACTCAGTGTTTCTTAATGTAACAGATTCTTCAAATTCTGCATCACAAACAATTCCTGGCCAAGAATTTTTATCAGGATTTAGGTGATGACAAGGAAAGTTCAAAAGTTAGTCGTCAATAAACAGTTAATGGATGATAGATGGTCTTATCAGCAATAATGAGTCAATTAATGCAGTAAAATAACTTCGAAAGTAGACTTGCCCCCACTACCGACATACTGAAATGTCGGGTAACCAACGTATTCCCAAAGAGAAGAGTCCAATAATCGATGTGTTTCTGATGAAATATTTCGGTAACGAAAGTGGTGAGGGTAGTGACGTCTATGATGGGATGGGTCGGTGTCAGAAGAAAAAGATAGGAAAGATAGAGTTTGAAACAGAATGTAGGAAGAACATATGCGAACATAGAAGTAAAAATGAAAGGGACGAAAAGATGTACAAAAGTCTGAACGTATTATCCAGTGGCTCTGTGCTTGCTATAACAGTGTTGGGTGAGAGTATATTAAGAAATTTGAACATTATTTGCATTGATTTCCTATTTTAAGATACTCCATTATTTGAAGTGTGAATGCGAGTCATCGTCTTACCTCCAGGCTCACCTCCACAGGCTTGGCTAGTTGATTCAGGAGCCAAAATATTCATCCCCCAGCTCCTTCACCCTATCCACCATCCCTCATCCATCTAGGCTAGTGGTTCTTAACCTTTTCACCACCATTATTTCGCAACGGATTAAATGATCAATAATTCAGTCATTCCCCCTTCTTTCTTTTATATTTCTATTCTATAAAAAACTTTTTTTTTTAATTTTTAAAATAATTATCCCGATCCAGTATATGTGGAAATTCGGGAATACGGTAAATTAATAATAAGTAAGAATGTCAATATATTTGGGATATACTACACAAATGAACAAACATACACTAATTTACCAGTCCAGAGACAGCTACCTGCATTTAGCTGCAAAAATTGCAGTATTAATAAACATCTTGCTAAAAGCAGCTATATATAAAAACGCTATCTATAAATTTTTTTGTTACTAAGAAACAACACAGACCAATAATTTACACACCTGGTATGGTTCATTACTTACCCATTAAAAGTGGAAAACTGCGAGAACTAGTAAAATAACAGACAACCAATCCATGCGCAACACCACTTAACACAAAACGAGTTTAAAACGCGTGTGATTCAACCGTCAGTTTCCCGCCATAGAGATAGAATGCATGGTACTACAGCCCTAATTCTAATATAACAAATTTTGGTATGTGCCATGTATGGTACAATATGAATTGAATTGTTGCATATGAAATGCTACAAAATACTTGAATGGAAAAATACTGGCATTTGCCATTTTAATATTCTTTTTTTTTGGTCCTTCCATTCCCACCCTGGAGCCCTTCTATTCCCCCTGGTTGAGAACCATGGTCTGGGCACTGGAGGTGGACGAGTGTTGTGTGGATTTTGGTTGTCTTGGGAGAACTATTGTGTGCAGCATGTTGATTTTGAATTGTGTATTCGTTGTGTATGTGTTGTAAGGATACATTTGTTTTGTATGTTGTTCTCTGATGATCGGAAACATCGATCAAATTCATCGGGTGTATTTGCATCATAACGTATTTCTTGCTGCAGTGATCAATTATCTGTACAGTATTTTGGAAGTAATGTGGTCTGTTAAGCTTGTGTTTGTGATGAATTGAAGTTTTATGTCTGTACTCGCTGTAGTTTAGACAAGGTTGATGAGGATTGTGTGTGGATAAATATGACGAAATGAATGAAAGTGGATCTAGCAAATATGAGATTGTGTTTGAGTTTGATGTTTTATGACAGTTAAATAAACCTAAAATATTTGCTAATATTACTGTGCATTGTTATTTATGTGATAATATAAAAAACTGTGAGGTAAAGCAGCATTTGAAAAATAAACTTGAGAGGATACTTAATGCTTTAGACTTAATGCTGTACCTTGCCTAGCGTATAGGAAACACTAGCAGTATAAGAAAATGCCTATATTTTTGAGTCAGTTTATAAGAATGACTTTGAATTTAATAGAATTTGTATTTTCACTTCGTTTTTGAATATGTTGATTTGTTTTATGGCATGTTAAGTCTACTGCATTGTGAATTGTGGAACATATTTTCCTGCTGTGATTTCTGTTACGGCGTCTGGAATACAGGCTACATGGATAGTGGTAGCAGTATGTCGTGTGTGTAAATTTTGCCTAGTGTTCGTGACAAGCATGGCTCTTTAGATACGCCGGCTCATGCTGTATATGGGAGTCATTCGTATGTATTTATTGGTACAAATGTTGTTGCATTGGTCAAGTAGTCATAAAGTGTGGTGATATGATAGGTTGGGACCAGCTATGTTAGAACAGTTACTAAACACTGAAGCAGCACGACAGCAGGTTAGAAGTTCGCCACTCGGAGGTGTAATGACTGAACAACGGAGTTAAATTGAACTGATCTCAATTGAGCAAAGCTGACATTGATGGACAATAACTTTAGCAAGCACAGGGGGTCGAGGAAGCTGTCTGTGAGATGACAATTCGATCACAAATTATTGAAACTATTGCAAAAATGTGGCACACTAATTAAAAGTTCCATGATTTGAAAATTAGTAATGGCTGTGCTATGTTTCATTTCCCACAGAATATAATACTCAAGATCCTAAGGATGTGTTTACTCAAGATAAAGTGAATTCATTTCAAGTGATCATAAGTTCTACACTCCGCTTGCAGGAAGGATATTGTTCACTGTTTTAGAGATGCAGTCAGGAAGTTAAGCTGTTGATGGCCTTATATAACACACAATGCTTAGTTCTCTGTAAAATGTATTAGTTCTTGACTCGAGCGCACGTGTTGTAGTAACATCTTATTGCTATTTGTATGCTATATTAATCGGACTAATAAGCTGAACAAAAATCATGGAAAATCTTGAACGTAGGAATAGTTGATGTAATTTAGTTCTGGAATCTCAAAAATATATCATAAATTTCTGTGGATTTTTGTAGCTGCATTCGGACGTTCATTAAGAAGTGGGAATTTCCCACAGACTAATAAATTATAACTATGTTGCGTGATTGAAATTTTGTCATGAGTTTGCTGAATGTACTCTACCATTATAAATTATTAATGATTCAGATAGCAATTGACATTTGAAATGGTGGTTGTGTTTTCAGAGAATATATAATCCATATACGAATAGATGTTTAGTATATATTATCGAATCATAGTAAGGCAAGCTTTAGGAATTCCACAATTGGAATTCGAACTCAAAAACTCGTATGAATGAATTTTGAGTTTCATGCGGCATCCAAAATTGTTTGCACAGAGTTCACGGAATCTTTACTTCGTTCTCAAGAAATTCTCGCTTGTATTTCAGTTCGTATGAGGTACACTTTAGTGTAGCACGCCTTATGCCCCTCGTATAATACAGCCACATAGAAGTATCATTTAAGAAATAGTTTCTAAACATGTAATTACACATAGATGTTGTACATGTAAAATATGCACGTTATGTTTAACTACTGAAGAGCCGTTTCATGTTTCATGAAAGAACGAAAGAATGATAAAAAGTTGAATCATTTACGTTGATAATGATCTCTTTGATTAATGATTTTGTGAAATGGATATGCAATGACATATCTTCCGTAGACACTACTTACTGGTGCTCTGGTGAGTCAGCGCCCGTTTTTTTTTGAGTTCAAAATATTTTTTACGAAACTATGTCGTAGATTTTTCTCGCAACGCCATCTACGTACACAATAAACAGCAGTGATGACATCACTGAGCTTTGTCTTTGCTTCCTCTTTCTCTCAATACCTACACAGAATACCAGTCACCACCCACAAGAACAAACCCCATGGACAGACCCCACCACTCATCACATGTGCGCAGAGCGCTTATTTCTATTCCCCTCCTAGTATTCCTTTCTGTTTCCCCCCATACTTAGGCACACCCTGTGTCAAACTCTCCCTCAAATCTTTCCTACTGGTACCACCTACCTGCCATACCAGTTTCTCGTATTTATCATTATTCTCACACACGCTTTAATACTCTCATGTAAAGCCTCACTTCATTCCATAAACCTCTCCCACTCCATACAACCCAAGGACTCATATGCACGTATTACTTATGTAAGTAATACTAAAATAAATGTATATCATTGTAAAATTAATCTATTCATGTGAGTAATAATCCCTTCTTATGGGTAGCAGCGATTTGCTGTTCCCACGTAAATAATTAGTGGAATAATATTGTCATATGTTGTTGTAATATTGCTTTAATTACATACAAATTGTCAATAAGAATTTGTAGCGTAGTCTGTTTTCCTTCAAATTATTTCCCACTACGCAATATTCAGTTGTCGTCATGATTTATTCACTTTAATTAGGGTAGACCCCAGCCTAGTCAAGGTGTGAACACGTCGCTTCTGTTCTCATAATCACACAGAGCGCCAAGCTGCAGAGTCATGATGCTGGTCCTGCCGTCCATTAGTTGTTGCTGCCCGAGCTCAGGTCAAGCCTGGCCACCTAATCTCGAGTACTAACGAGCTTCTCTAACAATGACAAAGACAAGGACGTGGAAAATCGTGACGTTATGTTAGTGACCTCGAGCGCCAAGTGATTGTGCATGAACTTAAATACGACGCAGTGATTGATAAAAGCAATTTAGAGCGATTCCTACTAAAACTGAACCAAAAGGATATTTTCTTAAAGATTTTGTACGGAAGTATTTACTTGTATTAAAATAAAGACAAAATTTCATATCGTGAAGCCAGTTTGGGTTTGTAGAGTTGTTAATTATTCATCTGACCATGATGTCATGGTATTTTTAAAATTTTCTTAGCATATGTAATTATAAGGGACCAATAATTTCTTTGTTTTGTCAGGAAATGTATCTCTTCACTGGTTCAATGAAAATATTTAATTGTACCTTATAAGATATTTTACAGTTCTTAAAAACTGTGCTACAAATAAGTTTTAGTGTTAACATCAAAACATTCCAGGAATATTATTATTAATTCGAACCAGGAATATTAATTCGACTCAGGCTTGATGTTTCCTTTACTTTTTAATGTTAAACTTCTTAGAGGTGGGAAATATAAAATTTCTGTTCTTTGTGAGTGAGTAGATAATGATGATAGTGTGTTGAAACTGTAGTTGACTCACGAAATGGGCTCGATCCCTTGTACTGGCTTCATTTTTAAAAGCTAAGTTGTACATGTACAAGCTGATCTGAGCTTTTATTTTAATAACAAGATCTCAAAAAGAAAATTAATAAAAACCTTCTTCTTTAGCGGTAATTTCTTCGCCTTGAATTACAGTTGCATAAATGATTTAGGGTGGGATATGTCTCTGGGTATATTATTTTTGCCATAATTTTATTCATAGAGGAATATCTTCTTAAAATAGTGAGCATCACTAAACGAGTATTCAATATTGAAGTATCATCAAACGTTGTTATGCTTCGTCTAGTTTGACAACCCACAATGTTTAAAAGCATGGCGTACCTCGTCTTTTTACTACACGGCATGCAAACAGGGAAGCACCTCTGTAGAAGACTGGTAGGCGTCGCTGAGATACATGATTCGTCGCCATGATGGAGATGTCGACTTGGGATCGAGCTACAGACAGTGATTACGATACGGATGCTGGTAGGAGGAGCAACACACCTAGGTGGTGTGTGATGTCGTTACTCTCATTTGTGTTAAAACTCGCGTGAAGAAATGCAGTCCTCTATTTATTTTTATTGAGGGAGAGAATCATTATAAAATAATGAATGTTTTCACAGGTCAGAGTTTATTTATTCCATTGGTCACTTCCTTCGTCCACAGGCTTGCATTGCATCAAGTTAGAAGGAAGTTAACTCATGCAAAAACTCGACTATGTAATGCGGGAGGCAGCATACCACTCTGTAAGATTGATCTTTCTAACTCTGACGACCCTGACAGCAGTATTGAAAACGTAAAAACAGAACATTGGTGATTAAGGAAGAAACACTGAAGTGTGTATTAGCGATTAATTTAGGAATATTTTAGAGAAAAACTCTTTAGGAGTTCATGTGACTTTTAAAAACGTTTTTTGCATTACTCATCCTCAAGTATTTTTAATATATCGAGTCCTTTTTTATGAAGTTCGCTATGATTGTGTTTTTTTATGAACAAGGTTTTATAAACAATACATGGAGATACTGTAAGATGATTTAAGAAAAATCCTATCAAACATGAATTACATAACTGAGAGAACTTAATGAAACTTATAAGTTCTTTGACAGCGCTGACATTACAGACCAATTTACCTTAGTGGCAAATTGAGGTTCCTGCGCTTAAAAGAGTCTGTGGTATAACGAAGTAACATGAATGTGTTAATAGAATTGCTTCTATTTAATCGAGGGCCTCAATAGACTTGTTAAAATTTGTGCGTGAAAGAACTGCCTGTGCACTTGAGATGGTTTAAATTACCCTAAACTATACACATTTAAAAGTTATATATATATAAAAAGGAATAGCTCTTTGAAAATGAATTCACCTGGAACTTCGTTACGCGCTACAATCTAGGTGTGGGTTTAGAAAATTATTTTACAGGGAATTGGATGATTAAACTTTCATATAATTTTCACGCAGCAATGGAAGCCAACAAAATCAACTGGTAAATGATGAGTTGGTTTATTGTGTTAAATTATATCAAATAGAAAAATTGATGTTTGTAGGATTTAACATATTTTGCTCAACTAATAAAATGAAGTTGTGAGGAACGACGCAAATGTGTAAAAAACAGTGCCTTATTCAACAGCATCGTCTTCACAAATTTGTGTAGTTAATATTCCTTAATTATGCAGGCCGTAAATAATGCGATCATGCGTGTAAGAATCCAAGATATGTTGTTTGTTTTAATACACTTGCTTTTGAAGTTACTAAATGATTTTGTCCAAGTTGGGGCCATAGTGCTGCTTAAACGAACAATATTTTTTCATTAAAGACTCTTTCAAGGGAATAGTATATCTTGGACTAAATAAGGTCTTTTCACACGAAATCAATTTATAATTCTTATACCTACCATGTAGTACCTTTTGTAAGAAATAGGAACTTTTTAGACGCTGTAGTATTGTAAGTGGGAAAAAGTTGCAACGCTGTAAAGATGAAGCTGTGGGTCAAAAGCTCACTTGCAAACAGAGCGAGCGTAGTATCGGTTTACATAATCACCGTAGCCTCGAAACGAGTAAATTTTAGAGGTTACGTGGTGCTTTTTTTCAGAGGGACACAGGATGTTACGATAGATTAAAAGATAAATATTGTGTGCTGGTCTGCCATAGGTTGATTTTATTTAAAAGGTACAGAAGAATTTATTGCAGAGTAGATAGGGTATGTTATGGAGGTTGTTTACAGTGAAGGGAAATATCAGGGACCGACTTCATATTATTGGTAGAAGGGAGTTGCATTGAAAAGGGAAGCCACAGGAGGAAGAAATTTAACATCTAATCGGAAGGTATAGGAGGGAGAACAGAACAGTCAGATACGAGGGTATCCTCAAGGGTGAATCGCTCTGTCTCGTCTTCCTGCTTGATTGATTCATGGCAATCAAATCAAATCATGATGCATACTGGCAGTGCAGGCCTGACGCTTACCCTGAAGAAGTGGTGCGGTGCTGCGTGGGTGCAGAACGTACAGGAGAAATTAGAATAGTTCTGCCAGTGATAGGCTGGCGGAGTGCTGACAATTAGCATGCTGGTAATAGTTGAGGGCAGTACCAACTAACTCCGTCGTTCCCCACATCCATTGAAACGCTGGTGACATTTTCAACCTCGGGAAAGATGCAGTATCTGCAGTCTGCAAGTGGTACATTGATTGGAAAGTGGTGCCATAGAGGGCAGTCAAATTTTGGTACTGACGTAGGAGTTTTCTGCAAGTGTTAATAAATTTTTTTCTGCCAAATAGTAAGTTAAAATTTCAATATGATTTAGAAAATGTAACTGTCAAACATGGAAAAGTTCTGTGTTTTGTGATTTAGAGTCCAGTGTCGCGACAAGGTATTCCTGGGCTTGAAATTCGAGCAATTGTTCTCAACAGGTCTAATTCAGGTTTATCTTGACCGGGCAATTCATTACCCAATTTTGAACTTGTTTTGAATCACTTTAGAATAAATGTGTTTACTATGTCAATCTCTCTGAGTGTTTAATATCCTTTCCTACGTATGCCATCAAGAATGGGAAACTTTTAATTATTTTATGTGGAGGTGTTGCGTCTCCAAAGGTGATCATGTCATGATTTCTTATTTTTTTTTGTTTAACAGTGTCATTCCCAAAAACTGATGAAACGTAACAAAAATAACGGAAAATGAACCATCTGAAACACCATACATTTGAAATTTCGTCTATGAGTTTATTCATGAATTTGGTCTATGTTTTTTGAGTAAATGAGTGTTTACTAATAATTAACAAATAATAGGCAGGCATATTCATGTAATTTTTATTATTGCTCGGTCTCAAATTAACGTCAGTGATTTTTTCAGTTCATATCGAATTTGTTATACACATAAAATTTACCAGAACGAGTTGTGAACGATTCAAATCTAAATAAATACGAAGCTGCAAAAATAGCACTGTGGTTGATTAACTAGTTTTTGTTGAAATAACGTGGTTTAACTCCTTTCTTTCTAGTTCAACTATAGTTGCATAATATGAACGACATATATGCGTCACAGATAATCTATATCATACAGACTTTATTATATACCTAAACATTATTTGTAATTCATACATGAATAACTCACGTCTATTTTTTTGAATTAGTCTGGTTTTAGTAGGGCTTCTCCCGCTTTATCGAAATGATTCACATAAACATTCAGGGATGACATTGGTTAGTTTTATTTAAGTATTGGATTTGTTCTCAAACTTCCTTGCGTTCCACGACCTGGAATAAAATCGTCTGTGTTGAAGCAGCGTATGATTATTTGCAATATTACTGCTCAAATAAATGAATTATGAGCCGGTGTTGCCTAAGTTTCCTTTTAAGAAATTAACAAGCCCGTACTTTTTTCCATATCGCATTTATGTTACTACATTTGGTGCTCAAATTATAAGAGGCACAAAAAAGCTTAATAAATATCAACAGTGGACACGTATTCCATTGTTTCTCATTCTTATATTGAAGTTTACCTTGTTGAAAATTATTATTTAGTTCTTATCATGTTATCGAATTAAATCCTTCTTTGCTGAGGCGTTCATTTGATGATCAGGTCACTTCAGTTCACGGTCTCCTAATTTGTGCCACAACAGTTAAACTTTACTTTTTAATTACAACAGACTTCTTAGTATTTACAAATTTCATGCATGGCGATTCTAACGATAATTCTTAGCATCACATTATTCGTTAGCAAAATTTGTAGCATTCAGCCCTTGTAGCAGTCAAGTTTTGAGCTAAAAGCCAGTGACATTTTCCCATTATGCCATAGCTAGATCCATTTATATTGACGCTCCACATGTTATAATACTCACATGTGAACATCTTATAATACTCATTTGTGAACATGTTATAATTTTCCTATGCAAGCATGTCATAATAGTCACATGTGAGCATGTTATGATACTTATGTAGATGCGAGTATGTTATAATACTTATCTGTGAGCATGTTATAATGCCCAAATGCAAGCATATTTACCGTAATAAGTTACTTATTTTCAAAACTTCAGGGCACACTCAATAAGAAGAGTGTCCGTGAAAAACCACAATGTTGAAGTCCGACACAGTTCTTTGACAGATACGGAACTTGAAACACACTGCCTGTTGGGTGCTAGGGCATCGGGACAAAAGTGCCACAACCAACCGCCTCTCACGCATCCAGCCTTCCATTATCCGCCACATTATTAGATAGCTGAAGCGCAAGCCACATTTTTGTTTCCATTTTGGCTGGAGTTCCGCGTGCCATTCCTCTTTGCATCTCAGGAAAAAGCGCGCAGTAAAATTTTTGAATTTATTCGTTGAGACAAGTCAAGTAGCGCAGGGCCTCGTGGGGCTCGATTTCCCTGGAGGCAGCTTTGAGAAAAATCGTGAAAATCTAATATTAATATCAAAAGATGGTCTCATATTTGCTTGAAGAAAAGGTGGTTAAGATTAAAGTGCATTTACTATAAGATCTATCTGATATTACATATTTGTGTTCATTGGACAATGTGCAATTATCACTGAGGCGATACCTCGGTTCATTGATACACTTGCAATTCCAGTGTTGAAATGAATGAGATGGTTAAACTCATACAATTTCTGTAAAATACAAGCATTAATAGGATAAAAATGCTTATATAGTGTTTTTTAAATTCTATATACAATTAATATCTTTAAACCTGAAATAATATTACAAAATTGGAAATACGTTAATTGACCATTTGACCATGATGAAAAATATTTGAACTTCCTTTTCTCCAACGTAATTACTTTCCTAGCAGTCCTGTCAAGAGCAGTACATTTAAATGGACGTTTCTAAAATGTTTAGTTTCTTTTTGGCTGCGATGAAGTTGTGTTCTTAGAGACATTGGTTATATTTGTGTATTCAAACTATTTACTTTTTTATCGAACTCTTTGCCGATGTCTATACAGATCATCTAACTTTTAGTGAAGATCTTCATTGCTAATTTTGTTCTAACTCACACTGTACACAAGTTGTGTTTTGTATTTCGTACGCGATACTTATCTCACGTGGAGTCTAAATTCTTTATTTCCCTGTTCTACTAATTTGCTTCAGGCATTGGTAGATAGTTGAACATGACACAAAAATATATATGTACTGTATCTATATTAAATTCATTGTACTTTGGCATGAATCCAACACAAAAGTCTCGTCGAAGATTGTCATTCGCAGTGAATTATTTTCCCAAATGAAATTTCTAAGCATGTTAAAAAATTGGCATTTTTAATCGTTTTAAATAACACATTACGTACAAGTATTTACTGCATCCTTACACACTTTGCAAACATTGTTCATTGTTTCTGTACATGCACGTTACTTTCAAAGCTCTTGTTGAGGTTAGCAATTAATGAATAGTTTTATTCAGTTTTTATTTTCCAAACATTAAATTTGGAAAAATTAGAATTACATCCTGCTCGTTTCAAAAAATATTGTGCCGAATCATTTAAAAAAAATCTTGACCACTTGATTTAGAATCTGACTAGACTGGTTGATTCATTTCTCAAAATGATGAAAAACTCAAGTGCTTTTCAACTGCATTAAAATAATTTTCAAAAAAATCGCTTTTCAGTCATTTCATTTAGCGCGTTTTGAAAAATTGCAAATATATTGGAATAAAATAAATCTATGGCTCTTAAAATACTCAAACTAGCAATTGTTTTGAAAAGATTGGGATTTGCTAATTGCATTGCATTAATGAAGCTCGAAAAACGACTAACAACTTTAATGAGCAGGACATATGAGTTGTGTGCAGGTGATGCAGAGCTTGCATTTCAAGAATTCATCATGAAATATTTCAAAATCATTCTGGTTTTTCAATTCATTATTATATTACTATTGCTAAACAATTAGAAACAAAACTGTTTCAAAGTTGAATTTTGTTTAGCAAAATCATTCCACATCTTATAAAGTTAGGTAGTGTTTTTTCAAGTGAAGCGCTTGCTCTGTTACTGAAAATGAACAAAAAACAGTCAGATATGGCTTTTATTTTTTATCATTATTGAACACTTCTGAGTTAAAAAAATTGCTTTGTTGTCATGGAAGTTTCGGATGAATTTCGGATCTAACGCGTCGAATTTTGCCCACTTCGCTTTTTCAGAAATTTATGCTCAGGAAAGTTCGATTTACGCTGATTTTTTCTACTCCTAACGATTGAATGTTCAGCACGCTGAAAAATTCACCACTAGAACGCTTGTAATGAAGGAATGCCAGGAGCAAAAAAGCCATGACAGCGTTCACGTCAACTGTGGTACAGAACTGCTCGAAATTATCAGGGTCTGTAAAGTTGATAATGTTTTTTTAGGAAGTGGCGCACCCACTCAGTTTGGGGTAAACATCGAGTCCTGACCAGATTAATTACGTAAAATGCTGGTCCAGACCTGGAATTTAGTGTCGGGACGTGACCTAAGACCAACAGATGGGATCCCATTGTAGTGATCCCTCAGGAGCCTGCACGTAGCAGCCTTCTGCCATGATCATGAACCACGTGTGCTGTATTCTGCATGCTGAGTCTCCTCTTAAACCTTGATTCTATGTCATTATAGTTCGTGCTTCTTCTTTATTCTCACTCAAATAAACGTCATGTTTTCACGTTGGGTCATTCCAAACCCGATGTACTTAGGCGCACATTGTTAACTTTCCCCCGTGAAAATGTTTGGGTCTTGTATTTTGAACTTTTCGAAACGTATGTTGAAGAATAAAGCCGAGCTGAATTGGCACTGCGCAATTGGGAAATCTTTATTGTTTTGCAAAATCGCCAATCAGCGTTAAGAAAATATTGACAATGCTAACGAGATCGAGAAACTTTAACTAAGACTGAGTTCTAAGTTTCGTTTTGTACTACAAACACTGTAAAAATCGAAACTTTTACAGGGATTAACTTTTCCGTTCTCGAAAGACTGTTTGCTTTAAAGATTAAAGGATACTTTGGCGTATACAAAATATTCATCTGTGTACCAGTTCTTGTAAGTGCTTCAGCAATGGCTGAAAGTCTGAACTTTGTCCTATATTTTTAAATTTTGAACACGCTTTAGGCTTTTTTAGCTTTCCAGATAGCTTTTAGTTTCAGAACAACTTCTGTGAACTGAACAGCAAGAAAAATTGAGTTATCTGTAAAATTTTTAGTTTAGATTTTCGTATGAGAAGTTTCCAAATCGCTTCGACGGAAAAATAGAAAATAGATATAGGAAATTATTTAAGTTTATTTTATAACTCTAACCTTATTACGCTATTCCCACTAGCAATCCTCTGATCACAAATTACGAATTATCATCTTTACAGCTCACTGTTTTACGGTCGATGAAAAATGGTATTACACCATTATAGAAACTGAAACACGTTGATTTTCACGTAATGTGAGACTAAAACCAACACCAAAACTCCGTCTACAAAGAAATATTTCTCCGTGCTTCATGAAACAGGAAAATATCTGTTACGAGCTACTGGGACAGGGCCGTTGAAAACAATGACGATCAACTCTGAGAAAAATTGCTGTTCCTGTTCATTTTTACTACATGCTGCTAAAGCGTAATTACTTTTCAGAACTTAAAATCTTATTAAGAATAATTTATTTAAGATTCCTTCATTTTGAGATGAGATTTGTTGACCTTGTAGCCGCTACGAACGAGTTATCCTACTCAGTCACCAGTCGTAAAACGTACTTTACCTCTTACCTTTCCGTAACCTTTACACGCCTCACGTCGTCTTCTGGAGACATTACACTTGACAACGCTTTTACGACCAGTTCACCTTCTTTTCCTGATCATTTTTCAACCAGCCTGTGCAGAAGTTTTCGAACTACACCATCCCATGAAACTTTGCAGAATGTTTCTCAGTTGAATAGCATGAACGAGAACAGCAGTGCGTCCTCTACCAGCCTGAAAATTGTAGGTAGAACTAAATATTTATATTGGATGTATCAGCCAAAATAGAAATAATTTCATATAAATTATATGTATGGAAATTTTCCTTGTGTATCTGGAATATACTTTTTTATATGAAAGAAAGATATGCATGAATTACTTTCTAAGGGAGAGGCTTCTTAGGTATCTCGCTCAAGGTTTAGTTGTCCATTACATAATAACATTAAGCCTGAACGTGTCTTCTGACCTTACAATCTGACTGGAAGATTTAGTTTAGCACAGTGAAGATGAAACTTCTTTTTATTGAGTTCTAAATCAACATGGACATGTATGACTGACCTCTACGCAATCAATGTAAGGCCATGATCATAGAACCCAACAATCAACTGATCGACTTTGCATCACAAAAATATTGTGTATTAACTTGTTTTTCGTTTGGTTACGCTTCAATGTCATCAATGAACGTAAAATTGCTTGTTAACTGGAACACCGAAAAATTCAAATTTAAAAGCCAACGTTTTTCAAATACGTAACACAACTTGTGTCACAGCTGACAGAATTTTCATTATATTAGTTTATTGTATGAAAAAACAACAGTGCATCAATAAAAATACAAGGCATTTATCCCCTAACTTCTTGTTGACGAAATTGAAGGTAACTCTTAATGCATTTGCAAAATTGTACAAAATGTACGTAAATGATTTAATGATTTATATAAATTTATCTGAACATTATTCAATATGCATCCTCCACAAGGTACTTTCCGGCATTTGTATTGAGAAAACCTTGTTTCGGTAAGTGAGGAGTTCGATGAGTCGTGGGCGAGAATTAAAGTAGAAGAGCTTAGCATTGTTTTCTTTCTGTAAGATTTGGAAACAGCAACACACAAACCAGTTAATACATTGAAAAATACATTGAGAATTAATTTGAAGCCGAATTAAATTTCCATAACTTGTAGAACATGATCTCAGTGTTATGAGATACTTTAATTTGACTGTACGATAATAAAATCATATTCTATCATAATTTACGACTCCAATAAGACGTATCAGTTTTCTTTCTGACTTCTTCAACAGCTGGAGGCTATTAGTTCGTTATTCTAAATATAGGATTTTGTTGATCATGAGCTCGCCTGAACTTTTAACTTGCCCATAATGTCGTCACACTTGCTTCATTGATTTATTTACAGGCTGAGAAACGTTCTAAAGCAGAATATTTTCACATAAGAGGCTGAAAAATCACAGATAAATCTTTTATGGGTGGTGGTGAATTATGGTTTATTTAAAAAAATATTATTCATACTACGAATCTATATTAATAAAAACTTTTTGTGTTCAAAACTATTTTTAGATAGAATATTTACTTCGGAAGAAATGTGCTGCCACTAACAGATTTTTGTACGATACAATGTAGTCTACTATACTGATATGTCTTGTCACAAAAGAGCTGGGGGAGAAGAAGATTCTAAACAATATCTATTATTAATTTGCTGTTGAATTCTTGTGTAGGTGTCAGTATACTTTTGCCCAATATAATCTAAATAATACCTATAAAGTAAATTATTAGGCATGGCTTGGGGTAGAAAAATTAAAAGAAAAACCTCCTGTCACGAAGTATAAGCTGCGTGGGCAAGTTATATCAATATTATCCTTTGTAATTTGAATGGGGTGTATTTTAGAAACAATAAATTTTTGGAATCGAGTTTGGTTTATATACTCACGTTTGCTGCTTATTGGCCCATTGCAGTCTCTTTCATTTGGAATCGAGCCAAGAATTTCAGATTTGCCTCAATTTTGTTAGTAGTGTTTATTTTTAAGAGCTTCGTTTTGCTCATTTATATAACCGCTCTATACCCTAATGCAACACAGAGAGGTTATTCACAGTGGTGGAGGGTCAATTTAATGAAAATCCTATAGAATGCTCGGCAAGATCTTCAATGAAACCTCGAGGGTTTGTATTAAGTGAAGCGAGCTATTTGATACGTGTGAGAGGTCTTGAGCAGCGGAGTCTTGATATCGCTGCACACAACGCAAGTCAGCAACACAGGGATATTGTTTTGCTAAACAGTAAACAAGGAGAATATGAACATGTGAAAATTAAGACACGCAGCACGTATTCGGCTCTGGGAGTAAGTATGTGTGTGTTGTATGTATGCAGGAAAGTACGAACAAAACAAAGATATAAGAGTAAATCTTGACCTTAAGCATGCAATTGAAAGAAAAAATGTAAAATACTGAAGTGTGTTATGACTTAATTTTTTGAAAACTAAACTGACGTAGCTATACTCACGTCTTTGGTTAGATAAGCTAAATGATTCATGAGAAAAATAGTAGATCTTCAATTCCATTTAGGCCTGGTACACTAAAGAAACCGTTAACTCGATATCGGGAGCAAAATAAGTGAAATGTATTTCATCTATAAGTAATGTATTCCTCTCTTATGGAGGACTTTTTTCTGATATCGAATAAAAAAATTTAATATTTTGATAAACTAATGATTCATTTGTGATATGGTTACTGTTTGATTGTGTGAATGTCAATAATTTCACAGTTGACAGTCTACTTCAACAAAGACTTAGCAATATCAGACTAAAAAAACTGTACAGTATCGTGTAACACAACAAGTATTTGAGCAAGCTAGGCTGAGCGGAGAGAGGAGAAACTTGAGGGCCAGGAATTGGTTCTGTACATTTATATCCCTCTGTCGCGAGATAAAATGACGGTTTCTCACATCGTCGGGAGCCTGTCGTCTTTTATGGAAAAGTTGAGAAGCAACTGGAGGTTTTTCAAGCTATGAGACTGCAAAATCTGTGGTATGCGATATGATAAAGTATAAATTAGTAGTCAGTGCAAACAGTTATTAAAAACCGTGCAAATTAGTTGAAATTCCATAACCACAAGCCTTAAGCCTCAAACAAACCCTGACAGACTGTATGTTTACAGAGTAAAAGGTAGAAAACAGCTCAACCCCTTAAAGTCATATAAATCGACTGGACCCAGCGGCCTAACTTCTCGAATAGTCAATTACACAGTCGAAGTAATCGGTGAAACATTAACGAAAACTAATGATCGATTGTTCGAAACTAGTTATCGTGCAGGATTGAAAGCAAACGATTGTCACTCCCATTTTTTGTTTAAAAAGACAAAGAAGCACTCAATAATTATCGCATAGTGAACGTGACCCAACGTAAGATTTAATGCAAAAAATGGAAAAAATTCAAAATCCGAATAATAAGACACCTTCAACGGTAAAATGCGATTAAAGACGTCCAACATGGATTTCATGAAAAGCGTAGGTGTCTCACGAACTTTTTGCACATCGTAGGAGAAGTGAAATGCATATACGACAGTTCTAAAGCCAAACCTTGACTTACAAAAAGCCTTTTGCAAATTTTGACTCTCCAACTGAAGCTCATTATTACATTACATTTTTTCCAGGTACGAAATTGCGCACATACTTAAAAAGACTATAATATGCAGGAAAAAAATCAGAAGAATAAGGATAATGAGGTACCAATTCTCAACAAAGATCAATAGCCATTTGCTTCGTGGGACGAGCGATGTGTGGACGTGTGTTGTCTTGAAGGAAAATGTTGACTTTACGGTTCACCAGTACAAGATGTTTTTGACTTATGTATTTGATAGAGGCTGTTTGTATTTGAAAAGCATATACTTCACCAGTGATTGTTTTTTGTAGCAGAAACTCACAATGTACAATACCACACGTATTCTCCCAAACACGCATGATCTTTTCACAATGAAATGCAGGTTTTCGTATTGATGGTCGTGTATTGATGGTCGTGGTTGGTCTGGAAATAACTTTGCTCGTGAATGCTTCTGATTATGATGATCGTAATAGTTTCGTTAATTGTTTTTTTAGTTTCGCACATTATTAAGTTGAAAGGACATTCATTTGTCTCTTAACTTATTAGTTGTTGGAAAAAGATCGCAGATTTGAGTGTAAACTATTCGTTTATTCGTAAATAAAATTTAATATTCATGTAAAATTTCGTACGATGCGTGTGCAGAAATGTATTTCTTTTGGCAACTAGACACGAAACTAAAGTCAGGTAGGCGAAAAGAAAACGAGCATTTTTGTAAATATATTGGCCGCCTCTCGAGAATATTATGAGTAAAATTTTGTATAGAGCTCTCGTTCCTGTTTCCAAACTTTAATTAGTTGTTGAACTGCTCTGAAGGTGCAAAAAACATGGAGTTCTTAGGGATCTACGATAAAATGAGATTCTTAGTTAGATGAGAGAGATCTGCCCGAATAAGTGGAAACAAAAACGTGGAATTACATCTGAACTCTTCAATGCCTAAGAAGAACTGTGATTAAGAAATATGATACATTTCAATGAAAACCGTGTTTTATGTTGTATCTTTCACAGCAATGAAAACTGCTAGTTGGAAAAACTGAATGTTCTGAATTTCAACTCTTCCGAAGTGCACGGAAAAATCTGTTGTGGTGTAATCCTCTAATTATAAAACGTCAGAGGAAAAAAGAGAAACCATCATGAGATTATTAAGACAGTACTCGTGTTCCCTAATCGATACTGCTAAGCATATATTTTGAAGTCTGCTATTAGCTTGTTTAAAGAGGATGCATATTCGAATACTGATGAGAATGGTTCTCGGATTACTAATTTTCATAGGTTTGCCTGCACTCTGAGAGTCTACACTCATTTCCTTTTGGACAGACGGACCAGTTTAAAATATTAACCAGCAAGGGTAAATTATGTCCTGATCGAATTTCTGAATCTTATTCTCTCAAGCCTTTTCTCATTAAAATCTATATCGTTAACTATGTGAAAGGTAACCATTTTATATCATTAACGAAAATTAAGAATTGTACATAACTTAAAAAAATTATTTAGCTTCACCATTACATGTTAATGACGTAGAAAATAGTCTTCAGTAACTTTAACTTATAAAACAGACATTAATTTATGTGAGTACAAAAAAGTTGCGTACTTAGCACATGAGAACAGTGCATATCATAATTCTCTGTTGTGCTTGCTGTTCTCTTTTTTTTACTAAGCTCTGTTCTTCGTCTACTCCAATGTCATGTGCAGCAAATGTTTAAAATATTAAAAATTACCTTTTTGAAAACAATATTGAGCATTTAAACTGTCAATTATTATTGTGAGACACAGACAGTCATGTACCAAGCGTTTAAACTTCGAAAATCAATTACATCAGCCCAAGTCAGTAATTATTCTATGGGAAATAATCAGCCCACTCTAAATCATGAATCGAAAAAACTAATAATTTATTTGACGTTAGTTATGATTTTTTGTTGAGATAAACATTCTAAGTTAAAGAAAATTATACATACATACCATACATTCATGACCAAAGGACATGAGGCTGCTGCGCATCGCAGGCCGAGGTTACCAAAATACTTTGAGGACTCAATGCTTGTGTTTATGTGGCAGCAGGGGAGCGTTTTCTCATGCTTATTAGTTGTTGAGCTTTTAAATTGTGGAAACGAGTTAGTTGACCATTTAGGACAGCAATTCAAACACACAAGCTCGGATGTGATAACACAGAGAAGACTTTCATGTATTGACCTCTGGAGTTAAAAGGTGACATTTCAGATCAGGGATAGTACATACGTATTTAGGCAGGGTAACTGATTGGTGAAAGTGGCCGCAATTTGGCCGTAAATTGGACTAACGCATACCAATTCACAATCCAAAACACTACACAAGGCTGATAGATAAATAACTTTGTGCGTTAAAATTTACGTTATCAAGGAAACAAATGAGCTGGAGTGAGTTCAAAATTGTAGTCTCTTGGAAAGAGACAGGAGAAAAACATTGTACATATTAGTTACAACTTAGTCAATAATAAAGCCTTCAATAGCTTGATATCCTGATTAACTGATATCCTGTAGCTATTTTGTGTATTGGCCTCTCAAGATCTTCCTGCTCAAACCATTTGACCATTACTTCTTCTTCTAGCTGGTGGCACTAAAAATTACAAAAATTTAGGTTTCTCGGTACATGAAACCAAAGCACTTGCTTTAAAATTTGCTTACACTTTTTCGCAATCAATTAATTCAACACAATTTTTGCAATCGAACGCATGACAATTTTAAATAAATTTTATCTGAATCTTTATGAATGAATTTACAAAAAATCTAAACCTTACGTTATAAAATTATATTTGGAAGAGTAATAGCATGAATACACTCATTAAATAACATACACAGTAACCATTATTCTACAAATACAGTAGACCAAATTATAAGCAGACTACTTTATACCGGTATTTGTAAGCTTCTGAAGAACAGATACTAAATTTTGTTGTCTATTTCATAAAAGTTTAATAAAAAATACTACTAAGATTATGAAAAACTTCTTAAGAAATCTTTTTAATGAACTACATGCACAAACCGAAACATTATTGAGCAGGATCTACAAAAAGGAGAAAAAATGAACGAAGAGGAACAAGCTAACCATATTTTCAAAACGAAGACTTTCGAGCAATATGTGATAATTTTTTCTGACGTCAACGTGAAGTAAGTAAATTTCTCTATTCAATTTAGCAATACCTCAATCGCTTCGAGAATGAGATAGAGCCATTGCGTCTTATAAAAAATTGTTATTGAATTTATTTTTTCTGGGCTTTCTCTTCAAGGTCTATGACTGAGTGCTGTAACTCAGTGAAGCAGTTTGTAGCAAATGAAAAAGGTTTTCAGTTTTTACTAAAACCATCGATTTTGCTTCAATATTCAATATTGCGATTTACAGGCTAATTTCATTATTCCTATTCGTAGGGAACTTTTTATTCTTAAATCCCAAACAACGAAGCGATTGAACACAATTCAATTGAATGTTTCCCAGAGCAGGAATACATTACAATAATTTTTTTATTGGAAAGTGCTACATTCTTGCCTTTCTTTGGGTATCAGGAACACGAAAGCAATAAAGTACTAAATTTGGGCAAACTTCTATACATAATTTGTAGAACAGTACCCGATAAAGAAATACATGAACGACTTCTTAATTCACGGTTTCATATGTAGTTGCACGCCGTGATGGAAATGTCGAGGATGGAGAACGACTACTCTAAGACATACAAGCAAATGTTTCCGTGAACAAACTCCCTCGCTAGACCTACTGCAAATGTTGCATGCAACTACGGAAAACAAGGAAGAATACATCACTCACCACTCAAGCTCCGGCTAGATCCATTAATTGAAGTTTTGGAGGACGGTTCAGAAACGATGGATTTCTTCGAAAATACTTTCAATTAAAGGAAACAGTACTACAAATTCCAATGTTGCTGATTTTGTGTAGCTCTACCACGATGCTGCTTTTAGTTAACGCAATCTCTTTTGCCACTCAACAAAACAGGTTCACGGTGTGAAATAGATATATTTTTCATAAAATAGATATATCTTTCATTCAGATTTAAACTGAAAATTATATTTCATTTTTCAACGACGTACAGTACTTCTTTCTCTTGCAAAATCAACTTTTTAACGAGTTTTTAATTTCACACAAATATTATTGCTCACAAGCTTTACTAGTTTTATGCAAGATATTACGACGAAATTATGTACCGATTCTTCTAAAGTTTGTTTCAGTCTAAATAGATTCCACCGCAGGCAGAAGATTTATTTCTGACGCACATCCAAAGTTAGTGTATTTTCCAAGTCGCTATTCCTCCACTCAAGAATTTTCAAGCAAATTTTGGCGACACGCTTTCTTTTTACAAGTTTGTCACTGCAACTTCATTATTCTGGTGCCGTGATTGACTTAAACTTTAGGCGTAGTCTCTTTTGTAAGTTAGGTTCCATAACGTTCCTGACTTGAGTTAAGTTTCGATCGTGGTCATGTTCACCAGAAATTCATCATCTTCACCCACTGGACTCATCAACTGGTTGATGGTGGTGGCTACAGTGATGAACATGTTGGTGACAGCCGTGGTGAAACCGCCGAGTAGAGTGGAGAAGACACCGGCAATTAGCGACATCTTGGCAGCAAAGCCACAACTTCAACAAAGGCTAATAATGTCCAAACGTTGTATTAAGTATTTTAGTTTGCAATTCAGTTCTGGAAAACAAAGTTTCCTATGCTGAGAACAAAGAGAGGCATGAAATTAAATAGGGACACTGTTTTTCCAGGCGCAATTTAAAATCTTCATAAAAGACAGTTAGCCCTATGGACACATCGGCATTCTGTATTGTAATCTCTTCTGGTATAACCTAACCAAGCTTATTAAATTTGGCAGCAGTGTAGTATTCAGTAACAACAATCTGCAAAGAGTTTACGAACAATAACTACATTTGTAGATTTTAGTGATTTATGAAGAACGAGAGACTCGACTATCGATGGTCATGTAATAATGCAACATGGATATTAATGTCCAATCTCTGAAAGAGAAAAAAATTCGTATAAAAATATGGAATCTTGTATAGTAACAGTCTCTTCTATCCTAATGCTGATCAATTTAATTTTTTTGAGCCTCTTCGCTCATATATGATAAATTAAAAAAGACTATTAATTAATCCACATGCACGTTGACTAGGTTTGGAAATTCAGGGAAAGAAAAATAGATATTTTGACAATTTATTTCAACCTCAAAATGTAGATATAAATGCTCCAAACAGATACTATTTATCACACAATCCAATTTCTGTCATTCACAACACTTATGATCTACATCTACATGGTGGCCCATAAATAAAGTACCTTCTTAAAACTATTATAGCTATAAAACTACAAATGGTAAAGAGATTTGATTAATTCAGAATAAATGAGGACATTTCAAAGTTTTCTACCAGCGTATCAAGCTTACCGACAATCACAAGATATTGCCCAAAAAATTCATAAAATCCACCCCTCAAAATGAATCGCGACGCAATGGAACAACGAGCAAAAATAGTGTAACTTAACTTCCGATGTAATTGTTCGGTTACTGCAGTTCAGAGGAATTACAGGAATATTGATAGTATTGAAAGAAGTTCTTCGAAGAAGTGCATAAAAAAGCAAGTATTGAAATTTAGAGAAAGTGGGACAACAGCAGACAGACAAGGTTGTAGCAGGCCACTGACCATACAAACTTCAATTCAGCTTGTGATAACTAGAATAGAATAGAATAAGGCAATAGGAACGAGCCGTTTGGCCCATTCTTGGTTCAATACCGAAGTCCCATGCCGTCGTACCGAAGTCCCATGCCGTCATACCGAAGTCCCATGCCGTCGTACCGAAGTCCCATGCCGTCGTACCGAAGTCCCATGCCGTCAGATGGTCTAATGAGTTAACTAGTGTTGCTGATCGGCCCAAAGCGTCAGATAGGAGACGTTCACTTCAACTGAGAATGTCACGTACCTCACTGCAACGTATGTTGGTAAAAGATCTAAAGTATCAGTCATATAAAATTCAATTAACTCAAGAACTTCATCCTGTATCACCAGCTTGGTCGACTGGTGAGCGAGTCTGCTTGCGAGCGGAAAGACCCGGGTTCGAATCCCGCTGCCGACATGGTTGACGCGGCTAGAAATACGGCATGGGACTTGGGCAAACAACCGAATAATTATCGAAGTAATTATCCGACCCAAGAATGGGCCAGAAGGTTCGTTCCTATAGCCTCATTCTATTCTATTCTATTCTATTCTAAGGACTATCAAAAGCAATTAGATTTTGCAAATTGATTTCTGCAGCTTGCAGAAAATGAAAATTTTGTAAAGAATTGAATAATGACTGATGAGGCACATTTTCACCTCAACAATTTTGTTAATAGGTAAAATTGCAAATTCTGGGCTTCAGAAAATCCAAAAGAAATTCATGAACGTCCACTTCACTCAGCTAAAGTAGCAGTATGGTGTGGCATCACGTCTTCGAGGATCATTGGAGCATATTTTTTTGAAGATGCTAATGATGATACAATTTGAGTTAATGGAAACCTGTATAGACAGATGATTCAAGAATATTCGATACCTGAAATTGGAGATAATAACACAGAGATTACCTTTTTCAAACAAGATGGAGCTACAGCGCACACAGCGAAAAAAAAACAATGCAAATGTTAAAAGCAATTTTTCCAAACTGAATAATTTCTCGTTTTGGTGATATATCGTGGTCGTCTCGACCTCCAGATCTAAGTACTCCTGATTTCTTTCTCTGCAGATACCCAAAGGAAAATGTTTACATTGAAATATCTGATATTTTACAGCAATTGAAACTAAACATCATTCAAGAGATCAACAACATTTCACTGGAGACATTAAGGAAAGTAATGAGCAGCACCGTTGAAAGAACAAGCCATTGTTTGACTAATGGTGGAAGTCATTTAAAAGATATTGTATTCCATAGTTAAATGTATTTTATTGTTTCATTTTATAAATTTATATTAAAGTTTGAAATTTCTTCTTTCATTCTGAATTAACCAAACCTCTTTACCATTTTTAGTTTTATAGCTATAATAATTTTAAAAAGGTACCTTACTTATGGGCCACCTTGTATGATCGACAATGTATCTCCATTTCTCTCTCTCTCTCTCTCAGTATCTGAAAGTGTCCGTTCCATTACTTCCTATTTATTACTGAAGAAAATTGATTGAACTGAAATCAGAATGGGTACGCATGTATTTCAAGCGCTGGATTGTGGATACCAAAAGCGCCTGATCACTATAAAATGCTCAATATTTTCCGTTTTTAGTTTTCTTTTCGTACACGGCCATGTTATCGGTAGATAAGATAAGAATGGAAGTTCTGTATATATTCATGGAAAATATTCAGATTCTGATAGTACCACATGTACAACTGAAAAATGTATTTATTTCATAGATCCTTAATTTTATTACTATTAAATCAAGGAATTTTAACGGGTACAATCTGGGCCATATTATCGGTAGATAAGGTGCAGCATGAAAGTTGTGTATATATTAATGAAAAGTTTTTATTTAAGATACAATAATTCTCCGTAAATCTTTAATGCATTCATCTTTACTAGCAGGACCCGCGAATAATTCGCGGTTAGTTCAGTAGCACGTTTTTTACTGGTAGTGAATAAATTAACAATCATCGATTGGATAAACGAGAAAGAGAAGAGGATAAACCATGGGATCAAGATGGCAAGAGATGTAAGCAATCCTATGCCTCTGTAGACCTATTGGATAAACAACAATATCACGGTACATTGGAGGCGCGCCATCATCAGCAACGAATATGGCTGCTACCTCATTGCCTGTTGGGTTGCTGTATCTTCGTCAGTCAGGGCCAGGGATGAACTGCATGGTTACTTGTCTTGGTGGCATGTTCTCAATTACAGCTCTCTCTTATTCTTGTTGTTCAATAGCCCTCATATTATTGAAAATCGCATTTATCTTTTGAAAAACAGATGCTAAGCAGTTAGGATTTTCGTGCGCATTTGCTCTAGTTTGTGTGGCTTCATTGGTTTCTAAGATGTAGAGCTGGCCGTATCTTCTCTCTTCAGGGTCATCTGCATGGAGGTTGCTTGCGTAGTGGTATGTTT
This sequence comes from Trinorchestia longiramus, assembly GCA_006783055.1. Lineage (NCBI taxonomy): Eukaryota > Metazoa > Arthropoda > Malacostraca > Amphipoda > Talitridae > Trinorchestia > Trinorchestia longiramus. Next base: position 200,461 of record VCRD01000396.1, on the reverse strand, counting down.
GACCTTGTAAACGGAAACAATAGGGTCCACGTCCTGGAGGAGGTCTAATGTTCGCACCGAAAGATGCGAAAGCAAATGCAGAATTATAGTTTCTTAATTCTGTCTGAAATTAGAACCCTCTGCACCGTCGGCATCAAAGAGTGATCTCAAATTTCCGGGGTATTCTTGTAGGGGAGGAAGTGAAACTTTTCCATTATGACAACTATTTAGTTGTTCTCTTTGGAATCTTAAAGCTCCGTAAAATTGACATCGGACATCCATGGCTCCAGTGTAATGTATCTTGTGTTCTGTATTATTATTATTTCTTCTTTCATGGTCTCTGTTTCTACTGTTTCCTAGAAATTGCTGTCTCTCCACCTCGTTCATATTATTTCGTCTTTCTTGGTTTCTGTTTCTCTTTTCTCGAGAAATTACTGTCTTTCCACCTCATTCATATCATTTCGTCTTTCTTGGTATCTGTTTCTCTATAATACCGTATAATAGATACCGCAATGAAGGGTGTGACGCACAGGTACAATAGTCGTAAGCGTATTAATATATAGAAGCCAGTGTACTCGTGCCATCAAAAATGATGGCAAATCTAGTGTATAATAAACACTTAGAAAACAGAATTTTTGAGCCGCAATAGCAGTAGTTATAGTCATTCTTAGTATTAGATGATCCTTTTTAAGATAATATTACAAACCAAAGAATAAAATACTCTTCTCAGTTGATATCTGTGCAATAATAAATAGAACTACTTTCTTTTATCACCGAAATTTCAGATGAGACATCTGTCCCATTAGTCTGGAAAAAGTCACGCAGTTTTGAACATCGAGGATGTCTTCAGGAGAGACAAGCTGCCGCATCGTCCAGGCAATATGTCAGCAGCGCCAAAGTGTTGCAGTACGTTTATCTCGACCGGATGAATTACTTTGCTAATAGATTTTCTCTTCTCATCAATAATTTAGTCTTTAATATCGCCAGGGTGCTGTCGTGCGTAACATGTTGTCACGGTGTACATAATTGGGACGATCCAAGTCTGTTGCTATACAATTCTAACGTTAACATCGATTTAAAAGAAGGATATATTTTCATTCTGTATAATTCCTACCTTGATGCTCAAGAACTTTTTAAAATATAATTGAGATTTTCAGGGAGGAAATGTTAAATAAGAAAAGAAGTGACCGAAAGTGTTCAATAGAGCTGTTCATGCAATCAAACTTTGAACAAATTTACGTATATTTCTTCTCCACCGTTTCCTAGTTTGAATGAAGTCTTACTTTCTTGTTGCAATATGCAACGTCTGATCCTAGAACCATTACCGTTCCCAGTTTGATCGAGTAGTCAGTAAGCGTTCTGACTTAGATCAATCCTGACTTCAAAGTAGCTGGGTTAGAAAGAATGCTATCCATCTATCGACACACAAAATCTTTTGTAAAATGTAGCTAAAGGTCACCGGTTCATAATCAAAGGATTTCTATGATTCGCTAGAATGCACGGACTTCTGGCTGACTACAGCATTCATCAACCTTTTCAGATCGAGAGCTCATACGATGAGTCTTTGTATGAACTTTCTTCCCAGGATGAGTCAAATGTGATGAAACGTGCTTACATTTTCTTTCTTTTTGATAGAAATGTTGTGCGTCTTATGCAAGAGTTTTTCCAAGTAAACATCTTCGAAACATCACCCATTATTTTATTTGAAAAGGTTTAAATACAACTGGAGTAATTGTATGATAAAAGTTGCGCTAATATGGATAATTTAATAACAATGACTTAGAGTTAGCAATTATTTCTTTAATTTAAACACAAAAGACTCCCAAGTATTATTTCATCATAATATTTTTGACACATATTTGTTCTACATTCAAATCATGTACAGTAATTAAAAAATTGATTTTAATTTTGATAGTTAATTGAAGTCTTAAAAAGTAGAAAGTATACTACAATAGAAATTAAATTGGAAAAACCTGAAAGAAAAAAATTATTAACTGATTCTTTAACCACATCAACCGCAGTCCAGCTGGCATTATTCTGGGGAGTGAAGCGCGCGACTGGAGATTGCTGTGGGGAGTGAAGCGCGCGACTGGAGATTGCTGTGGGGAGTGAAGCGCGCG
>VCRD01000396.1:151546-198226 GCA_006783055.1 Trinorchestia longiramus | reverse complement strand
GCTGTGGGGAGTGAAGCGTGCGACTGGAGATTGCTGTGGGGAGTGTAGCGCGCGACTGGAGATTGCTGTGGGGAGTGTAGCGTGCGACTGGAGATTGCTGTGGGGAGTGTAGCGCGCGACTGGAGATCCTATCTATGCGTTGAAAGAGGTGTTCCTCACTCATACCTGCTAAACTGAAAGCTTTTCATTGTACTAATGCAGGCACTTTAGTTTTTCGTTCGATGGAACCGGTCAGTGCAGCCTTTGCCTCATCTGCATCACGGCTGACATCATATGATATACTGACTCTCTGAATACTTATATTTAACTTCACACCTTACATACCATATATAATTTCATTCCTGCATGGTACTTACTCGATAATGTTAGCCTGATTACTCACCCTTGATTACCTAGAAATTACTTAAAATTATCTCAAGATCACGTGGTTAACCCATAACTCATTGAAATATTATAGTTTGATTAATTGCCTAAAATTCAAACTCTATTACATATTGTAAACTAAAATTAAAACTATAACATTATCTAGAATACTTTTTGGGAAAACTGAAACACTAGAGCGGCGAAGAAAGTTACTGTGCATCTTTCTAACATTATTCGTAAAATAAACACTAACGAATAATAAACGTAAATAAAATAAAAAGAACGTAAGCCTGCATTGATTCTATCAAGAGTCACTTTTAACATTGTTTATAAATGTCATTATTTTTACCTCCAGTATTTTAAATAGAAACTTGTGTGTGAACGAAAAGAAAAGTGTTCAGTAACTTTCTGTGCACGCTGTAGAATTACGAGGATAATTATATTAAAATACATTCCCTTTGCTAGCAATCGTCATCATCTTGTAACGGAACTTAGAGTCATCACCATCGTCGTGACGTAACGGCTTGACATCGTCACCATCGTCAGCAATCGTTACCATCTTGTGACAAAAACTGAAGTGCCAGGTGGCGGAATAAGACTACAAACTTAGTTCCCCTCACAAAGTTTCTCACAAAAACATTGCCACCTTCGAACGTGTTTGTAAATCGTTATCAGTTCGACCCTTTCCTGGACTATCAAAATGAATTGTTGCTCCAATTCAAACTTTCATTAGACTATTCCATGTTATTCCGTACGTATTTCTAAGAAACAAAGTATTGTTTAATGTAATGAATATACAGCCAACTCTCGAAAACAATAAAACGTAAGAAGAACGTTCCTACGTATTGTGTCATCGCCCGTTGTTTGCTCTCTCGTGAAGAAATGGGACAAATTCCACATGTAAACCCTAATATGCCATAGTATGAAAAATTTATTTGGGACTTGTCACATTAATTTTCTTCCTCATTTACTGAAACTAAATGTGATTATTTTATGTTAGTAGTAAAACATTATTTAAACATTAAATTTATGTATCAAGGAGAAACAAGAATATGAGTCATTCTTTAGAGAATCACTTTAAAACCAGTTGGTTAGCTCTCAGGGTTCATGCATAATCTTGGATGAAAATCAATATTTACTTTAAATAAATGCCTTTTTTGACGTCAGGCCAACCCTATCTTGTGTCAAACACGATATTTACTAAATATTCGTTCAAGCTCCAGCTGAAATGGAAACTGTGAAAACTACAAAATGATGAATGAAGAAGGATATAGATCAAAGTTAAAGAATTCCGTTAGGGAGATTACATTTAAATTGTCTCTGACAAGGGGGGGAGAAGTTCAAAAAAGAAAGATGAACATATTTAAGATGAAGTTACTGATGGAAAATTTGATGAAATAAATCAGTAACATTAATAAAATGAACGAACTCTTGTTAGTTTATAGTTTTATAACATATTTTGCATATGAATCAGTTGCAGTTTAGATAAATCAACTTCAAAAGGTGTTGAATCAATCGCTTGAACTGATTTGTTTTCTTTTATTAAACTGAATTGAAACTTTGAAAATTATTAATTACAAAGTCAATTGCAAGGACGATTTATGTAGTCGCAAAAATTATTCTCAAATATATTCCAATATTATTTAAGCTTTTGTAGCAACTATGAATTTGCTCCTGACAATTTTCGTTCATTTGTTTTTCTATCATATCAATGATCTATTGAAAAAAAGGACAAGTACAAATTTTTGAACAGCTTTTGTCGCTTAATGGAATTCTGTAATTACGTTTAAGTCACGGGACACTTAATTTTTCTCGTTGATGCATGGAATTAAAATTTCCTCTTTATTGTCTTGAGATTCTTTCATCGTCGTGATCGAGTTGATAAAGTAACATTTTCTCTCATATAACTGGTTTTTAAGGGCACTACAATGACCATTGGATTGCATACTCATGAGAGCTTACGCAATCTTTCATGGATGTTAAATTCTTCACGCGCTTCAGGCGATACGAGGGGTTGTTAGTGTATCTCATGAATCGTGCATCGACTGCAAGACTTCAAAATTGAGTGAACTGTGGTCTCCTGTGTAGAACTGCTCTCATAAATGGAAATCTCACTGAGAAAAATTCAAGTACTCAGTGTACACTATTCACTCAATGAGGATCTGCGTTCTGATCTTGAAAAGAATCAGTTATTTTTAAGCGTTTGGAGGGCAAATGATGTTTGGTGGTATTGATGTGGGATAAGTGCAATGCCTACTTTTTATATAATAGCTTCAGCAACTATGGTTATGACTATGACTATTACTATGTTCATTTTCCTAATTATTCAAAAAAATAAATATTCTACATTTACATCCAGGAACTTGTTTTAGAACATTGGTGGACGGAGAACGAGTCCCCGACCGAATAACTCAATACGTTAGGTCTGAAATAGGAAAATTCTAATTTAAAACTAGAAAAGATTTGGAACTTATTTAATATTGGTAAAAGGTTTTGAATCTTGGCAAATAATTTGCTCGCCGACTTTTCAATATCTTAGTTGCCTATGACTCGTTTTTTGCTTTAAAAAAAAACATCTAAGACTGTGTTGTTTTCATTTCTTCGTTGGGAAAAACATTAAATGTTAACGAAGTGATCGATTTACATGAGAGCCGTGTAGGGCTTTCATGATTTTGTCCATGAAAAGAAAGAAACTTAATACCATTCTGTTATACGTGAAATAAACAATAGCTTCATGATTCTTAATGCAAACATTTTATGACTAGTGATCACGCGTCCAGTGACTTCCTCTCCACCTCGTGACAAGGTAGAGGCTTGTGGGGACTCGTGCGATGATCTAGAAGTCTTAGGAAACAGCTTAAGCACGTCAGTCCGACAACCTACCTGGTCCCTGCGTCACAAGCAAAGAAAATTCGATGGTTGGGTGTACATATATTCGATCCCTGAAAGCCAGGGACCTGGCAGCACAAGCACGAGCCGCTTTACTCGAGTCGCAACTCTGGTAAAGCGGAATTGCTATGGGAGATACAGGGTCCGGCAACATACCTTCCTTTTTGAAAAGGAACTTTCTTTAAAAAAATGTAGTTGTGTTACCGCACCCTCTACATCAAAGAAGTGAGTTGGATTTACGTCTGTAACGTAAGGGCCAGACATTGGTAACGAAAAAACTAAGACGTTCGCTTTTTACTATTAAAGGAATATTTTTCGTACTTGAATATGAACTATCCGGATCAACGATCTCTAATGCTCTTTTATGTGTATTTTTTTAAGTTCACAAATATGTTACCATCATCGAAACTAATTCAATTTATTTTCTACATGCGAGTGCATATATTTATATGTATATATGTACAAATGTATAAATGTATATGGATTCTTGTTTATTCACATCGGCTCAATGAAATGTTTATGAGGTTGAAATGAATTTGAAATTCTAGTGAATTTCTGATATATAATCTCTCAAAATACCTGCACATGTAAGTAAACGTCCAAATATGTTTTAAAAACACCATTTCAGCGTCTTAAATTAAGTCTAAATACTTTCCCTTGAAGTTATCTTAGGACTCTGCAGTTTCGTTTTCGGCAGGGGACATAAAACCTTAAGCCGCCAATGAGTTTTCTTACAGCAAAGTGTTTTGTGAGTCATCAGGAGATCTAGTAGGGCAATTCAGGGCCACCAGAATCCAATACTCGCTTTTTATGGCTTCTTGTCCTGCATTTTATGCACTATTGTATCAGTTGGTGTTACTCTGCTGAAAGTAAGATTTGTTGGACCCTATACTGACTTGAATCGGGACAGAAGTTTATTTTTTAGAAAAACGGTACTCTAAGAAATCATTGATATAAGGGAATAGTGAAAACTTTGTGTAAAATTGGTCGATTTTCCAATCAAATACTGATAATGACTCGCAAGAAATATGAGATATTCTATACATATAAATACCGGTATTAATATTTTCAACGATTTAGTTCATGACACATTGTAGTTTCAGCTCGCATTGTTTGTGCCACTTTCAGCGCGCTATTCCCAGTTTTCATTAATGTTTCATTATCGTGTCATGCTATTTAGTTGCATCCACGCTCATTTCCTTGAAAGCTTCCGCAATTCTCTTCCATTATACAGCGTCACTGAGTCGTTCTAAAAGTTGTTCAATGTCCATTCACTGGGCCGAGGCACTCGCGTGAATGACCATCAGAAATTTACTTGATGGATGAGTGGGTTAGGAATGGTATAAAAATTGCGATAATTGATTGTTATCTTGCACCGATACTCGTACATCCCATTTGCTCTAAGTGCTGACCTAGCCGTTTGAACTCCAGACATCTTTTTCAAAGAAAAAGTTTTCTAACTTTTCCTCGATGAGAGAACCTTTAGTCCGTGCACTGCAGTTAATCTTCTTCGGGACGTTGAGCCTTTCCTTAGAATTGGAGAATGAATGGTACCGTATACGCACTAGATTAACATTGAATCCAAGGATTTTAATAGAATTGGATCTCTACATTTTAAGAGCTTTGGTGAAATGGCTGCAGTCGGAAGAATTTTCCAAAGTTATTTAAGTTTATCAAACATTCAATGGAAAACTTGAAAAAATGTACATCAAGTTAGCTCCTGATGAAAAAGCTAAAATGTTTGACAGCTTGGCACTATTATTCCAATGTTTTTAAATAAAGAGTGAATAGATGTGAAAAACTTGAAGTCAATCATTCAGTGAAAATAGGGATTATTATTTGATTTTCGTAGCCTTGAAACATAGCACTTATACTAGAAACAAATCATTAGCATATGAATGAATACCACGCAGAAAAGTCTTATCTCTACATGAACAGCATTCAAAAGTTTTAAATGGAGATTAGATCGTGCATAAAAGTACCAATGAAAAATTCGAAATTTGTTGCTGTAGTTGAGCATTTTATCCATGATATAATTGATTGCTAAAATTTGTACATCTGGTGAGAGAATTTAAGAAAAATAAAATACGAATCCTCCACACTTTAGGCGATAGAATTACTATGTTTGATTGACCATTTGAAAATGCATACAATATGGATCAATTATTCTTCAAGAAGAAAACAGAACCAAATGTAGAATGAAAATATAACAATTGATTAAGATTTTACAAGTCAGTATAAATTGAAAATAATCACTGAACAAAAATACTGAACCCATCAAAATTTGAGCATTTCTGTTCCATTTTATTTGTTACCAAGAAATATTCTTAGCGTCAACACTTAGATTTGAAATAAAGTCTACTAGAAAAGTTTCTACACTGATCGTTTTTAGCTTTAACCGACGATCCGAATTCCGCCAAGTCAGCGTAAAATTTAGTCTTTCAAATCTAATAGTTCTTAACAAAACCCAATCTCAGAATTTAAGCGGCCAGTTTGTAATAAATAATAAGTTTAAAGAGCTAATTCACTTCGTGTTCGATAAAAGGTTTCTTTACTCAATGCTATGGAATGTGGGTCGGAGGCAGTCGTAAAGCAGAAGGCGAAGAAACAAGTACGTGTCTCGACTCAATACCTGATACAACAGAGCTCTGGTTTCGTCAGGCTCAGAAAGGAGAAAATTTCAGGTAGTTTAAACTTTGTTTTCAAAAACAGCTGCGGCTGAGTTTGATATAAGAGAACAAATTGTGACAAGCTAACGCTCAAACTAAAGTTCAAAGTTGTTGCGTAAAACTGTCACTGAAAGTTGCCTAAATCAAACTTAAAAGACAAGTTTGGAATAAGTATGAACTTCGGAAACTGGCAACACTCAAAGTTTTTTTTAACAAGTTTAGAAATCTAAAATTTCGTAAGGAGCATTTTATCGAGGAATGCGTTGATTTTATACATTTTGTATCGATCAGTAAGAGTGAAGGAAAGGCCTGCATGTTCATATGCTTCCAGTTGGTATTTTAGTATGCAACATTCAATGACATAAGTTCAATAGATGCAAAGGAATTTAGATGTCGATATCGAATTATTTTGAATATAATGGAATGGTGTAAGAAAATGAAATTATTGAGTGAAAAAAAAATTAGAAGATTGTGTTCCATTTTCCCATTTTATCAATCTTGAATTAATAAAATTTGAAATGATGAGAGAGAAAGAACTATTACGTCGGAATTTTGATTGGATACGTATTTCTTAGTTTGACCTACAATATTAGTTGCATTATATCTACTTGAATATTTTAAAATCACACGCATTAAAAACTCAATGGGATCTTTGTTAGGACGAGTTAAGATGTCTTACAAACACAATTATTGAAAATGTGGCTGTGAACTTAGGTATCAAGAAAAAGAGATGAAATTTCCACTTAAAGCAGGGGCTACAAAAAGATTGAGCTCGTTGTATACTTAGTCTACCAGAAATATCATTTGACGACTATGGTACTCATAGTATATGCTAGAGATGTTGTTTACATCGTTGAGGGCAGACGCATTGCCAAGATACTTCTAGCTGGAAGAGGAACTAGTACTCATTCCGAGCTAGATATTTCGGTCGATTAAGTTCATATACGCATCATTTCTTTCTGTTCTTGAAGGTACAGCTTCAGTGAAGCTTCTGCATTTTATTGAGAGAGACTGTTAGGACGAATTCACCATAGTTTTGAGTTTGTTCGTGAGATGGTTCACACACATAGCTTCTACAAACGGTAAATAAATCGTATTTTATTAAACTGTTAGTTCTTGTTGTACAACTGCTGCATGTTTTTGGTACTAAATAAACTGTTCCACAACTGATTCCCTTTTTTGAAACATTGAAGTATCACAATCCTTATTCCCGGCCGTCGAGAACCAGCATTCGGGCAATTTTTTCTTGCTATGCTGCTGCGTATGAGCTCAATATTGTCAGGTTATTGAATTATTTAAAACTAGCAATTCTTATCATAATTCAAAAATAGGCTGCAGAAGTGGAAGATATGAGAACCTATCTCTTCAACGAACATTTTGTTTATACAACAACTACCTCAGTGGCTGTGGCACAATTATTGCTCTCGTACATAGCTCATAGTTCCATGCATATTTCAAGGGTGTTGGAAGGCAAGTCAGATCACTCACGCAACCACTAAATTCTGGCACTGGCCCAAGTCGTTTATTTTGGCTTGATGAGAATTCAAATCGCCTCCTCTGAAGCGCGTTGTTGCGCAAGAATGTTTCTTGTATCCACACAGTCGTAGTATTAACCATGATCGGATATCCATCGCCATACGATGTTTCCAGTATTATTATAGTACATACAGATACTGATTGAAAATGAAATGAAATATCACTCAAATGATCATCGACAAAACTCCTCCTCTATATAACCCATACCTGGAAGAACAGGAGAACAGACTGCAAAAAGAACTTATGGCTAACTGTTGACATACATCCATCATGGTGGGTAGGAGGAGTATCTCTCCCCTGTAAACCTTGAGAAGAAACAATTCTGTAACTGGTAAGTCCTACACTGCTTCCCCATGCACTACCTCAAACTTATGGGTAACTACTATAATACTTATCTCATGTGATTCTAGCCCCCTCCCATACTCTCTTAGTTGTTGTCGTACGTATGATAGCTAAAATATTTCACAGGTTGACATAAGTAGTATATTGAAACATTAAACTAACCAAATAAGCTAACGTGTTTTCGATGAATCTTCAAACAACAAAATTAAAGAAATCCGTTTGATAATATCAATGCCTCAAACAGCGCACGATAAAAATTGCGCCCGGCATGTTGAATCCATAAGCAAGGGATTTTTACGCTATGCTGAAACGAGTCCCATTATTATGGAACGAAATCAATTTTTAAATACGTAATACATTGAGTGAATATGCTTCAATTAAATATCCTTCTAGCGGCATTCAGGAATTCCGTCATTGCCTTCGTTCAATGCTCAGAAAAGAATGCAATCTAACTACCTATCTGGAAGAACTTTAGACAAGTTCGATCAAAGTTTTTGTTTAAAAATTCGTCGGTATACTGATTGCACGTCTGTCCGAGAAAATATCAAAGCGCCAATTATTTTTCAATAGTATCATGTGAGGGCATTTTAAAATGCAAGCAACTTTTTTCAATAGGAGACATGAAAATTGTTGAATTGATTTTGTGTTCGTAGCTTGCATTGATAAAAAAAGCATGTAGCATATGGGATATGAATGATATCTGCCAAGTAATTTAAACAAAGTTATTTATGTAATTGCTTTTCTTACAATTTTTTAAGTAAAACCAAATTTTTCAAGATAAAAAGTTTCTAGGAATTATTTTTCTATGAAAACATCCAGAGTAACGGTGTCATGATATTACATTTTCATAAAACAACATTAAAGCGTGTAAGAGGAGTAATATTGTAAATTATTTGAATAAATGTTACGATGCAATAAATGGCATGTCAAACCTGACAGGACCTTTAGGTGGACATCAGGCATGTACGACGAACACGGTGTGGTGCAGGCTCACATCCATATGCAACACTGGCAAAAGCGTTGAATAAACATTGGAAATTCCCTAGTACGAGACACACATACATAGATGTAGAACTAGAGATTCGAAAAAGTCGACTGCCTTTGTCGTCTGCAACATGTAGAAGTGCAGTACTAGCAAGGGCGCTAGATAGCATACTTTGTAAATATTTTTGTTGTGTGTGAGGTTAATCAACTATAAAAGTGATAAGTTGTAAAAAGTAGGTTTCCTTTATGTGTGGTTTTATTTGCTTGTTTTGATATTTAATAAATGTGAATTTTGGGGCGACTTAGGTTTTTTATTAGGATCACAATTTCTTGGGTGGTTACTTTTGCGACCTCGTATTAGCAGGGCACTTACTTTTTACCCGTGAGGGCTGCAAGCATTGACAATGGAACATATATTCTCTTAATTACGATTGACAATGACGTATTTTATTGGAATTTTTATAAACTCCTAAATTCATCGAAACCTGCGATTTCTGAAAACAGCATCATAAGCTCAGGTGGCAGTGACTGTCTTTTGTCACAAAATTGCAAGGTCAAAGCACCAAGCTGCAACTTTCGCATAAACTGCTCAGATACATGCACTCGATAAATTCCCCTTTTACAAAACTCGGGGTTCCCTTGCACAAAAGACAGAATTGCACTCAAGCCAATCTGACCCTGCCAGAAGTAGTGAATGAGATTCCCTAGTTTGTTAGTTGAGACCAGGTGTGTTCTACTTCTGTTGGTTCGTTGGGATAATATTGTACTAGAAGCAGGACGATTCTTTCTAGATTAATGGTGTCAAATAAACTAAAATTTTGCAACATATCGACTTTAGGAAATGTCGGAAAGCTAAATGAACTACCTACCATTTCAAACATTTCTTATGTTTCACAGCTGAGTTTCCACAATGTGGTACTTGGTATCCTTGCCAACATTCGTTTGGAGAATTTTGACTCCTGTACCGTAAATCTGGTCCATATTGCCTTGGGCAAATTGGTATGGAGCCAATTTTGCTCAGACATGGACGCGAGTATGGCCAGTTGTTCATGCTTAAGCTCTAAATTAACATAGTCCATGCTGTCTCGTTGGCTTGCTTGCCTTTATACTATTATAACAGTATTCTGGAGTGTGAAACTCGGTCACGGAGTTTGCAATTAGACAGTCTAGGTAGCAATTCAGATCTTGTTATTCATATTCTAAGCAGAGGCTTTTAAGACCAGTTTCATTTTTTTGCTTAATCAACGGGAGAGCTATTTATAATGGCAATAATAAAATTTAGTATTGTGGTAGAAATTATTTCAATGACAGTTTTTCAGTCGTTTGGGATTATCTTATTTCTAATTCGTTGATAGTAAACTGTCTCATTACGTTGATAACATCATTTACTCAGCTCCCGTACTTACGTTCTTGTTAAATGCTGATTTGAAAATGCAATTATTTACTTAGGTAAGAAAATTGATGTCACGGGGGAGGAAAATTTAAGCTGATGGGATATTAAGTTTTTTGTAATGCATTTTAAATTTCAAATTGAAACCAAGAAAGATTGAAACAATTTACTATCATAGCATTTTCTTGCCTTTCCTTTTACTCCGATTTCAACGCGAGTATATTTGTCGTCAGTAAGGGAGCTTTCTGTAAAACTGCTGCCATTTTCTAGTTTTTTACCTTATGCATTAATGAATGAAGAAACTAATTCATTAAGCCTTTTTGGACAAAGGTTCCAATGACTGATCAGTCGAAAAAGTTTCCTGAAGTATTTTCATTACAGTTTCGATTCAGAAGGAGTCTTAATTCTGAATTATTTATCTAAAACAAACGTAATTCCTACATCCATTAAAATATTGTTATGAAAAAGTATGATAACGCTTCCTTGAAGTTCTTTCATACAGAAGTAATCAGAGAGACTGAAGTTGAAACAGGAAAAAAGATATTTTCCTTCACTGCCTTCTTCTCGTAAATCAATCGTTTCCATTTCATTAGTAGAAAAGTTTGGCAAAGTTCAGACCATTCAGGCAGGGCAAATGGTTCTTCATCATCTTCAGTAAAGTTTGTTTTGAGACTTCCCTCCATTTCTACGAGTCTTGCCAGGGTCTCTGCTCAAGTTGAGGCTAGAAATCAATGCTAGGACTCTGCCTTCATTCCAACCCTCTTCATTGACACAACGGCTACACTTCGTCTCTCATTCAAGACAAGTTCTTGCCATCTGTTGATTTACGTCCTCTTCATTCAGTTTCCTCAGGTCACTCTATTATGCCTGCACTAGAGGACCAACATTTCGTTAAGATGTTCATATATGAAGTACCTGCCGGTGAAAATGTAATACAGGTGAGTGTATTTTCTATAAGTAATTCTTGTATGTAATGGTTAGTTTTTGGTGCATAGCAAATTATCAAATACGTTTCATGAAAACGTTGATGATAATAGAATACTAGTAGAAAAACAGCGACTTGGAATAGCACTCATTGATCGTGAAATGTACGTACTTTTGAGAGTGATATATCAAGGTATACAATGGCATATTCAAAGCATACAATGCAATTCAATTCAAAGGCATAGAATACACTTTCTCTGGTATACAATAGCATATTCCCTAGTCGGAGGAGCATTTTCGAAGCAATTGGGATGTCAATAGCATCCATCTCCTTCAAACTCATAGCTCGAAAACTCAAGTGTTTTCACTGTGTGCTTCATATGCTCACGTACAGCAGAATTTCTGAGTGTACGTCGTTGATAAGTGTTATTTTCTTTTAAATTTCTCTTTTTCCATTCTGTATTATTCGTATGTCAGTCGGAATGACTAATACACTTTTTTCTTAGACAAAGCTACTCTCAAGTGCTGCTCACTCGAGATCTCTATTGTCTTAAGTAACTCAAATTTGATGCAGAATTACGTCCCTCTTGAAAAGAAGAAGCTCGAGTGCATTCAAACAAGATCTTGCTGAGAAAAAGCGATACTGTCTTAATTGGAGCCGCAGCTTGAGTTGTGACATCCCATATATAATATTTCTTTGCTGTGACTGAGCTCTGTGCAGCCAGTTACAGAAAATGGTGACGCTTTTACTGCCATAATAATTTTATTTCACATAATATTTTTATGTTGTGTGGTCTCCAGTGTGGTCAAGTTCCGATTGAGCCCTACGCATACACCAGCAGCGAACGCTCGGCCATTGACCTCCATAATAATCTAATTTTTGAGCATATCAAGGCACAAGGTCAAGTGAGTAACGAGATAAAATCAAAGTATGACTAGTCTACCCCAATTACCTAAGACATATTTGTCTATTTTGTTTAACGTCTACATATATATGATATTAACCAAGGAATGAAAATTATTGAATTAGCAGAGTGTAGTTGAACAACCAGTATCAATTTTTAAGTCATGTTGCATCATATCAGGCCTCCTGTGTAAGGTTAATACCGTGGGGAGTAAAATAATACAACACGTTAATTAAATCGCCAGATTGCACATTTATAGACCACGTACAATTACGAAAATTGGACTATATATAAACAATAGTATAAAAAGATTAATGATGTAACTAAAACCCACAAATATTTAATAGAAAAATAGATGGAAATATGTATAATAAATACGTGAACAAAAGTTTACAATACCCGACTTTTTTCTCGATATTACGCATGAAAATTATTGTAGAATTATTACAGAATGTTCTAATACATTCTACTATTTGGCAATCGAACTTTTGTCAGCATTCATCTTCAATAACGTGTCATTGGTACAGAAGCTCTCGTTTTGAAAAGTCGTAAGCATGGGTAAGAATAAGGACATCAGCCAAGATCTTCGCGAACGTATTGTGGAGCTCCATAATGACGGTTTGGAATACCGGAAGATAAGTGCACAACTATGTGTTCCTATACCCTCGGTTGGAACCATAATACGTAAGTGGAAATGCCGGAATACGACTCTCAGCAAGCCTCGAACTAGTCGTCCACGGAAGATTAACGATCGTGCTGCTCGAAAATTGATCCGAACAGTAGTGCAGAGGCCCTCGTGAAGAATTGAAGGATGATCTCAAGGCATCTGGGATCGTAGCCAGCAAACATACGATCAGCAGGGCACTTCCCGCACCCCTCGACAGGACACCTCTTCTCCAGAAACGTCACGTCAAGGCCAGGCTGAAGTATGCCAACGACCATTTGAACAAGCCAGCAGCGTTTTGGAATTCAGTACTGTGGTCAGATGAAACCAAAATCGGACTATTTTAGGAGAAATAGCACAAACGATGTTTGGAGGCAACAAAACGAAGAGTATAAACCAAAGTGCACCATACCTACTATCTAGTTTGGAGGTGGCTCAATCATGGTGTGGGGATGTTTCAACTCATCAGAAGTAGGTAAACTTCACATCATTGAAGGAACCATGAATTGCAGGAAATATCGTAAAATATTGGAAGAGCAACTCCTGCCTTCAGCTCGTTTGTTAAAATTGAAACGTGGATGGAAATTCCAACAAGACAACGATCCAAAACATACTGCAAACGAAACCAAGGAATGGTTGAGGATGAAGAAGATAAACATTTTCGAATGGCCAAGTCAATCCCCGGACATGAATCCGATCAAAAACTTGACGAGAGAATTGAAATTGAAGATTCAGATGAGAGGTCCAAATAACATCACTGAACTCAAAGAAATTTGCATTGAAGAATGAAATAATATTACACCAGAAACTTGTAAAAGGCTGGTTGTGTAACTTCTATAAACGTCTCGAAGCCATAATTAATAATAAGGGCTGTACAACGAAGTATTAATGTATGTGTATCTTGAAATGTGTTGTAAACTTTTGTTCACGTATTTATTATACATGTTCCTATGTATTTTTTTGATTAAATATTTATAGGTTTTAGATATATTATTAACCTTTTTATACTATTGTT
This sequence comes from Trinorchestia longiramus, assembly GCA_006783055.1. Lineage (NCBI taxonomy): Eukaryota > Metazoa > Arthropoda > Malacostraca > Amphipoda > Talitridae > Trinorchestia > Trinorchestia longiramus. The sequence continues at coordinate 184,545 of VCRD01000396.1, read as the reverse complement.
TATATACAATCCAATTTTCGTAATTGTACGTGGTCTATACATCTGGCGATTTAATCAACGTGTTGTATTATTTTGCTCCTCACGGTATATGTACGAAAAACAGAAATTTTTATTTGAGTTGGTTGATATTGAATAAATTATATAGTTTCAATAGAAAACCAGATTATAAGTCCAGTAAAGTTTTCAATGTTTTAGAAGGCGCTGTTATTTGCTAAGCTTTGGATACGGAGTTCTGAATCGACTCATAAACAACAAGCCTTGTCCAACCATGATAAAGTTGTTCCATTATTTAGTCACCCTTTGTTTGGTCGACAAGCATAGCAAAAGGTACTGGTAATTACGTGCTCTGTGGAAGTAAACTAATTATTTGAGACTTTTCATGCGCATCATCTTTGTTTCGTTGTCTTTGGTAAGCGACATGAAAAACAGGCACCAAATAAAAAAACACTCACCAGAGACGCGTCCCCGCAAGCACAGCGCCCTTGCAAACAAAAGATTTACTTAAATTCAAATCTTATTGTAAAACCTTATTCGTTAGTTCGCCACAGATTACACAAAGCATTGCAAATGAAATCATGTTAAACAATTGGCCATTTTAATATACAAATAGCTCTGGAAATTATAGTTGCCCTATGGTTTCTCGTATATTCAGTACAACAATATAACACGAAGGCAACCAATAAAAATAAAAATTTATTTGTTGAACTTCAGTACCCAGTTCTTCAAAGTTCAGTGTACTTGAGCACATCTCATGTCATGACATGTCTTTTTTGATCGACTGAGCTTACTAATTGCACCCTTAAATATTTTTCTTGTGTGAAGTTCATCAGAGCTATTTTTCTTGCATTTTCATTTTTTCTATTTAATTATAATTGAATTGTTGTGTACGACCTCATGTTACAAGTGTCAGTGTCACCAGGTGAACTCAATGTTTCCTTATATTTTGTATGAGTCATCACTTGTTTTTTCTCACTGATACCGTACTTCAGATTACTGAAACTTTTACGTTATTCTGGAGTAAATTGTTTTACACAGCTGCAAACTGAACATGAGTTTTGTGTTCAGTTTACATCACGTTCAGAAACATTGCCTTCAATTCTTTTTCTCAAATTCTATATTTTTATGCAGAACGGTAAAAGTGCTTCAATGTATTTACTTTGAAAATCAAAAAAATTCTTTAGGCAGACATTAATACATGTGTCATACAATTTACTGAGATAACCCATAAATTTACAGTAAAAAATTATACACCAGTGAATACAATTTATTTCTTTGCTCATCACAGCTCTACAGCTGCACCATAACTGTTGTTCAAATTCAGGACCAAGTCACAAGTGTCGTGAGAAGGCAGTTAGATGCTTAAAACTAGCAGTAAAACTAGCAGTAAAACTAGCAGTAAAACTAGCAGTAAAACTAGCAGTAAGTAATGTTTATTTCTGAAAAAATGGGGGTGAACGAAATAAAATATAACGCATCGTATTTTGAGCGTCAATGACTCGCGTTAGTTGGTAGGGAATACGTCAAATATTTAACATAAGTTGCGAGCACTAATTATATTATCATTATTACGCCGTTTGCTGACGAAATTCTGAGACTCACAGCTGCATTACTTATAATTTTTTATGATACCACGCACGTCACTTCAAAATTTATTCCTTTTTTATTATGTAGTTTTCCCAAATTTATCGTTCATTTTTCGCTACCAATAGATGAAATTTTTGCCATATCTGTTGCAGTATTGCTATCTGTCATCTTAAGTTTCACATTATTTAGTACATTTGGTCAATTTTTTTTCGTAAAAATATTAGAAATGAATCGATAACTGGACAAATACATATGATGTAACACCTTAGTATCTATCTCTATGGCAGTCTCACTCTCACACTTAAAAAATAACGTATTAAGTGGGTAACTTCCTTTTAGGGAAGGAAAGTTTAACATTTTAGTACACTCCAGTTTTCAGTTACGATTTTCCATGAATCAGGCAACTCACCTCCACTACATAAATCTATTTTGAGTACATTCCATAACGTTTATTCTGTCCATTTAAGTTTAGTTTCTCGTCACTTCATTAAATTATTCCAATGCGTACGACATAATGTAAAATAATTCTGTAGTATTGATATTTGCAATTTTATTTATGTATATGTAATATTTTGGATTCAAACTATACATAAAACCATTTAAGCAAATATTCATCCAATAAGTAGCATGAAAATAGCTCCTAAACCTGAAAACTGTGACATTCGAGTCATGTATGAATTTGGGTCTTATAGAATTAAATTGCCCGTCACAATGCTCCACATGATAGTTTTACCAACTATCTTCAAAATTTGAAATTGGTGCAATAAAGAAGTGTCTGTTGTAGTTGTTCTCACTGTTAAACTTTGTATCACACCGTCAAAACTTCAGCCTATCTCACTAAATAACTTCCTACCAAAATTCTCTAATTCCCTCGACTTAAAATTACCTGACAGTAGACAGTACGTATTCCATTGTTTTAAAACTTGAAGTTCTGGCCGCCGCCACTCAAGTTTTCCTTCCCTGGAGTGACCTGAAGCTTTGCGTGGTGTGTGTTAGTCCTGAGCGACGAGTAGTACCGTGGTTGTCATCAGTGTCTCCACTCTCTAATATTCCACCATAATGGTTGCCATGACGGCTGCAATGATTATTGACGGACCTGCTCTCTTGACCTCTTAATGCATCAGCTGCAGCCATGAACAAGAGCATTGATTGACAAGTGATGCACTCCATCCAGTAAGAAACAGATTTTGTTTTTACTTGACACTATCTTTTTTCAAGGTGCAGCGTTGCCACAGTAGCGTTGTTTAATGTATTTATGTCACTAAACCCTTTTTTATGTTAAGTACTGTCATTGAGCGACGATATCTAATGATTTTATGGGTTGAGTCATGAGTAATTTTCGTATTCATTTACATTTTGCTTTCAACGAAAAGAAATTTCAAAAAACAACACTTACTACTTCAAACAGAACTTACACTGGACATCATGGAGCGATATTGTCATAACCTTTTGGGAATCACAGCGTTGCGTGTCATTATGTAGTAAATTATAGACTCCCAAGCGTGTACATGGTCATTTCATCTCACCTGTGCCACCAGTTTTCTTGTGTCTGTGACTTGGTCTACTATGTGCAGTCGAATAATACGGACAACTGACCTAGATTCCGTGCAACTCGCAGTTTATAAAGGAATTATGAAGTTGAATAGGCTGAGCAATATTCACAAGAATGCCCCTAAGTTTATTGAAATTAGTTTACACAAAGCACATTGTAACTGAAGATGTGCATATGTGCAATAGACGTCGTAGCCCATGAAAGTTATGAGAAAAAAATTATTTTGTTATATTAGAATTAATATAAATAATTTAACCTCTTCTACTGATGGAAGTCGGTAAGAATACATTTAAGCGTAAAATGTCACACCAGTTAAAACTAAATTAATATTTATTGTCTGTATTTTACATTGTTATTTACAAATTTTAATATCATATCTTCCATACAAATGTTATGATTATCTTTATATACATAAAACTATTATTATTTCCACCTTTAACTTCTCTTTATAATGTTTATGATTTTTGCACTCATTTACTAACCTCTGCTTGCATAGATATGCTATTTTTAATCTAATGATTCCGTAAGCCACTCTTTTTCTCTCATTAATGTCTTAATTCTATTTTCTTTATAACCTGTACGTGCTGCTAGTTGTGCTCACCTATACAAGTTTCACAATTTTATGAATGTGTTTCATACTCTCGTTGTATTCTTTTTCAAAAGTTTATTATCTACGTCTTGCATGCTGTTTCAGTTTTACCGTTTAGAGCATGCATTCAATTTTGCTCTTTCTTCCATTCTATTCTATGTATTCTTAACTACGATTCTTTATCCACTCGGTAATTCTGGCTCGATCCTCTCTCTCAACTTCCGCATATCTGCTTTTTTCCAAGTTTTTCCCTCGTTTTTACATTTGTCCTCTTTTTCCGCTATTCATTGCCCTTCCTTTTACAGTTCCATTCCTCGCATTGATGTACCTCATCCCCTACTATAGTTGTCAAGACTGTCTGCCTCGCACAGCTCCAACACAGTTTCATATTGACTTCATATTGAGCGCGAGCTGAAACTTGCTGCCATAACTGCATGTTGTTGCAGGAACTATCTGTTGTTGCAAGGCTTGATGAAGCCGCAAGGTGCTCCTTCTGCTGTTATAATACTGAACTATTGAAAGTTCGGATTGTATTAACCCATTCCATGCACGTGGAGTTGCAGCTGTCAGAAATTCTTTCCGTGATAGAGGCAGAATCCATGTCTACAAACTGGCAGCCCTATGTGAACCAGTGCTGCAAAAACATTAAAATATGTTAAAGTCGGTCTGTACGTTAAGCCAAAATCGTTAACCCAGTAGACAGCGAACCTTAAACCAAATGGTGGTCTGGACGCCCTAATTTTCTTCCAGCCCAATAGCTTGGGAAAACCTTAGTCACGGGCATGTTTGGTAAAGGGGCAAGTTGATTTGGTCTTCATTTCGTCTTGGAGGTTGGCTCATTTGAGCCCAGATGAGACAACAAATGGTTTATTTACTCAGGAACTAAAAGGGTAATAAACTACACGATGAGATCCACAGGCTACCGGTGCCCATTAAAGGTCTGCTGTCGGTTTATTGAAACCGAAAAATGGGTCAATTACGTTTCCAATGAAATCATATGATGTTAAAATGTTTATTCTATATTTTGATGAACGTTTTAAGAACAGTTAGAATTTGCATGTTTATACTGCGAAGCGAGCATATGAAGTGAACCGACTTATTTTTTACACATGTTCAATTCTGAAGAATGAAATAACTACATTGGTAAATAAACATGCAACTAAGAAAATACACTCTTAGTACATGCAACGAATATGGATGAATTTCAGACAAAAATGAAGCACTTTTTTATTTATCTGGAATAAAGTCGAAGTTTTTAATCTCTTCTTTTAACTTGTAAATGTTTGTAGAAATATTTTATGCTAAGGTTCATCTTCACATGGAATGCAAAAGGAATTCACTTCCCTGCAATATAGTTTGAAATTCTGGCTGAGCCCTCGGAGTCAAGGTCTGTAAGCAATTTGTTTTATTGCCTTCAAGGTTGTCGTTGATTACGAAGCTCAGTACAAATTTCAGGAGAACACGCTAGTTCATCGAAAAATGGTAAATTCACGCACAGCATTTAATGTATTGACATGCACTCTGCAATGCGCCACGCAATCGCTGAAGAATAGGAAAGTCATCTTTCTGTCACTTCGATTAGGGTGTAAATAAAATGCGCTCAATTTCCTGCTTGAAATATTGTACAGCCTTTTCGGTATAGGATTTAACGCCTAATGGCATAAAACTCGAAGAGTTTGAAGATTATTTAGGACTTGGAATAGAAGATTGCTTTTGTGCAGTCGTGCTCATGTTAATTTTAAACGCATCAGTGTCTGTCGGGTTAGGACTGGTGATAGTGAGTACAACTTTGAGCACTGGAAAATGTTACTGGGTGAAATTTTCCAGATAATATTCCAATTATTTACGATTAGGTTTATTTCAAATACTAGATCTGATGGGAGTATCTATGAAACTATGAAAATGACGTTCAAGGGAAGTCTAATGAACAGTCTGTACGAACATTTAAAAGTTTCTTTTATGATCAAACACTCGTAGAAAATAGTAGTTTTCAAATGAACCAAACTAGGAATGTATGGCTTACACAATTTCTTCAAATAAAATTATTTACATTAAATAGGGCTATCGAGTGGATCATCAGTAAATAGAAAGCAGAAATATATGTAGAGTATATCAATAATGCCATGTCATATTTTAAATAAATAGTAGACGAAGCACAAATTCACGATAGAAGTCATTATTTTCGTATTAGTTTTAAAGATTATAACAAGAAGTAACAGATGTTTTCTAATTTTCCTTACACGTGTTGACGAGTGGAGTTATTGTTGGGAAAATTGATTTCATTGATCAAAACAAATATTTCATCATATTTTTTATTAGCTTACTTTCATTCAATGAGATAATTTAACGATCTTGAATAACGACTGCATTCTGTATTGAAATAAACCTTATATAAATATAAGTGAATAGGGATGACTGATGGATATGTCTTGTGGAGTTTAAATTAGTATTTTGCTTATATAAAAGAGCTAAAACTTGAAAAGAGTTTGACAAAACATGTGGTTTTACGGTTCTATCGCATGAGAAATAGTTGGTATGCTTTACAATGCTAACATCATACACGTGACAGTGAAAGACTTATAATTGTTTGAGTATTCGAGCTTGTAACTTGCAGCCAAATAAACAAAAAGTTCATTGTAGCTAGGAGCTAAAAATGAGACCTTGAAATGTTTTCACGGCGAACATAATAATAAATGTTGAAGTTGCGCCAGTTGTGCACAAAACTATCTTGATAAACTCGTTATACTAATGAGTAAAACTTTTAAACTAGACTGTCTTTACGTTAGACTCTGTAAAATTAGTTTTTAGGTATTTCTATTGCATGCTAGTGAATACTGCAACTGCGTGTGATGTTATATTGCAATACAATAATTAAAAATCACTTTAAGCTGCCAAAAGTTACCTATAAATGACTCAATCTCACGTTTTCGAAGCTTAAACTTATAAAAACTGCCTCTGGACATTTTATTATCCCTCTTTCGTGTAGTGAACTCGTTTGCTCATCTTCCATTACATGTATTTTTTCTTCTACTTGATTTAATTTGCCTAGAATTTCTGAAACTTGCATTCCTGTTACTGAATTATTTTCTGCACATCAATTCAGTGAGTTAAAATACAGTAAAGACATTGATGAATCGAGCAACAATACTAATTCCTGCAGTCATTGGAAAATTAGTTTTCCCCCAGAGTGCAAGGGAAAACGTACGTCATCAAATTTTTCACAGTAAATTCGCACGCCAGGCGAAATAATATTGCTGCTCCATTAATCTGTTCAATTACTCACTCTGAAATTATTTTGTGCGCTGTCACAGAGCTCACTGTCACTGTTAAATAGTTCTTAATCAAACTGTGTGGAGAATAATCTCTCTGGTCAGAAACAGTTGGTGCGTACAATTTTGTACGTTGGTGTGTAGAAAACGGTACACGGAGAAGAAAAGTATAAAATGCAACTCATACATTATACTTTCAGTGTTATACATTATACTTTTGAAAAAAGTATGAAACAAAAAGATAAATAAATAATTTCCAGAATGCTTTCTGAAACATTAATGCAGAAATGTTTCCCGACTGCACCAACGAAAACGAGTTGTTTCCAACGAGAGAGCGCATTGCTCTGATTGAAAAGGCATATGAGATCTGACAAATAATATTAAGACACATTTTTGACATTATGCTAAGGCTTAAACCTTTTATCCAGTCGAACACTTCAATACTTACGTACTGATAAATTTAGAGAACTGAGAAGACAACATGAGAATATTTCTTCTACAGATATTTCCTCTCTACATAAAAGATAAATTTTTTACGAGTTTTGTGGGAATGAGAATAAGTGAATTTCAAAAATTTTATCTCCCAATGTCTAATTATGTAACTATCTTTTGTACTCCAAACATGGTATTTAAAGCCAGATAATTTTATTATTTATAATGAACAATACGTTTTTTAGCACTGAGTAAGAATGTGCAAAATTGACTGAAATTGGCAATTTTTCTTCGTTTTGTTTTCGTGCAATATATGTACACCCTTCAAATGTTGGAGTTAAAAATGAATGAATGAGAGGAGGAATTTCAGAAGAAAGTTTTGCATTTTATTTAACTTGTTGTCGCTGGGGTTGACGGTTCTCAAAAAGTATGAACGTCCTAATGTTAATAATTGAAATTTTCAGCCTTCTTAAATTATATTTTGTACTTTTAGTAACTCACGTTTTTTTCATAGAAAATATCGATGATTCTTAAGAAGTGTTGAACCTTTTCCTCACCAAAAATTAGACAAGAGAGAAGTCGACTTCACTCTTCGATCATCCTAGTAACTCAGGCTCCGCAGGTTCTAGGTCAATGCATTTAGCGGCCTCCAGATGCGCCCCACAGGCGCAACATTATTTGAGTTACAACGTGAGACACCTAACGTTAGGTCATATCGGCTTCTGCATGAACTCCCACTTGCACTCTTTAGGTGCATCTGGTTCCTATACTCTACATCTCGTATTCTTTAGAAGCTTTGTGAAACTGTCTAACGTTCGATACAGTAGCTGCTTCTCTAAATAGATGCTTCAGGCTTGCTTCATTGGCGCTGTCGACGCGCAGCAGGTGCTCCTACAAATAAATTACTGGAGCTTTTCAGACAAAATTCAGAGTCAGCATGCACTATAAGTCCTTGCCACTGCATCGACGGAATATTTGACGTGTATAACACGCTTGAAGGATGAACAAGTTTATCGGCTTTCCGTGTGTGAACTAGGAGCAAGTTGGTAGTTAGTTTTACAGAATTGTAAAGCCAATTCTTTCCATTGAGTAGTACAATCGACTGATTTCTGACGTTCGATTATCAATTTTAGGTTTGGAACTGGTAAAGAATACTATAAAAATTTCAAATTTCCCCTCTTACTCAGAAACTCAAGGATACAGAGATGTTCATCAGGCTCCTGGCGAAACTAAATTAGCCCCGAATATTGCCCTGGCGCTCGGCCTCTGCGACCGCCTCAGCTGACAACCGTTGTCTCTCGTCTGAAATAAAAACTACTTCGTAACAACTCACTTCCTGTACAAGAAAGGAAGATTCAACTAAATAAGGAATTTATAATACTTCTTGATATTGAAGAATCATCATCAGGAATAAATCCGTATGCCAGGAAATGTAAACGAATTGAGCTAATACATTCATGTTAAACAAAACCAAAAGAAACAATATTGAAAAATCTGTACGATCTTTTTCCGATCAACAGCTTACGTATGCATAAATTAAACGAGGTGCTGTTTTAAGATATCACCACGCACGAATTTTACGATTTTTAGCTCTAAGAATTGCAGGTAAAAAGAATGAATACATTCTTCAAATTGATTGGAATACTTTAGCTCCCTTCATGAGAGCAGAACGATAAAGTAATGGGAACATTATTGAGACGATGATTCCTACCAGCATGTCCATCAACTCAATCACAGTGAACGCTGTTATTGACTTCTAACACGCACGAAAAATGTAGCAGTATTTATGAACATCTAATAGTATCATGGTTCTCCGTAGTTCACTTTATAATTTTGTAAAAATTTCAAAAGGTACACATAAAAATGAGTAATAGAATAAATAATTATGATGATATATAAGTAAAAGTACACGTGCATTGAAAATGTTGAAATGGCTTTCATTTCTTTCCTCAATTTTTACATTGCTTGACTAAATCTTCAAAAATATCAAACATTGATTTTATTATGACACTTGAAACGGCCTGAGTGATGTGAGAGTTTTCATTCAAAAGATTTCTAGTTGACAATCCTCAAATATTAAATGGGAAAATGAACTCGGTATGAATTTCATCATGATTGGAACTCTGAAGGTTTACTTTCTAGAGTAACTTTTTCCGTTTAGCTTTTCACAATACTGTAGGCCCATTTTCTACGTACTGAAGCAAGCATGAAACATTTTAAAAACACAGTTCATAAACCTAAACATTACTCGTGTTGTGACCTACGATAAATGAAACTAGTATTTCGGTTTTGAGCGGAAATAAAAATAGTAGTTTATTCAAATTTTAATTTCTGTATTGTTGCTGTATTGTTCCTCCAAAATTTTCATAAATCAAATACCAACATGTCTTATTGTTTAACTTTGCTGCTCAGTTTGTTGTCTTGCACGGTCATGAAACGCATAAAAACAAGTGTTCTTCTTTTTCTTTAAACTTGTTTGAAAAGCCTAAAATCGACGAAGAAATAGAGAAGGAATTTTCCCCCTAGCAGTTTGTATTATTCTTCAATGGGTTTAAAATCCTGTCCAGAAAGCTTGAAGTTTTCTAAGCACGTTTTCAAAAGTACTTTTTGTACAGATGCATGATATTTTTCTAGTTTAGGTATAAATGTGAAATATTTATTTATTAAATATTTATACTCGACAGAATTTTTTTAGAAAAGTTTAATAAATGGCACTAAAGATGTTACACTAAATTTTAGAAAATGACAACAGCTGAATAAGAAGTTCATTTTGTTGAACGGAATAAATAGGCAATGGTAGTATCCTTTTATATTTTATTGCTCGTTTAATCGTAGAAATTTTGCAAAAAGTATTTGAACTGCTTTTCTTTTGCTTTTTTAAAATAAAGTAAATGTTTTCATGAGACTGGTAGGTATGACATTTTGCGTTTTAAAACATTCAACGGTTTAAAAAAATATTGGCAGCTTTCGACAAAAGATTCAATGATAATTTTACATTTAGAATTAAAAACCAGAATTCATTTTTACCAGAAAGCCCTGAAACTTTCCACACAAGAGGTTAAAGCATATATAGAACGAAAAATAACACAGAATAAAAACCAAATGTAATACATGCAAATAGAAGCATTGAGTACTATAAAAAACAATTGGTTACATTGTATGGAAGTCATTCTCTCTTTGGAACAGTCATGTTCTTCGTTAGCCTGGGTTGCTTCTAATTTCTCTAGCACAATGAGACCAAATTCTTGCTTCAATCAGCAAATATTTTTATCCACTTTTCTATGCGTACCCCAATGTGAACCTAATCGTTTAGATTTTAAAGCTGCTGTTCCTCAAATTCAAGAATCGTAAATGTTTTCGAAAATATTATACTCGATATAAGTCGAATGAATGGTTGTTGCTCGAGAAAATCATGAGTCTTTGAGCTATTCACCAGCATGCTCTGATGAGTAAATTATATTATTGTCTTGTTGAAACCCTCATCATCTGTCCAAACTGAGTTCTCCTGTAGAGTTTCAAAATCATCATTTATATTTTTTTCGAAAATTGTTCTGAAGGACCATCAAGTCACTATGCCAAATTGCGAAAGACTGCGAACATAAAATCAAATCTACAGTAATTACTTTAAAATGTTCTCTACTACCGGTAGTTAGAGGGCTTTTTAATCTAATTTTTTACAATAAATAATTTAACCTTCTAGAAGATTTTATTCCGGGCAGTATTTAAAATGCTGATCCTTTTAAAAAGTGGTTTCACTTGGAAAATGTTTAATTTCCTTACCGGTTTTTTATTCAATACAAATCGGACAAAAATATTTTCAAACTACTGAGTTTTTGGCAATAAACTTTCAAAACATAACCCTCTATGTTTCTCTATTTTTTCAAATAAATATACTAAGCGTCATGTAATTTGAATAATCGAAACCCAATAGATTAAAGAATAATTATCTGTAAAGCAATCATTTTTCCCTAAGTTATGTTTAAAATAGATTTACAATATTCCTTCCCCCTATTTATGAGCTCAGTGATGACTTTATTTAGAATAGGGGGAAAATCATTAAATTTCAGAATTTTGCACTTAATTTTTCTATAAACTTTTATTAGAGGTATGCCTTAAAAAACCTATCATTTCAATGGGCTTCTTTCCCAAGGTAATATGTTTATCGTGACAATGAACTATTTCGATACATATTTAAGACACTGAGTTGAATCGGTGTTGCATATGATGAAAAGAAAAAATTATTCTATTTTTGTCATACATTGTCGTGTATGCGAATTTTTTTAAGCGTGCTTCAGTAAGGTAATATTTAAAACTTTCTACCAACTTGGCTCCTAATAACATTTCTTAATGATATTCGACCATGGAAACTCTCGATTCTATAAATTTATCAACTAAATTTCACGTAAAATACTTATCCTTTTTAAATCATAATGAGTTATACGAGGACCGACAGACGTTCGTGTTGAGCCAAAATTTTCCATCCACGCTTGTAATCTTATCAGCGAAGGCGATCATCTGAGCGAGAGAAGCTCTTTACTTCTGCTCTGCCTTATGGAAATGTGAGATACTGGCAGTGAGATACAGTCGCATAATTTGCTTCAATTTTACTTGTAAACAGAGTCTGGCCGGTTGATGGCCGCGCATGATCATTCATATTCATTGTTTCTCCTGAGCACACAACGCATTGGATGGCTGCGGTGCCGTCCTCACTGAGCATCGAAAATTTTTCCCGTAAAACAGAGCTAGAAATCACATTAATAACTTATATGAGGGGCCTAAAACACACCAGAGGTTTAAGTTCCAGCAAAAAACCAAAGTATTTCCTGAAAATTACAATAACACATTTATTTCATGAATAATATTTTAGGGTCTTACATAAATTTGAAGAGAGATATCTTTGAAAAATGCATGTTGCACGGAAATGAGCCCTCATCTTCCTGTTGCAATCTGGCTTGATATTTTGCTCCAAGTTCATACTAACAATATGAAACAAAGAATATATCACACCAGCTTCCTGTTTTCCACTTCTCTTAATAACGGACCCAAGAGACATGAGGTCGTTTCTTCACGCAGAAGATGTGTGCAGTCGTGCCCCCATCTATAACCTGACTAAAATGATGTTTGTTTGAGGTGCCAAAGTATATTTGCACCCATTTCCTCAATGTAGATTGCTGGCGGGTTTTGCAGTAAAAGCAGTCTCCCACTCAAATTTACTGGCATACATTTTGAACTGATTTTCGCCCAGAGAGTTTCCATAATTCAGAAATGCTAAACGTCTAGTGATTTTGCATGAAAGAGCCGTTTTGAGGAATGCTTCTTTCCCTGAAGACATCAATTCCTTCTAAAAAGCCCTTTCTTTAAGTCAGCTGCAAAAGGGACGCGAATAAAATGCTCAGCGCAAAAGCAGGGCGTGCGCTTTTGTACAGCGTTATATATTGGTGAGATGTGGACGTTCTCCAGAAAGTATTTACGATACGGTTTTTTTGACTCCGCTTATAGATATGCTAAACTTAGGAAACTAACAGTTAGGAAACGGCATGGTTATGATGGTAGAATCTGTGACATGAAGCTAGCGAGATTTTTCATATCAGCAGTGTGACTGGGGCAAAAATATGGTTATCATTGAGGTTGTTATGAGGATGATCTGGACCTCAAAAATGATAATTATGTACGATGTAGAAAAGTCATAATAGAGATAACCGAGTAGTAGATTAGGACACACAACTTGTAGAATTGTACTACCGCAAGAAAAGTGAGAAGAAATAAATTTTATTTTGATAAAAATAAAACGAGTAAGTATCATACTTTAAGCATTACCACCTCAACTAAAATTATCACTGCACCAGTGTATGGACGTACTAAGTTGAAAAAGGAAACATATCATAATTTAGGAACGACAAGGTAGAAAATTTTATTTTGATCATTTGGTGACCTACCTTGTGTAACAATTTTTATTCATTTTTATTTTTCGTAGGTTTTATGTATTATTGACTATGGCAGCAAGTTGAACTGTTTCACAGTCAGAGGATGAAAATTGGAGACGTGCCTGTTCTTTCTGCCGGGAATATTGACTTTTGTAGTGATTTATCGGACGATCATGACTATGAACTACAAATTTTCTGCTGGAAATGATTATGAGATAAGTAGTGATAATGAAAGTAACAAGTCAAAAGATCTTAAGACTCCTCTAAAAAAGTTTGCGCTAGGGAGAGACGGATTAAAAAAGTGGTACACTGAACCTCCCAGACTTGGAAAGACCTTGCAGCAAAACATTGTTTGTGAAAAGACTAGTGTTCACAGTTCATTCCCAGCTCATAATGAATTAGTTGCTCTCAACTTTTTCATAACATATGAAACAATTGGAACAATTCTTGAAGCTTCAAATGAAAGAGGAAGTGTTGTGTGTGACACAAATTAGAAAGGTGATTGCAGTAGAATTGATAAGATGGACAGGACTTCGCAATAGATGTAGTAACAAGTAAGCTTGTATCGAATAGATGACCTTTGGTCGTCTTTTAGTGAATGCTAGACGTTGCAAGATGCGGTTCTTTCATGTGTTTTAGAAGGAAAATCCCGCAGCATATAAAGGGTTTGCAGGTGGAGGAAATTCTAACTTCAGCTGTTAGAACAATTGTGCTTGTTTCAATGCAAACAACGTTCTGTATCATCTAGAAGGTATTTTGTAACCCACATTGTGATGTGTACAAAAGGAAATGAAGAAGATAAACCATCAGTACGAGCATCAACAAAGAGGCAAGGCGACCAGTTAAGAAAAATATTTGGAATTTGTTCTCGAGCGATAGATAAGAAGACTAAGAAGCCACACAGAAACTGAGTTTAACTTACTTGTGAAGGTCACACATATTTAGTTTGCATTGAATGTTTACTAGATTTGTAAATAATTCTGAAGCTCACTGATACAAATATCACTCTTGTTTATAGTTGTCAACATTCAAGTTGGGAATGATTCAGAGGTATTCTGATTATAAATATTAGCATTGCTTTTGTTTTGAACATTATATTCAACCAAAATGTTTCTGTTATTTCATTTATATGATGTTGTTGAATATTTCTTTTTGTGAGATTACAATTAATATCACATATATTTTACTATGTGAGCCCCACGGTCAGCGGATAATATTAAAATAAACGGGACAGATATAAAATATAAATGATTCAATGAGCTAGTCAACATATATTTGTTGAAATTCAATACAATTTTCCTTCATTAAAATGACACAACAGGGACAGACTGTGGATTGGCTGTACACGCCATCTCCTTGACAACATGTGAACAAAATTTCACCTTTTTTATGTTGAGCAGATGACACAAACCGACCACAAGTTGGAGTTTGTCAGGACCTTACATGGTGTAATAAGTTATTTTTTCTTACCAGGTGTACGAAGGTTAAAACCTACTACAAATTTTGCACCGGGTTACAGTCTCACCAGAAATACCGGTTGACTGCCGAAACATAGTTGTCAGAGTCGTGAAAAAGTATTTTAGGAATATTTTTACCATTGCTCAGTTGCTTCAATGTGTTTTTGCACGTTACTGTATCACATTAGAAAAAACTATTTTTAGCGTCGTTTAAAAGATCGATTCAATTTTTACCCACCAAAAATATGCTGCACCACACTTCTTGGCTTTGCCACAATGCTTGTAATCAATGAAATCGATTTGCCATCATGATTTATTCAGACGAAATCTTGATTATTGTCGATCAAGAGGAAAGTGTCGTAGTCTAGCAGCCTTTAGTAGAAGTTAATTTTTTCTTTGATCTGAGAAGCCCTAAGAAAACTTTTCTGTCTATTAAAAGACCGGAAGTATGACAGATATGGTCAAGCCAAATACATATTCTATCTGTACTTTCTAACTTTTGAAAACGGCAAATTTGGCTCATTTATGCAAAGGCTCCTGTAATTCATAAATATTATTGCCCAAATTGTTCTGGAATTTTATTATTTACTTACAAATATTTCATGTAACACTGAAAAAATAATTCAGTTCTCTTAAACTTTTTCGGCTTGACAAGATTGATGGAATCAAGCATATTGTCCCTCATACATATATTTATGCAGAGCTAAACGTGTGTTTGTTTCTTTTATTCCACATCTATTGCATTTTCATCGATTTTTCTACCCAAAGAGTGAAATACCCCTCTCTAATTTTAATATTTCAAGCACGCTACCTATGGCTTAACCATGCCTAGTGTGCCCCGTCGTCGAAACGCTATTCCTTAACAAATTAAATGTGTCGTAGAAAGTTAATTTTAGAATACTGACTAGTTGATGCAGATAAGAACTGGGAATACATTCAAAAATAGTAGTGACAAATAATGTATAAAGAACCCCCCAGTATTATAAAATACTCATTCCATATCCTTCTTAATTCCTAGGGCCTTTGCGGCCTATTGCCTACGCGTGCGTAACTGAAATGCTCGTGCGTGATTAAGGTGCGCGTACGTAACTGAAATATCTGTGAGCGATTATCATGCCTGTGTATGATTGGTGCCTCAACTTTAGATGGAATGGGACTTGATAGTAACCTAAGAATGACCCAACGGTTCTTTCCTGTTACCATATTCTATTTTATTTTTTTCTATTCCATTCTATTCTATTCTAGTTGAAGTTTTAAGTATTTAAATTGATGCAAAACAATCCTCTTATGTGTGAAAAAATTTCTAACTATTGCGCAACTATATTAGATCCTACGAAATGAAAACTGAAAAGAAAATCATATTATCCATTCACAGCATGATGAGTAGTAACAAAGGTAATATTTGATAGGTAATTATATTCATAAACGTATTTATTTACATAATGAATACTTTAGTAGTGAAACTTCACTTCTCAAGTTTGTGAGGGAAATTCTTCGCACATAGCCTCGTGGGTGCAATTGATGCGCGAACCTTCAGTGAAATTGAGCAGTCGTTTTGCATACTTCGTTTGTGTTTTTTTTCTGAGTTGGAGTAGGAAAAACGAGTGAAGGTTTTGAGTGGTCTTGTGGCTGGAGTTACTTAGAAGACTTGAGGGATGAAACTGCTCTCGCTATTTTGTGTGGTATTCGGTCGTACGTTGAATTAGTTCTACTACCGTCATTAAACAAGGTTTGACGGGGATACTGTGTAAGATTTAATAATCCTAACCTCTTCCTTTTACCGTACTTCTTACTATTTTTGATTTGTGTGCTTAAGTGTGTTTTCAATATGATGATTTTTGGTCAATATTTTGAAACTCAAAGGTGTTTAAGCTTTGATATATTAATACTCTAAAAATTGCTTTGGGTTATGTCTAAATTAAGAATTTAACTAAAGGGCTTGACCCAATATCTAAGAAGCGCTTGGTACTTGCGAAGTTAAAGCTATTAAAAGCCTAAAATTATCAGATGCAAAGCTTCTTCACAGTGGAGATGAGTCGCTTCTCGCTCCTTGAGCATTACATCAATTTTTAAATATTAGGTTTCTTCGGGCCTATGACTTTCTAATAAATATAAATCTCTAATTTTTTCAACAGTCCTTTGCTTGATCATCTTCCGTTTAGTTTTCTCCTAAATTTCATGTACCTCTTAAAGTGGTTTGTTGATACACCTAGGGTGTAAATAAACTTGGTATTTTATTTAGTGGGAAAGTCTAACATTTCTTCCTAATAATTCAAGCGTATTTTCGTAGAATTTAGGATTGAGCTTATCTAAAAATGTCTTCATGATAATAATAGTGGTACGACTTAAAATTTTTATGACAATAGTATCAACACAGATAATAATTGAAACTAAATGCTGGTAGTAAATTTTATGAAAGTTTTAACGAATTTTAACGAAAAATACTTATAGTCTATACGTTTTTTCTAAAAAAATATGTTTTCAATTTTGTCAGTCGTAATAGACTAATATATATTTTTATATTATATATACTACATGGATGTTTGGTTTAGTAAATATGCCAAAGAACTGATAAATACTGAAAATTAGGAATAGCAGCCATTTTACCATGAGCTTCTCCAGTCCTATTTTTGACTATTTTAAATCGTCATCAGCAGCGCGCGTGGGCACTTCGGTTGGAATTTTTAACACAATGGTTGCTGTAGATGCAAATGGCATTCCTTGGCTGAGGTAACTCAAAATTACTGAAGACAAACCTTACTATATCGATAGTTGCTGAGGCTTTCAGCTGTAGCAGATCACACCATTCAGCTGTCTCAGCTGTTAACATCACAAGCGTGTTCGTCCAAAATTATCAAGAATGTTGAACAATGTATTTATGATATCATTTATTGAACTCATAGCTGTTGTAAAGCATACACAATTGCATGTAGTTCGTTTCCATTTGTATACGTAAATGGGTTGATTCAGTATAAACACGATTTTCCTCGAAGTGTAGCTTAAGATTGTCAAGCGTCTTATTGTTTCATTTTATCGCCAGAAAACAGTTCATACATGCAATCAAAAAGCTGCATAATTTTAAGATGAGAAGAAGCATACCTACAAATTTTGTTTCTATCACAATCACCTGCAGTAACCAATCATGAGTACTTGTGGCATCTGCTCCTATAGAAGCAGAACTGCTGCCAGCATATGATGGGACCGTCAACTTAAGATAAGGAAAACGAAATTTCTTTAAGGCTGCAAACGCACCGTAAAATTGGAGGGCTTCGAGAAGAGAACTTGGCATACTGCCAACCAATGAAGACAACCTGAGGGAACAAGACTGACGAGATGGCGTGGTAAAAAGAGTCAGTTTTTATTTTAAAAATCCGGGAATTGTTTGTGTGTCTAAATGCAGCCTGTTGATCATTCTCAACAGGCTGGCATTAAGTAAATCGCAGGATTGAACGCATGCAACGCAAGAGTATGTCACACTTCATGACGATATTCCAACGGGCGAAAAAATAATAAATTCATGGTGAATTACTTGGCTCGCAAAATTGCTGCTTGTCGAAACAGATGAGTCTAGCATTTGCAAAGCTTAAGTTATGGACTACACGCACTCTCTGCCCAATTATCCATCTTCATCACTACGGATATTTAACGAGACAGTTTTCTGGCTGTGTGCTGCAAATTAATGGTTCGTGATGCATTTGCTACAAATGATTTTATTTATTATTTTAATGCAAACGTAGCTCCGCATCACTCGTTTTTGTTTATTATATTGTATTATTGGTATGCATTAACAATTTACATTAGACGTGCAATATATGTATTGGATCAACTTAGTGCTTAGTGGAAGACTTACAACTTATTGCTTAGTGAAAGCAATAAAAATGTCTAACAACGATGCTGTTATCGAAATTGTTATTAAATTTTCGTATGAAGTACTTACTAATGCTGAAGTTTCGGATAAACAAAATATTGTGATAGACCATTTTTAAAAATTGTTCTTGGTTCCATTGAATTTTTCACTAAAGCTGAATATTAAAGTTTATCACCCCATTAGGTAAAAAATTTTGCTTTGTTAACCTTTCACGCCCTTCTGTTCAAAAAGTCAGTGTTGAAAAACGCTTTTGGAAGCTAACGATTAAGTTTTGTGCAATCTTTGTTCGTAATAATAAGCATTTTTTATGTCATGTTCATGCTACCAACCTTGCAAAAGAAAATTTCATCTTTTTTCCTACTTCTATGTTAATTATTTTTCAATTCCTATTTTGCTTTCAGCCAATCCCAATGATCAGTTACTCGCAGGTGTTATATTTTAGTGTAATCGTGAAGCTATAGAGTAACGTTTACTTAACCTTACCAAGTGAGCGACAATAGCGGACTGTGCTATTTTTCACATGAAATGGAAACATGTTAAATGCTTTCGAAACTTCGTGTTTGGAACAATAACGTTTCAATGTAACATATTTTAGATTTTTCTAATCTAATTTTTTGAAACACGATTTTCATACACGTTTGTTTTAAAAGGAGAGTTCTGTATAGGACAACATTGAATGGTAGGATTTAAAACAACGGTGTATATAAAAGGGTGGGAAGTAAAGAATATCTGATACTCATATTTCATACATGTAAATGAATTATGTGTATTATATATCGTTTGTTTGATCATGTGCATCATATATCTTTCATCTGATCATTTGTAACACATCTCTTATATATGATCATTTCTAAAATAACATGTTTCATTTAATCATATCTATGTAACATATATCTTTCCTTTGATCATATGTAACCTTTCTCTTATATTTGATCACGTGTAACATACGTATATATTTCATTTGATCACGTGTGTCATGTATTTTTACCTTGATCATCTGTTACATATATCTTTCCCTTGATCATATGTAACCTTTCTCTTATATTTGATCACGTGTAACATACGTATATATTTCATTTGATCACGTGTGTCATGTATTTTTACCTTGATCATTTGTAACATATGTATATCTTTCGTTCACCAATGCAGTGGGTTACCGTTCCGACTTTCTGGGGAGCGTCGATATTCCATTTCACATTCATCCTTTGCAATCAGAGCCAAGAGCTCCACTAGAATTGAAACAAGTCGTAGGGCATTATCTATGCTCTTGAGCGTGATTTTATTGCTCTTTTATGCGTGCCGTCAAATTGCAATAGTTTTATTACTCGGTATCGTGCCAAAGTCAATCGGCGAACTTATTTAGTCGAACTATTCCATGAATAACAAATACCAGAAAATTCAATTTACTTACACTATTTTAGTTTAGCTCCATCTAACTAAAGTGGAGCTCATTTCAGAGAGATATGATTGTTCTTTACTGGATTAGCAACACGAATGAGTTTGTGAATTCAAAGTGAATTATAACAATTAAATTTGTGACACAATACTTCATTTTAGAGTTAGGTATTTCCAATACTTGACTCTAATTCCAATCAAAATTGAATTACCTCTGATTAAAAGTGCAAAAAATTTAATGAATTTCAGAATTTTCACGCAGTATGAAGCTGGCCTCATCAATCAGTTTTGAACTACGATTTTAATCCTAGAGCGAAATATTATTTAAGAGTGTCTTCATGATCAGCGGTGAGACCGCAAAGCTATAATATATCTGTCATTCGAATTACGTATTTTAATTCTGCGTGCAATATAGGCAATGAGAAAGACCTAACTCTTGATAATGTGACTAAATGAAATAATTTTAAAGTACTCACTGAATATTACACTTACAGCAAATAACCATGTCGTGGCGGGAATAAATTTTATCAATCGTAATAACAGATGGATATAACATAAAAATTTTATACATTTACATTGTTTAGTCTGTAGTAAATGGAGTGTTTGGTCAGTAACACACATAATATCTTGTAGTTAGCATGGACGTTGTCTAGTTCGTACGATACACATTGTCTAACTCGAAACATACTGATAGTATAATTCAACGTTATGTCTATAACGCTTGAGTTATAATAATACATAATTTTTATTGATGCACTATTTTTTTCTCATGCATTGTGGCAGGGCTTTCAACAATCTGAAAAGAAAGTTTTGAAGCAACATACATAAGCACAAAAGTACATGCTCATAGGATTTTAATCTAAATGTGTGCAAGTTTAGATTCTTAGAAACCTAGAAAGCGCGATCCGATGTTTTCTTAAACTTGATATAGTATGTACTGTGTGAACTCTGGTTTAGGGTAAACAAATAAATTTAAGGATTTTAGTGTAATTATTGATATACCTAGAGGTCATGAGAAACAATGAAATTTTTCCCTTACGGGTAAAATGAAAGTTTATCTGCTCAAATGCTATATGCAAGCTAAGAATTATTGAAGGTAGCATTTGATATTTATGTGATACGGCGCTAATACGAACGCTTTATTTATATAGTATAACTCGGAGCCTATACTCAGTCCAGAGGGAAAGAAGAAGCATATTGCTTCTAACATTTATCGAATACATATAATGCGGTGTACATTTTTGTTTTCGTTAGTTTCTCAGAAATTTAAACGATTTATCAATGAATAATCTCAAACTTCAGGTACTCAAAAATGTTTCGTGTTTTATGTAACTGGTATAAGTCTTGTTGCGACGGTTCGACCGATCGTTAAAAGGTATATATAATTGCATAAGTAATTATCGTGGACCTTGTGACTTTTAGAGTGTTACAAACAACCTAGAAAGTGGAGCATGAAAACTTCTGTGGTTGTATTCATAGCATAATTTTTAGAAATGTATTGAAAATATCTTCATACTAGTGGGTATGTAAAATAATTTTCAAAGTAGCCCCAACGTTTTTATGCAACCAAACAACAAGGAGAAAAATATAGTATCACCTCGCAGCATAGAATACATTAATTTGTTAGAGAAATTTCAACGTTTCTAAAGAAGCAAAACATCACTCATTCGAGATTATTCCATCCATATATCATTTGATACTGAAAGTTGAAAGTCATGAGAAAATGCAATAATGAGAAGTGCTGTTTATTTACGAAGTCGAACTTTTAATAATGCCCTTTTATTTCAGCATTTACGTCAATAAATGTTGATTTATAAACTTTCGCTGAAGTGCATTATTGTCTCTTAAAAACAGATGTTACAGTCTGAGCTTGACGTGAAATTATTAGTTTTTACTTCATAACTTCTGATAGCTCTGATTTGAGCTTGCATTTCTAACTTGAAGGAGACAAATGCACTTGAAAAAGTCATAACTCTTGCAGGGCAATCTAATGAAAATTTAAGAGTAGGAGAAAGTTTTCTCGTCAGAGTCCCGTGTGAGCCGCAATAAAACATGAACCACAATGAAGTGACAGTCTCAGGTTGCCGTAAGTTGAGACGCCTGTCTTGCACTGACAACAAAACCCACGGAGAGAACAAGTTTACTAACGAACTCTGGGTTCACGATCAAAATTATCTGGGTTCAATTATCAAAATTCTGAAAATCTCGTGTGTACCTCACGTTGTCCGCGGCAGTTTTCTGTTCACGCTGACGTGCGTTATTGTATAACAAAATGCAGGCCTAAGGCCAAGATAACTGGGAGATTTTCTTTCCGAAATGACTTTCCAAAAGTCAACTATACTTCAACGCAAAAGAAAAATAATACAGTCATCCACACAGTCAAATATTAGGCTTTAATCATTTTTGTAAGTGATGGATGAGCGATCGATTGCAAGTCTGACCCATACCAACGATTCGTAGTCTTGTGCTCATCTTCATACACGTAAATTGTTCAGGTGACGCCCGCCTCGTCCCTTGCTATTCTAAGTCAATTTACTCCTGTTCGCTGGCTCTTTCTCAGCCTTGTTATTCTCGCCCACATCCCCACAACAAGGCTTATGGAGCGAGAAGGAGGGTGTGGTGCTGGGTTCTATCAGGACTGCATCAATAACTGACTGCCCTACATCGTACTCCCCTCTTCTTGACGTGTTCAGCACAAGCTGAAGTCTCCACTCGCTCTTTTGTGATCCTAACACTCGTTATTTCTGATCTTGATGATCCTGTTACTCGTTACTTTTCTGATATTGGTCCCGGTCCATTCGTTCTATATATTTTTCTGACTTTCTTTAGTACATACTTCATAGTGACGTTTCCTTTTCATGATTTTCGTACATCCTACACAAATGAGTCCAGAAATACTCTGGAACTTCAAACATTATTATGATCTAGTCTCTCTTTCATTTGCATGAGTCCTTAATGTGTTTAACTTACACGATTAGCTTGCAGTGACTTATCACTTGAAGATAACTTATACTCTGAATTTTACTAGGTTTAACGTTCTGAGAATTCTTAACTCACAGATTTTATATTCCATCCTGAGTTCCTTCTCTTTTAATTTTGTACTAAAGATATAATATACGTTGAACAGATTTCGTTTTTTCAACGCACTCAAGAAGAATAGGCGATGCTTGCAAATGTTTTGTTGTTTACTAGCCACAAATATTGTCTAAAATTTTAATAACCTTTTATAAAAACAAATTTGATTGTCGAAGTTTTTGAATTAATATCAACGATCAACGGTGGACCAATTACCAGGTATCAGTTAGTACAGATGAATGTTATCACGTTAATTTATCACGATAACGATATCGAACTATTGGTTAGCCAGTAATCCTTTTTTCCCCTTGCGATTCATCGGTTTCGCCGATGCTTATGATTCCAAACTAGTAAAAACTGACTTATAATTTAATTTTTTGATTTAAGTTTAGCACAGTGACGAGTCAAACAGGCATTTGCAGTAGAAATTCACAGGTGAAGCAAGTCAAAGGCTGCTGAAACTGTGCAGGCACACCTGCAGACTAAAGCAACATAAACGCTAACAGACCGAACCTTTAACAGTGAGAAAGTTCTCACTAACTTCTCACTAACCTCTACTTGAGGTCAGAGAAGGCCAATAAAACACTGCTGAAACACTTTATAGGAACTTAATCCTCTTCAAACTGTCACCCTCAGTGAGTGCAAAGGCTTCTCAAACCCCTCTAGCGGTTTCTGAAAGTTCCATTTACGAAAGTTCTGCTTATTAATGAAGCCGACAAAGCGAAACCTGACACTATCAATGTCCACAAGCAGGTTATCCGGGAAGTAATCTCCTCCATTGTTCTGATTGTAGTGATCTCAAATTCCAAAAACGGGTTACTCTCTTTATTGAACAGTACGGTGATCATTCCGAACACTTTTATAAACCAAAATAACTTTGATAATATATTCTTTCGTTTGTTTATATTCCATCGTTCTACGTCAATTAATTTTTGAGTTATGAGCGTTTACTTTCGACCAGGATTTTCTGTTTCGCATTGAATATACTGTATTCCGTGCTGTTTTGTTAGATATGAACAGACGGTACCTATCGTGACAAAACTGTTCAAGCGAAATCATATTGTTGATAGCAGAGAATGACAATGCCAGCATTTAAATAGACCTACGCGAATAACATTTTCCTGATTTCGAAGAGCTAGTTAATTATTTGAGAACTGCATGAATACAGCAGGAGAATAGCCCCACTGCTCAATTTTTAGTTGAAATCTATGTGCACCTCATCGAGTGCTTTTAGAAGCGAATTTATTGACTTCTAATCATGTAGAGAACTTGTTCTCAAGCCTTGAAACAAGTATTTCATTGGATGTGAAATACAACTATATCTATTTCAATATGATGCAATAGAAATCCATTATTTTACCATTACAAGCCCAGTGTACTTCAACCAAGCTCAAAATTCAATGTAATGAAAACCTTTTCTGATCCATCTTTCGATCGACCCATATCTATGATTTCCTGCCAGTACATTAAATGCAACACTCTCGTACCACTTCTCTTCTTACAACCATTTAGCATTTGATCTTATACAAAGATTATTCTTGTCATCGTTAACATTCCAGAGATGCTTCCACAAGAACTACAACAACTATCATATTGCTCAAACACATAACACATCCGCAACTGCTTCTTGCTGCTATAATCCCCAAATATTACGAGCTCTGAGGAAGCTCATCAGAGCAGCTTGAGCTGGCAGATAAAATATAAGAGTAAGGCAACTGTAACTCAGCCTAAAGCATCTGCAACGGTGGCCTCCTTATCTAGCTTATTGCCCTCTTTATCTGGCACTCTGTAGGCTGTCGACGCTCCTCTGCCTCAGCGGTCGCCTTAATATCCGCACTTTCATCATCGTTTGGTGCACAGTTGCTTATTTATTTCTAGAATATCTTTTTCCGTCATGTGAAAGAATTCTTCTATATCGCACTGCTGATTGATTGAAATGTGTTCATGCTGCACGTTTAGACGATTAATATGGAAATTATGGCTTTGTTCAAGATGGAAATATTCGTCATATAATAAGAGACCTGAGGTTCAATTAATTGATTCCCATGTCTTCATATGACCTATAATTAATTCATTCAAACTCTCTTGGCTATTGGAGAACATACGCACATTTCGAGAAAATAACAAATCAACTCACTAAAGTATTAATATCAATGAGTACCAGTGTACTTCATTTTTATTTTTAATTTGGTGTTGGTAAATGTTTTACCTTTGCCGAGCAATCAAAAAGTCTTTGTTCGGATACAAATGAAGGCAAACGTGATGAGGAAAATAAAGTGGAACATAGAGCAATGAGCTCAACTAGATGATTTACAGATGCACGAGAATAAAATATGTAGAGGTGTCAATAGTTATGAAAGAGCTCTAACTTTAATCTGGTGCTGTGGGCTGATTACTCACTCATCTTGATTCTACATGATTACAGAAACAGTAGAGAAATCCCACGAATTTTCAGCTGTCCACGAGCCAACGCAAGTGATTGAAATGACGGAGATTCATTGCTGCCCTGTTAATTGCTGTCCTATGGACCACCTGAGATCCGAAGAGGATTAAGTAAATAAGTAATACTGATAACTAAGCATTTTCTAAGAAAACAAACGTCTATAACTTTCAGCTCTTGACTCCCCATGAAATAATTTTCCTAAAAACTCTTCTTACATTCAATAACCCTGACTTGTTCAAGGCCGTCCCGTGAGTGTTGATGCAAACTCACATGCTCTAGTTTGCTTCTCTTGAAAGCAAAGTTGGAGCATCTCGTTCAAAGCAGTGAAGAGTTATGAAGGCTCTTAACTGCAAGGTGATTCTTCCCATCATCTCTTCCAGACCCTAAGGTCAACAGTGTTTGAAGTGTTAACTTCTAGCTCTTCAGGTGACCTACCTTAAAAACTTTGGGCACAACATCTTCACCCTGCCTTCGGCTTCGGTCTTAACTAAGGAATGCCTGAGTTGAAGTTCTAACTTTTAAATGTAAACAAAAAAAGCAGAGTGATATGATTCTGGCCAGCAAAGAGCACGTCCCTGCCACGTTACGAGCGTCCTCAAGCTGGTAAAATCTAGGCAGTACCTTCTGAAGGAAGTAACAACACGAAGGAACCCATATTTTGATCTTTTTTTGGCTGTCAATAGACGTAATTCTTCCCGGCCGTCAATGGTAGTGAAAATTTCACAACCCAAATCATTCTTAAAATATTTCCCTTAACATTGATGATACTCAATTCAGCCGTCATTTTACCAAAATAAAGAATAGAACAGCATGCTATTCATTTTCTATTTTCTTTGAAATAGAAAATGAATAGTAAAATACCCAAACGTAGTCGAGATTTTTAATAATAGAGAAGACATGTGCTGAAAAGAGTTCATTCCAAAATAAATAGTACGATTTTTCGGTGCTTACGTATTATCGGGAGGACCTTTAAAAAAACGACTCAAAAAGTAAAGTAAATTATTTATTGAAACGGTTAAAACAATAAAATAACCTAACCTAACCTAACCTAACCTAACCTAACCTAACCTAACCTAACCAACAAACCCTGTGAAAAAAAAGAAAAAGTAAAAATCAAAGGTCCTCCCGATAATACGTAAGGACCGATTTTTCGTTCGTTTCCAGTAACAAGTCATGCCCGATAGACTAAAAATATTGATTGTATTTCTAACTGAAATAATGAAAAATATTTCAAAGTTTCGTCCCGATAAAATCATTCCCCTTGGAAACACGATGACAAAGCTTTTTGTTCGGTGCCATAGCAGACTCAATTTATTCCTTCTCTTTTCTGCTGCCCCTCAGGCAATAATTTGGCGTCATCCAAACTACATTTTGCGTCCCTACAAATTGAATTTTATTCAGTATTTCTTTTCGCAAGGACCTAGTTTTTGACAAGAATGGTTCGGCAACCGTAATTGAGTCTCAGGGCGAAAGACTGCGAGAGTGACCTTCTTTCTTCCTCCCGAAGCAATCTTTTGGAGTGGCCGAGACACTTTTGAAACTTCGAAGCTCCCTCCTTGTAGATCCGACCTTTCAATAGCTTATAAATAGTTCACGCA
Source organism: Trinorchestia longiramus (assembly GCA_006783055.1). NCBI lineage: Eukaryota > Metazoa > Arthropoda > Malacostraca > Amphipoda > Talitridae > Trinorchestia > Trinorchestia longiramus. The sequence goes on along the minus strand of VCRD01000396.1, from coordinate 157,359 downwards.
GGTAATTGATTATTACTGTGAGAAGAACAGCACGCTACTGTAGCATGATTTAATTATTATACGTCGAGTTCAATGGAAAAATAAATTGATTACCTGAAATCGTGAAAACAGAAACGAAGACTCTTGTGACAAGTACTGCATAAATGCTTTTCACGGTAGCGGGAAAAACAAGAGAAACTGTGTTTGAACAATGCTGCTATTTTCCAAAGCAAAAATCACTGAAGAATATCAACGTCATATAAGCACTTTCCGCTCTGAAAAGATACAAAAAATCGTTTACATAAGTACTGTAAGATTAATACTGTCCATACAGCCTCTTGAGCAAAGGTAAAACTGGTATAATAAATGAGATGGTCTCTAGTTCTGGACAGTCCTTTACGTTTAGTACTCGTGATGTATTTCCATTACAACGTATTTGTTGAGCAATATTTTACATTCGACTTTTAATTATCATCGTAAATTTAAATACTGTAATTTTTCCTTTGTTCCCAGAATGGTGTAATATTTAGTATTAAAATTTTATTTTTCATAACTTATTTGCCCCGCATAAGACTGGGAAGTTTCTAATATCTTTATCTAAACCACATAAAAGAGGCGTCCTATACAACAAGACTCTAGGTTCCAAAATATTTACCTAAGAGCGTGGTGTCGGCTGAGGTTTTCTTTTCAAAATTTGAGGACTTGTGAACAGTTCTGAGATGTATAAAAAAATGATAAATATTCTTTGACCACCATGTCTAATGCCCTGCGGTATGTTAGTTATGTCAACATAGGTATGTAACATAGAAAACATTTTTTCCAACCAATCCAATGCATTGCAGTGGTTGGAAAGAAAATATTAGTCCGGAAATCAATAGTAGTGTTGAAAAATGTCTTATTAGAATAGAATTAGGCTACAGGAACGAACCTTCTGGCCCATCCATGGGTCGGATAATTACTTCGATAATTATTCGGTTGTTTACCCAAGTCCCATGCCGTATTTCTAGCCGCGTCAACCATGTCGGCAGCGGGATTCGAACCCGGGTCTTTCCGCTCGCAAGCAGATTCGCTCACCAGTCGACCAAGCTGGTGATAGCGGGATCACACAACCTATCCCGAGACGATCTGTCAACATTTTTTCAAGAGGCCGCCAGCATCGTTAACAACACACCACTGTGGGGAGTGTCTTCCGACCCTAACGATCCTTGCCCTCTCTCCCCAGCAACAAGTTTAGCTGATAGATGCTTTTCATGTCTTATAAAAAAGATTCCTAGTTATATATAGTGAATGAGAAATCATGCGGATAAATAAAATTGAGCGAGAATCTAAAGTTCATCTTTGTTACCGTCAATGATAATGTCATGGGCAATATTGCCGTTCGTCTAGTATTTAACCGTAAAATAAAGCATAAAATGCTACTCCGACATTTTTTGACATATAGTGATCTGCTCTGGTCTCCAACAGGATGGTCATAGCCATCACACAGGTCGTATACAATAACCATCACACAGGTCGTATACAATAGCCATCACACAGGTCGTATACAATAACCATCACACAGGTCGTATACAATAGCCATCACACAGGTCGTATACAATAGCCATCACACAGGTCGTATAGAATAACCATCACATAGGTCGTATACAATAGCCATCACACAGGTCGTATAGAATAACCATCACATAGGTCGTATACAATAGCCATCACACAGGTCGTATAGAATAACCATCACATAGGTCGTATACAATAGCCATCACACAGGTCGTATAGAATAACCATCACATAGGTCGTATACAGCATTCCATATTCTAGCGTCACTCCAATCTAATTTGCCAGCACTTCTGCTCGCCAGGAAGTTAGCTACTTTTGCTTTGTTTCTGGTGGACAGTATTTATTAACAGCACGTACTCGTAAATCTATGCTTGGGGATTTTACCTGCAAGAAACATTTCAACCAAAATTCCTCAGTAAGTCTTAGAGAAATGCTATGGAAATTGCTCTATTACCTGAAAATTTATATAAAAAAATGTCAAGGCTAGAGGCTGAGCAAGAATATCTTGATTGTTGTTTTCATTTGTCATATTACTACTAGTGCAATTAAAATGTGCATGATAAAATAGGAATCTTCCGAGATCTAGTTACTGACAAATATGCGTTTTTATGTATTAATCCCAATGAGATCGTCAATTTTTCTCCTCTGACTCCTTCAGAATGGCACTGGATATAGTTATACTGTGACCAATTGAGCTTAAAATCCCTGAATAATGTCTCTAACATCAAAATAATTTACCCACGACATTAAATTATATGCAGAAGTTCACAAACATAACAGTCTCATTATCAGTTTAACCGCTTGTTCAATTTCAGCTCAAATCTTCCATGAACACTGCATCTTGGTCGTACTCCGTTTAGAGTTTATGCTCACAGCGAAGTGGCGCAGGCTGTAAAATTCAGGGGCCTGCTCTTGCTCAGGGGGCATCTGCTACCTGCAGCAGTAGGGTTACGCACGCCTGTATCCTGGGGCAATATGAGGCTGTCGGCAGCTGTTCACACGATGGCCAAAGTTGGGGCAGTGAGTGAAAAATGTGCGTGTGCACATTCCTAAACACCTGGAGCAGGAGGGATGCGTCTAGGTTCGTCTTTATTAATTCTACCCTGATGGAGTTTCTCGCAGTTAATAATATAGGTTTTCTGAAGATATGCTCTCTAAAAAACGATGTTCTTTTCTTTCAAGCTATGAGCTGTTTGTTCTTAGAATATAACGATAATATTAAGAATTCTACTAAATGTGCAGTGATTATTTGTGTTGACTTTCCAGTTCATTTCTGGGGTACACCTATACAGAATCTATGATATCAACTTCTTAAAAGCAATTATATTTTTCACATATGTTGTAGGCACACAGATAAGATGTTATATCGTCCATTCATCGACACAAATTATTTGCACTTGAAAGCTAACTTAAAAAATTTATTTGAAAATTACAGACTAGGGACCGAATAAATTATTTATTTGGATGCTAATATTGAGATTAATAAATCAATTTATTTTCATTTAGTGAAAACTCCTAATGAAATTGCAGAATTCTTATTCAGGTTTTTCAGAAGGACATACAAATATAAAGCTGTAAGACAGAACATTTTTTATAGTCAACAACTATAATAGTCGAATAAATTTGTATGAGATGCACCGACATACGAAACACTTTGTAACTTCCTCGTAACTTGCACTGTTCGGTCCCCTATAAAGGATGCTAAATTCCGTACTTTCTCTACGTCATCTGCATACTTATTACTCGATTGCAGTCTGCTTTCTTGTCTTTTTTTTCTTTTTGGAGTTCCAACTGAAGCTCCTCTTTGAACACAGCAGCTGATGCACCTCTCTCCATTCCTACTTGTGCTGCAGCATTTTTAATTTTCCAGCGAATTATCATGAGATTTTTACAAGAGAAAGCAAATGATAACAAAAAAGTTAGAATACAAAGTGATGACAACATTTGCATATACAGCAATCCGTAGGTGGTGTTTCACTCGTGTAAAAGTTTAAGCTAAACATGATGAAAGATTACGGGTTTTTTACTTAATTGGAAGTTTTCAAACATAAACTTTCGCTCGTATATCTTTGAGATCCGTCGTGAACTCAGCCATGTTGCGTGAAGTCACTCGAGTAATGGTGTACTCTTCAGAGTCGATTTCGGGAAGCCTTGAGGCTCGCTTTATTCTACTCAGAACATCGGCAGCGGCCTCGGTGAGAGAATGATTCTGACTTCAATTGGGCGAGCACTCGGCAATATTGGAGCGCCTCTGGCGGCATTTCAGACCTTCAACGGGACAGGAACTTCCAGTCCATGGAATGAGGAAATTGAAAATGAAATGCGGCACCAATGGTCCCGTGAAGCTTATGATGATAAATTAAGAAAACTCCCACATTGACGTCATCATATTTCCGTTGTCCTGAGCCACTTCCGTGTAAGGAATTTGGTTTTGAAATGTCATTCTCTTCTTCCATCAAGATGGCCCTTTACTTTAAGCAGATTTGTGGAGAAGCAGGAAGGCCTCCCAGTCACCTTGGCTCTGAAATCCTCTATTTCACAAGCATTAATACATGCAGATAATAATATTTAGACTTTGTAGTGAAAAAATATTTTGTGAGCTGGTCCACAACTTTTAGGTACGTACTTGCTCTTTCAATTTTACATTCAGTACTCAAGCACGCTGGACTGAGTTGACTTCTACGGCCCTTTTTATCACTGAAGGATAGTTCTTGTTCCTCTGAGTTATGAAATGTATCTATTAGTTTTACTTATTTTTTCCAGTCAAAGACGCTTATTGATTTTTCTCACCGTAATGCATTAATTTTCTTTCTTGTTAACTTTGGTATTCCCCTTGCACTTTCATTGCACTAAGCTAGTATGAGCAACGTTGGAAGTGCATTTATGCTTGCCAATTGGAACAGTTAAATGAATGAAAGTGTACCAAAGCCAGGTCACAGAATATATGGTCATTTTTCATCTATTTTAACATTTTCCACAGTGCATCACGTTGTTAGAGTGAAATAGATCCATTTACAAAACCGGTCTATTAATTTGTTACGCAAAATTTTAGAGCTGGTTGCAGTGCCCTTGGCTTATTATTTTTACTTGTTTATAGGGTACATTTAGTACCGCTCTACCGCTCCTCGGAGCATAGGGTAGGCTGCCAAGCTTCCTCAGAGGTGTGGCCTGGTCGGCATACCTCGCGAATTTTCACTCCCCGCTTTTTCTATGGCCTCTTGCAATGGACTCTGCTGTGGTTGCTCTGAAGGAGTCGAAAGTTATCTAAATTTCATGAATTTTATTTCAACTTTTATTTCTTTTCTCATACTTTTTCTCTTGTAATTATGAAGTTTGTGTTTTTATGAAAACGCATCAGATGACAGAATTTCTTACATAGGAATGCAATTTTTTTCTTTGTAGATGCTATGCAAACTTTTCTGATACTGTATTATGAAAATGATGCGATGGTATGATAATTGTCCAGCCAGAAATAAATCGTTAAGTATGCGTTGCTGATGATTAGCCATCCAGTCGTGATGTTCCTTTCCTCACCGCTAAATGACTGAGTAGAATACTGGTACTTGCTTCATGGAATTTATTAAATCTTCCGGTGCGTTGAACCCCTGTCTCTCTTCTTAGTTCAAGTAGTGTTCAGCGAAATAGTTTAAACTATCAGACAAAGAAGACTAAGTTGTTAAAAAATTGTGTTATATGTATTTAGAACTTCTGAGCAAATACGTCTTGATTGTTTGCCAAGTTAGTTCGGGATTCCCCTCCGTATGATTTTGGTTTCGAAGATGTGGTAAAAATTATCGTCGCAGAAACTAAAGTTAAGCGAAACAGGCGAATAGGAATTGGGCTTTTACCAATAAAATTTGAGGTAGTTGAACACACAGTTCTGTTCATGTCTAAATTCATGTTTATTTGTTTTGAGTGTGGCGGCAGTGTGTGTTTTCAGGCCGATTTCTACTACCTCTGTTACCATGATTTACAGATGCACTCCAGATATATTTACAAGGAAGGCCAGTTGCTGAACTTATATGTTAGGATAAGAGTAATGTGTATAATATTACGATATTCATCTGGGCATTTCCACGTTGGATATTAGCTGTTAATCTGAACGCACCACGTAGAATAGAATAATTTTAATAATAATAATAATAATAAATAATAATTTTAGATAGGATAGGATCCTATCTCAGTTTAAGATAGGAATGTCTTCGTTCATACGAAATTATAAGTTAGTGGTTCATACTTTACCTACCCCGGAGTGACATCAAAAACGTAGGTCTTTGTCTCTT
>VCRD01000396.1:112388-151379 GCA_006783055.1 Trinorchestia longiramus | reverse complement strand
AGAGTAATGTGTATAATATTACGATATTCATCTGGGCATTTCCACGTTGGATATTAGCTGTTAATCTGAACGCACCACGTAGAATTTTAAGATAGGAATACTGATCGTCTTCGTTCATACGAAATTATAAGTTAGTGGTTCATACTTTACCTACCCCGGAGTGACATCAAAAACGTAGGTCTTTGTCTCTTCCTTCACAACGTCACCTTTTAAATATCTACTCCCAGCTCCATGAATTTCCGCCGAAAAAATTTGAATCTTAGGAGAGAAACAAGGGGTTAGAATGAGTTTAATATATCACATCGGACGTACGTGATAGGATAACTCAGTGCGTTCACAACATCTACAAAATGAACATGAACGTCAAACAAACTTACTGAGATATTCTATTAAGTATTGAGATTTGATGCAGTTATGTTTTGAAACACAAGGGGGAGTGAGCAAGGACTGAAAGGTCTGACATTGCTAGCCCTAGGTATCTCATAGAGTGCTTGCTTCCACAAAATGGAGACTAGTCTTAGTTACTTGTCTCGCCACTTTTTACTCACATGGTAAAATAAATTTAAAGTTAAATGAATTTGACGTTTTAATTTTAAAGATTAACAAGTGACGCTAACATTTGGTCAAATTGAAACGGGTTACTTAGGACTCGCTTTAGAGTTAATGTTAATGAAAATATTGCCAAAATCAGTTGGAAATTTCGTTCTGATTATATTGTTGCTTATGACTTCGATACATGGACGAGCTAATTCCTATCACTCCTGAACATTTCCAGAACCGTCACTTACCTATCTCGAAGCTAAATCTTCATAATTTTTTAGCGCTATAGTCCGCAATTTGATCCAATACAGACCCAAAAAATTCAGAAAACTGGAGGTAAGTTGTCGACAATTGAAGGCAAAGTAGTCAGACTTCGCCAATTTGTGAACAATTTCGGTGGTCCTGCGCCCAGAGCGTAGTTGGAGGGACCCCAATCACCCCATCCCTCTGACCGTCACCCATCCAAGCAACGCTCCATGCAGCCTCAATCACCCCATCCCTCTGACAGTCACCCATCCAAGCAACGCTCCATGCAGCCTCAATCACCCCATCTCTCTGACCGTCACCCATCCAAGCAACGCTCCATGCAGCCTCAAAATTGTCGATGCCGTTAAAACTTTTTTGAAGTCAGCCTGTGTCTTTCTAATAAAATTGTGAAAAATGTCAAGCCTCCTATTTCAGGTAACCTACTTATTTGTGGAAGAGGATAAAGAAATTCAACTCAAAGCATAAACGTTGTAGAGATCATTTTAATTATATTGAATGGCGTCAAATTTTACTTTTATTCCTTAGTTATTCAAAATATTTGAACTCCTCTACGCAGCTTGAACATCTACAGATCAGTTTGTTTGAAGGTAACTGGTGAAACTGATGGCAAACAGTTTGTGTAGAGTGGAGTGAAAGTTTGGATGACTTTAACGTTTTCACTCTTAATGGGGTAAATGTGATGAACAATGATTAACTTCGATTAACTTGTATACATATAAAGTGAATAAAGTTATATGTAGACAAATGAAAGTAAAATAAACTTTTTTCTCGAAATCATACATGAAGCGATTAACTTTTCGACCTATGCTTGCATGAACAGATGCAGTTTGTCTCCCACAGTAAATAAAATCCATATAATTCTATCTACCAAGCATATGGTTTAAATGAAATGAATAATCCTTTAATTATCTTGAATTACTGACATACACATTATATCAGCAAAATTGTTTTTATTTTTCAAAGTTGTTCCATTTGATGCTTAATTGTCACATTTTAGAAAAATTCCTGCCGAGTCTCACACTCGGTGGTTTTAAAAAATGGGAGATGGTCTTAACCACACGTAATCACGAATGAGTACTTTAGTTACGATAGATGTAGAATATCCGAGTTGGTTCTACAAAGGCTAGACGTAAGAAAGCTTTATTCTGCATCACTCAGCCGTGCTTTGCCGACAAAGCGCCCACGCTGCGTGATAGTCGCTGCTGTAGAAGAATGTTGCGAAAAGAACGTCCTAATTTTTCCATTTCTTAAGCGCAAGTTGTCAATGCTGAAATGGACTTCCGCAACGTAGCAAAAAACTGAAATATTTTTCCCTTAACTGAAATTCATACGAGCTGTTTGACTGGACGCTTTACCATGACTTATTGCTACATCAAACGCGGAAGAAATCAGTCTAATTTCAGAAGGCATGGATTAATTTGTTCGTAAAAAGTTTTATCTTCATCTACTGTAGGTTTACATGACTTGGCCAATGAAATGTGCCTCCTTTTTAGGAATAGGTTAACAATAAGGCGGACTATGGTTCCGGAGTGCAGCAAGGAAATATGAAGGAACATTGAAAAAATTGAAAAGAAAATCAAGTGGAAGAAATGATCGCAAAGTATCGCAGTCTCAAAGAGTCCTCAATTGACATGTTTTGCTTGAAGGTACTACAGGTGAAAGCAATATGGTTGTAAAGTGTTGGTATCGTACAAAATATGAAGCATTAATGTTCAAACACGGTTCTATTTTCGTGTGTTTCAAGAGAAATTTCCAGAATGTAAATCAGCCACCAAAACAAGCGGAATTCCAGCATGATGAAGAAAAGAACGTGCAGAATAATGCCCCAAAATAAATCATTTTTAATTATGTGTCATTTTCTGGTTATTTGGTTGCATAATTTTTCAGTAGCTATGCATTTTTCCGAAATATTACTGTGCTGTCAATAAAATAAATACAATACACTCCAAATTTCCACGGTGCGTAATGACAATGGGATATGTCATCTTAAAAGAACGTGTGGAAATAGGTCAAAAATTTTAAGAAATCTAAATTTATAACATCGAAATTAGCCGGGAATTTTCTTTACACATTTTCCTAAAAGTGAAAAATACATTTTTTTAATTGCTAATTATAAATATTAACTGTACATTGTGGACGAAATTGTGAAATCAAATATCTTATAGAGTGATTAACACCTAACTACCAAAACACCTAATTGCTTTTCAAATTACCTGTTTTTATGAAAGATCTATATCCATATTGACACTTGTTGAAATGATTGGTGCAATGTCGTTTTAATTGTTAATTTAGAAAGAGAACAGATCAAAATCATCCTTACTTGACCACACTACATCTTTCAAACTCAGAAATAGTAAAAGAAAAAATATCATTACAACCACTAGCAATGAAACCCACACTCACTCTCCGGCTTCCATCAGCAATCTTTCAAAAACCATAAAGAAAGGGGTAATTGAATTTGAGAAACGAGTAACAGCGCCAAGGAAAACTGGATCAGTAGGTCAAAAAGAGGCTATCATTTTACAGAAGGCGCAATTATTTTAACCCAGGGCCAACGAGATCAATAAGAGGAAATCCAACTCGATCCCTAAACGTTCGGCACGTGAGGAAAAAGCTCCAGGAAAACAATTATTGTTTAATCAGGAAAGGCTTATTAAAAATCAAAATATTGACAAAATTGTGGGACACGTTGTTACTCCAAAATAGAAAGTTTGAGAAAGTGAATACCATCTGAGGTAAAGTGATAAATTATTTTGAAGTGATATTTCTGTCAGAGGACAAGAATCTCTACCGATTATGAATAGAGGACAAGCAACAATATAATTAGAAATTTTTTTTTAACTGAATAATGATCTTTTCTAACTGAAAGATCTCTAAACAACACGCGACGGCCTAATATTTTTTCTTGAGATCCTGATGAGAAAAACAAAAATGTTTATTTTTTTGGTTACTGATCAATTTTATAGTGACTGTTGCTGTGAGTTTAGTGAGGAATATTATCACAAAATATCGATTGCTATTTGTATTAGTATATAAATATACTCATGTACAATTTGTAGAAGAAAATAACATGAAATACATTTTATTTGAATTTTCTTGGAGTTTATAATTAGCAACTTTTCTTTCAACGGAAGGCCCATGGTCTTCAGCCCACTTTTTAAGACAAAAAAGCTAATTACTTTTTCTTTCTTTCTCTTTCATACTTAAAACAAAGAGTGAATCCATCGAAGGTCTTTTTTTCTCGAGCTACTTCTCACAGCCCTGTATTTGTGGGACGGTCGGTGAACAGATTTTTTTCTCGCTGTGTATTTTCGCTGCAAAATACACAAGACGGTGGCGTGGCATAGATTCTGGCATTTGCTGCAGAGCTTCGGACGGCGGAACGCCGCTGCTTTTAGCCTCTGCCACTGGACGAGTGTTAGTGTACGTGTGTTGATGTACGTGTGTTGGTGTACGTGTGTTGGTGTACGTGTGTTGGTGTACGTGTGTTGGTGTACGTGTGTTGGTGTTCGTGTGTTAGTGTATGTGTGTTGGTGTACGTGTGTTGGTGTACGTGTGTTGGTGTATGTGTGTTGGTGTATGTGTGTTGGTGTACGTGCGTTGGTGCACGTGTGTTGTGTATATGTGTTAGTGTAGGTGTACGTGTGTTGGTGTACGTGAGTAGGTGTACGTATGTTGGTGTATGTGTGATGGTGTACGTGTGTTGTGTACGTGTTTTAGTGTATGTGTGTTGATGAACGTGTGTTGTTGTAAGTGTTTTGGTGTCTATGTGTTGTAGTACGTGTATTGTGTATGTGTGTTGATGAACGTGTGTTGTAGTACGTGTGTTGGTGTGTATGTGTTGTTGTACGTGTATTGTGTATGTGTGTTGGTGTACGTGTGTTAGCGTAAGTGAGCGACTAAAACCAAAATTCGCTACAAATAAATACATTATACATCCTCCTGTCTCAGTAATACATTGCTATAACAAATAACCAACAAAATGAAGTATAAAAGTGAATATTTCTGGCCTCGATATTTATTGCTAAGATGTTTAGCAGAATTTTTGACCAATGGGAATACGAAAATTGTATCGAAAAGTTCCCGATAGAATGAAACAGCATAGGATAATTAGGTGATACTAAGCTTGTACTTTCAAAGAGAAATTTGATGTTACAGAAATTATCTTGAATATACACACTCTGTAGGACTAAGAAAACGGAGATGTAGCCATTTGGTTTGTTGGTTTTATGACTATATAATGAATATGTGTTAAGTGAACCAAACTGAAATTACTCATGTCTAGCTATGAAAGCCTGAAAACAACAGGCACAATAATGTCACTTTCATCACAGATATGGCAGTCCAAATGTCACTTCCATCACAGATATGGCAGTCCATTTGTCACTTTCATCACACACATGGCTGTCTAAATGTCACTTTCATCACAGATATGGCAGTTCATTTGTCACTTTCATCACTGATATGGCAGACCAAATGTCACTTTCATCACAGATATGGCAGTTCATTTATCACTTTCATCACAGATATGGCAGTCCAAATGTCAATTTCATCACAGATATGGCAGTCCAAATGTCACTTTCATCACAGATATGGCAGTCCAAATGTCACTTTCATCACAGATATGGCAGTCCAAATGTCACTTTCATCACAGATATGGCAGTCCAAATGTCACTTTCATCACAGATATGCCAGTCCAAATGTCACTTTCATCACAGATATGGTAGTCCAAATGTCACTTTCATCACAGATATGGCAGTCCAAATGTCACTTTCATCACAGATATGGCAGTCCAAATGTCACTTTCATCACAGATATGGCAGTCCAAATGTCACTTTCATCACAGATATGGCAGTCCAAATGTCACTTTCATCACAGATATGGCAGTCCAAATGCTCGTTTTAGGAGAGGTGTTTTTCATCAGATGGAATATATGTGTATATGCAAATGCCTTTGCAGCTCTCAAGTGTGCTATTTCCTTTTTATTGGACAAAGTTCAGCACATCTACTGAAAACAATAAGGGAAAAAATAACCAAATAAAATCATGAGTGAAATTATTACATTTGTAAAACAATTCAAATAAGTGAATGAAGAAAAATATGGGAGAAAGGCATACGTAATATAAAAGATAGTAAATTCAGCAAAGAATGAGTACATGAATGGACCAGGAAAAATATTGAAGCAGAAAATACAAAATATCAGGTTAGTGCAAAAGTTGTTGCCGATTTTGAAGAGAAGAATTCAAAATTGTCTAAATTTATGTTGTGTTTATTTCTAATGCTGATTTATAATATGATGAGTAAATTAAACCTCTTTTTCAGACTATTTAGGAATCATTTATATTTTGCTGCATTATTTGTACCTATGTTCAACTAAACTAAAGAACATATCAGACATGCTTTACTCTACGAGTTTCATAGAGGTTTCAGTGCAAGTGCTGCAGCACAAAACGTTCAAATTGCAAATGGAAATGATGCTTTGAAGGAAAGAACTTGCAGATGGTGGTTTTTCCATTTTCGTAAAGGAAATTTCAACTTGAAAAACGAGGTTAGAGGTGGTCGCCCAAAAAAGCTTGATTTGGAGTTGTTGGAAGCCGCTGTTACTGAAAATTTGGCAGTAACCTGAAGGGAACTCGCTAACCAATTTGATTTAGCCCATACAACCGTGGTACGCCAACTGAAACAAATGGGAAAGGTTTCAGTATTCGGAAAATGGGTTCCGCACGAACTGTCTCCTGAGAACCTGTGTCAACGTGTTTCTTGCTTCGAATCTTTGCTTTAATTGCAACTTGATTAAGAACTTGATAGGGAGATTTTACCCCATCCAAAATATTCTCCTGACCTCGCCCCTTCTGATTGTCACTTTTTTTGAGGATAACAGAACCATTTGAATGGCCTTAGGTTGACATCACGGGAAGAGATTAAAATTGAGTTAGATTCATATTTCGCATCAAAACCGAAAGAATTTTACAAACGAGGCATATATAAACTCGTTGACAGATGGAATCAGGTCATAGAAGCCCAAGGATGTTACTGTTATGAATAAATTCTTCAAAAATAACTATTTTTTTATTCTCAAAATTGAGCTTACATATCGGCAAAAACTTTTACACCAACCTGATACATCACAGTCGTTGAGAAGCAAACTTTAAAAACGACCCAAAATGTTTCTTTTACTATTGGTTGAATAATTGAGGCTTTTATGTGGAGGAACTTTTAGCAAGTAACTTTTTTCTTGTGACGATACTCACCGATGAAAAAAGCAAAGATTTTGCTGATTAGTTTCAAGCATGACTGAAAGCTTGAGGTCTTCTGTATACCATTGAGCATAAAGTTTTATTCCATAACTGAAAAGTTCACAACTTGTCTAACAAAGGAAGTAGTCATATAAGCTTCAAACAGACCTTGCTGCTTGAATACGAGGCAAGCGTATCTTTATTATTTAACAAATATGTTACAAAAGCAAATGAAAAGATACATATGTGAAAATTATTGCAAAATGGGAATCAGATATTGAAGTTTTGTCTACCTCACTCCTAATAAGGTAGACTAACTACTACTGTAATTACTACAACTTCTGCTACTACTATCACTAGTACTACTATTACTAACTTGTGTTGCCCAAATAGAAGTGTATTTGAACTTCTTCTTGGGAGCCATTAGTTGCACAATGCACATCAAAACGGTGCTCGATTTTTTACCATGTTCGGTGTAACATAGCCTCAACCATGGTGGCAATGACATCAGTGATCCTTTTCTTTAGGTTAGTAACGTCTCGTATATTTGATACACAGTATCTGTAACATAAAACCATAGGAAGAGTTCAAGGGAAGTGATATCTGGTGAACAAAGGGGTCAAAAAATTGGTAAAACCCTGCCAACACACGGGTCTGAAAATGTTTTCTCCCCTTTACCTCACAGTGCTCTCGTTTTCATCAATTTGTTTTGCCATGCATGAGTTGATGCACGTGATAATGGATCTCTTCCATACTTATTTCTGTAGTTTCGCTAAGTCTGTGTATCCGATTTTGTTTAAATAAAACATAACAAGCAGTGTGCCTTTTTCATCAATGGGATGCCTGAAACACACGTAGGTAATGAGAATAAAAACTTTAATGGCCACTAAGTACATTAAAACAAATCTGGTTAAGATATCTCATAAATATCGTTAATAGATTTGTTAAATTGTAAAGTGACTTTATAGGAATCCTGTATATTCGATGTTCAATCAATTCTTTTTTTTTATTTTTGTTTTTTCATGTGTACTTCAAATACAAGCCTAATAACTTACAACTACCTATTCGTATGAAAGACTACTCTCAGATATCACTAGCTGACTACAGCTTCAGCGTTGACGCCAACATGTCACGGAGTTTTTAGTGATAGTCACATTCGTTTGAATTTTAAATAGGTAAATTTTAAACTTAATTCATTTCCAAAACAGACATTACAATTTATTAAAAAAGCGGTATAATGTTGGAAATAGTAGAGAGCTAAGGTGAAAATTTTGGATATTTAAATTTCCAGAAACAAAGTTGATTTAGCACTGCAATAGAGCAAAAAAATTATATTTTTTGCTGAAAACTACTTCAATGAAAATCTTAGGCTGCAGTTGTGTTCACGCATGTGTGAATTAAAGTGTCCATGAAAAAACTATGGTCAATCGATCAGGAACTCTGAGTTATTCCTGGTTACTTTGGAAAGTAACACAGAAACTGAAAAACATTCATGTGTTAATAAAAAATGATTGGATAAGCCCATCAAATAATTATTTTTCTAATGTCCCTATATTTCTTAGTCTATTCATCAATACCTTAAAAATGTCGTCCGTACAATTGTTGAGTAGAATTCCATCTAAACGTGCGCTAGGGAAGATACGTCAGAATGATGGCAACGCAATCCAATCTGACTACACATCACCCTCACTCAAATGAGATTGAAAATGAAATCCCCTAACTTCTAGAATAATGTATTTCATTCAGTGACCGAAGTCGGACATCTAAGATTGAATAGCTTTCAAACTTTGTACATCAAAGCCTCGAGAGTGGCCGAAACAGTAAAAAAGATACACTCACTTCCTGTGTTTTTTGAGATACTGTCGACGAACGAAGAAAAATGTGCTGTCAGACCTGTCAATATCTTTTTCATTTCCTACAAAATTAATTTTTACTAACTTTTGATGGAAATGAAACTTGTTTTTTCCACCATCGTCTTACTGATAGTTTGCTGACGATGAATTGAACATGAAACATGAATCGCATAATTTATACGCGTATTATTATTTAGATTAAAGCATCTAACTATTAGAGGGTAATAACCATCACGGAATTATCCCAATGTAGCACTTTTTGTCGCAAAGCTCTGAAGTTTAATTTCTTGCCAGTACATTGAGTCAAAATCAAAAAAATTCAGATTGCGTGCATGTAATTCGGAATGCACCCCATCATGCTCATACAGTGAAAAAATGAGGCATCTCATCTGAGCTGTGAGACCAGCTTTAAAGTAGCTCTTCTCAACGCTGTGGCACTAATACAATCTGACCGCTCTTCTGCCCTTCCAAATAGCTCCACTCAGGCCCAGCTCAAAAATCGACGATGACTCAGCAGCTCATTAGGGCGAGCAGCGAAGTTCATTAAGTCGAGCACCCTCATTACTGTTGCCCGATATTATCAAACGAGTCATCTGTGTAACCAGAGGCTTTGTGCACAAACATTGCAGAAATGGCCAAGATGACACTAATGCTGGGTTGTTATTCTGAGGAAACCAATCACTGGGTTGTCTTTTTTTAATATTCATGGAACAGATTAAGGGATCAAGCTGGAGAAGCTCTTGTTTTAAATCTCTACCCACCGTGAGCATGTTCGTGCAATATATGCTGCTGGTGCGTGCCTTAGAAATGTTGAACAGTCTAAACATCCGCGGTAAAAACTCATTTTTCAAAATCTAAATCAAAAACTCGTTTACTGATCATATGCTTGATATAAGGTCTGGTCTGGACAAAGAAAATACAAATACTTATTTTTCATTTGATTACCTAAATTTCAGTACTTCTGGTGTAAAAACTAGGAACATAAAAATGACTTGGTGAAAAATGACTCTAAAAGTGACATCAGAGCGTGAGGACTTAACTGTTATTTATTGTCATAAGTCTCTGGGAAAAGTGTGGTCCCAAATTTATCAACTACCGTATGGTGTGATCAACACTTTAATTAAAATAATTAGTGAAGCTGACTTGGTACTCGTAAGTAATCTAAAAAGAAGGTTTTATCTCAAGTTTAAACGAGTATTTATGATACTTTGATACTTCATAAATAAACGTATGGAGTACACAATGTAAAGAGTAATATGTGAAGCATGCTGTGTTAGTTATTGGTATGCAACATGTATGATAGAAACTTTCATTCAAAAGAATGCCCCTAGACCACCTCGTATTTATCTCGAAACACGTATGAAAGTAAAGAGAAATTTTCCAAGCATTTAGAGGTAATAAGTACACAGACAAGTAGTAGCATAAGTAGGCATCAGAAAATGAAAACCTTGTTGTGGGAATGAAGTTTTTCTAACTTCGACTGCTACGCTCATACACTTTGCTATGGATTAACGATTGTTCAGGATTTACAAATCACTGAGCTTGAAATATGTCCCAAAAAACTAAATGGTTACACTTGTGAATGGTGCTGTTTTGCAACACATATGACGAAGGTTATTACCATGAGTGCAACACTTATGATGTGGAGTTTTTGATAATATAAATGCAACACGTTTGATGAAGGTTGTTGTTAATATGAATGCAATATTTGTGGCAAAGGGTGTTAGTTATAAAAATGCAACATTTATGCCATGGGTTGTTGATAATATGAATGACACTTATGACAAGCATTGTTGATAATATGAACACCCCCGTTTACAACAAAGGTGTTTGATAATATGGATGCAACATTCACGACAATAGTTGTCAATAATATAAATGCAACACTTATGACAAAGGTTGTTGGTAAAATGAATACGATTCCTTCGTTTCGTTTCCATACTAACATTAGACTGCAGTGAAATACATGTCCGATTCTCTCGAATAGAGTTTCACATTGCATATATTAAAGTGGTGCCTGGAGGAGCAAAACATTGGAAGAAAATCATGTAGAGTATATGGTGGAATGTAGAAAGAACTGTCCATAATGAAACCCTTAGACAATAGTCAAACCACAATTATCTTCATCGTTCGAAAGCCAATTTGGTCAGTAAACAACCCTCTTTAGACAGCGATAAGGAAACTTCCTCCCTCAGGATAATGTTCGTCCTCACATGTTTTCATAAACTAAATTATTATCATATTCTGGTTTAACCATTTATAAACTAAAATGCTCTCGGACTCGGTTCAGGAATATTGCATTGTCTTTCATATTCTCCTATTCTTTTTATTAAAATTATCTGATTATTTGCACAGAGTATTACATAATCATTTTGATGACTTGATGTTGCATCAATGAAGAGGCTGAAAGCAAGTTTGATGAATATTTTATATTATAATGGAGTTATTTACAAACTTTGCATTTATATGCTTGTTGATCCATGAAATGAGGCACTAAAGCGCAATAAAAGTTTTGCAATTGATTTACTTTATCGAGGGCATAAGCATTTTCATACCTAATTCTTACTCGTTAATTAAAATATACCTACATTTTTATCTAATAGCAAGAATTGCATATATATTACCATCAATTCATGGGTTTTTTGATGATTATTTTTCAAAAAGTTTACCCACTTTGGCGATGACATGTAGAACTGTCTTCATTTTTATGTGAATTTCAGCAGTAGACATGCAAGTATTAAATATAGAGACCAGGCACGACGCAACTGAAAATAGTTCACGTAATTTGTCTCTTCTCACGTAGATGATTTTGTAATGACATCTAAGTAAAATTTCCAAGTATTTTTCTGAATACAGAATGATACATCAATCATTCAAAATCATATATAATAAATAAAATTTAGATAAAGCCACATGCCGGGACTTTTCTAGTTTTTCGAAAAAAGAAGAAAAAATATCCTTTAGCCGAGTGTGCAAATATGAATTCTTTTTTCACACAGCTTATTTATTGTATTAAATATTTGCATCTTGGCTTATGCAAAGCAAGCGAATAAATTTCTCATTGCAATTCATGTGAAGCAGTGAGCTGCTAAGAATTCTATGAGCAGTTCTTTTTTAGCAGCCCCGTGTTATTTGCATTTTTTCATACTAGAAATATTTATCGGTAGAGTAGCTTGGTATTGAACACTTGATGTTGCAGTTTAAAATGTGCTAAAATAGACACTAAAAAGGAAGATGAGTATTTTTATGTGACGATATTGTAGTTAACATATTTGCATGATCGAGGCTATGGACAGGAATGAAAATTAAAAAAACAAAAGACAGAGCAAAAGAATTTCAATCACTGATTAAATCAGTCTGCAGTGAAATCGTGTTTGTTAAAGAAGGTAATTTTTGGCCATGTTATAATTGATTATGTTTAGGTACATCCATTAAAGTTGATACCATAGTTTATGCTTAACATATATGCATTTAATTTCTATACCGTCGGGATCTTAATGAATAGGAACGTTATAAAAGACTCATACAGAAGCTTTAAACAATGTAGAAGAAACTCCTCGGAAAAATATTTCAGACTCGCTGCGTGACTCAATGATAAAATCTGCTACAACATGAAGCCTCAAATCTTATCGTAAAAAGGGTGATGAAATTATCAGGTGACCTTGAGGGCATTTCCCTGATGATGCTTGGAGGTCTTCTGAGCCAGAAAAATAGGGCCTTTTGTGACATTTTTTTCCTGGCTTTCATTTGGTTTTCTTTAGACGTGGTGTTGCTAAATGTACGTACTTTTTAATGCAAATAATATTAGATCTGAAAAAGGTAATAATACTTGCAAAAAAACATTGCAGTTCTTTTCCCATAATTTCGACGTTTTAAGGCTAACGTTCATTAGAAGTAAATTAGGGAGAAAATTGTATTTTTTTAAACATGATTTGTTTTAAATTTGTGTTTATTGCTTGCTCTCTATCTTTTGACCTTAATGTATTGACAAAAAATTCATATATCGAAGATTCAAGAGAAAATATGTATTGTGAAAGAAAATCAGGAATCTTTTACGTACTCTGTAGGTATTCTTGTGCATCAAATAAAAATTCTAGAACATACAATTTTCTGAGAAAATAGAGTGAACGGAAATCAAGAGACTTGTACAATTTTGTCAAATATGTGTCCTTAACATCGTGATTAATTATAATTTCTATAGGGTGGGGCATAATTCTTGTTGCATGTTTTCAAATCCGTTTTAATAATTATTATTTTGCAAATAATACGATTGGAAATTTTATAGAATTAAGTATCAAGAATATACCTACACAATTTTTTGCAGAATAATTAGCTCTTAACTATTGCCAATTTTTGTAAAATTGATGCAAAAATTCATCACAAAGAAGCTTGAAAAAGTCCATCTAAAATATTCACACTAGGGAGAAACCTCAAAATCAGAAGAATATTGATAAAAAAAAACAAGTAAAGCCTGCTCCACTCCACGCCAGAGTATCAGTCTTAAAGTTAAAATTGAATAAATGCTAGGGAAAAATACCCTTAGAAGGGTAATTCGTGCGCCCATGAAAGACTTTACTGAAAGACTTCGTGGAGAAGTGAGGGCAGAGCACAAAGTATTTTTAATATTTTATTTTTGTATTTGTAGATCAGTTAGTTACTTACTATTTGTTGAAACCAGACCTTGAAATAAATGTTATTTTTCTAGAAAAATTGTTTTCTTTCAAGAAAACAGTAGTTATGCGCCACCCTGAATTAAGGTTTTAGTTTTAGAACATAAACTGCAACAAACCTTCTATCTGAGTGAGAAAAGTAGACCATGAGGGCTTTTACAAGAGCCATATATTCGTGCTCATTCAATACACCTGTAAGTTTTCAATAATAAATTACTTTCATCCGAGTAGAGCAAGTATTTTCAGAAGACGCTGCGCATTATTTACTTGATCACATTGAAAGCCGTAAAGAAATTTGTAAACTTATTTCTACATTGCTTGCAAAATTCACGAACATCTCCAAGTTTTTCCAGGAGCATCGTAAAGACGTCCTTCCTCAAGTTTATTTGCATAATTTTCCTTGGTGTAAATTGGCATCGTTGTAAAATACGTGACCCCCCCAGTGACCCGCCACAATATCTCTTGCATCGTGCCTTAACGACGGATGCGGCAACCTTGTCCTATTTATGCTGAGAACCTGCAGGCATGACCTGCCCCAGTCTTTTGGACCTCAGCCTGTCCTAAACTTTACAAGTGCTGTAACAAGTGTCGTAACTCACTGACAGTTGTTGTAACCTAATTTTTGAAGAAAGTGCCCTTGGTCGTCTATTGCAGGCACACGAACTTTATGTAAATTCCGTGAAATCAGAGAGATGAAAAAGATTGGATTCATTTAACTTTTTTATTCTTTCAAGCCTTCGAATTTCCGTTTATACTCAGCTTTGTAGAAACATATTTGAAAGGTTAATAATTAGATCTATATGCGTAAATATTATTTTCTCCCATTCGCAAACTAGTAGCAGATGCTGTTGTACTGATTTTCTTTTAGTGCTTTGCAGTCAACGAGCAGTCAACAGTCACTAGATTCTGACACAGTGCTTCAAAATCTATGAATTGTCCCCAGTCATGCTATAGAGTCTGGCAACTAAAAAATACACGTAAGAACTCCATAATTGTCATTTTAAGGCTTCACATTAAGACCAGGGCATCAGTTTTGAAATAAATACAATCTCAAAAATCCAAAAAGTTCATAACTTCTTCGAACTGTAACACATGTGAGTATATTTTATGTGAATCTATGTATAACATATTTATTCTGTTTAAATACTTTGATTTTAACCGACGAAAAATTCGTCCTAGTCGCTTTTATTTCAGCCATTTAGTATTTTCATCAGGCATTATTTTCGTGTCCCCAGATACATGGTTAATAATTATTGAAGTATTTTGGATCTCCTGTACAGCTATAACTAGAACAAAAATAAAACTTCACCTTCAAAATTACAAAGCACGAAATTAAATTACATCGCTTGCAGTCTGTTGTTTTATAAGATCTGGTTTATTATGCATTGCTCGTTAGTCAGTTGATACAATGGTGTTGCAATTCAATCAAACTTAAAGACCTCCTGACATCCAGCCAACTCATTTGGGATGGTTTCTGATTGATAATTCGTTGTAGAAGTGACATACATCATCAGCATCATAGAACAGCATCCTGCTTCAGTCAGCCTCATACGAAACTTATTTCATCAATATAAGTTCGCTTGAACAAACTCTCAGGAAACTGTGTTGCGAAGGAAAAGTTTTTAAACAGGAATTGATCACCAAGTACGATACAATTAAAGAAACATTGGGAAATAAGTTGCTTTGATGAAGGAAATAGTTTTACCATTCTAATTGAAAGTCTATTATTACCACAATTTCACTTCTGTAAAGCAACAAGAAATAATATGTGAATAGCTGTACTCATGTTGCTTCCTTAATGATGCATTCGTACCTTGTCATCACATAAACGAGTTATAGAACATCACTGATGCGATTAATGATGAACAAAGATTACTAGAAACTATGTATAGGTCACAGACACACGAAATTCTACGGATTTAAAATATAATATTCTCATCACTACTGATTTCAGTCCACGGAATTTAATACACGTATTTAACTATCTTTTCTAGATCAGGCAGAGGTAATCAGTAAGATTTTAGTAGTTCTTTTCGGTCTACGTAGGTTATATGATACAGGCAAGCTAAAATATTGCTGCACGCTAAATCCTTATTCACATCAACAATTGTTTCCAAAACTAAGATTCCTGGATTCATATAGCATTACAGGAATATTTTACACTCCTTGAACATTGGCTCATGTTATTAACAGCGCTGAACAGCGAACATTCTCTAACTTGTGTGCATCAGATGACGGGAATTCTCTTACCTCAATCGTAGGAAGCTCAATGAATAAATATCTTGACTAATTCATTACGATTTGAAGAAACACTGGCAATATGGAGTACATTCTCTACTACAGATTATAAATCATATCCTTGTTCCAAGAGGCAGGGTGCAGCAATATAACTTTTTTCTTAATTGTGTTTTGCTTTGAAAAAAGTAAGTTATGTTGTCACACTCTGTACTATGTAAGATGTTCATAAAAATATCATCATTAGATGCAAGCCATAAATGGGGCAAATAATTTGAGTTATCGCTTGTTTTCCATTGGAATTTACATGTTATTACCTTAGCATTAGATTTCACATTCACAGCCGAGTTAAACATAAAACAATTTTACGCTTGGCCAAAACAGAAGCCATAAGAGAAATATGTTTCCAAAACCATAAAGTATTTGTAATTAATTTCAATAATTCAATACTGTAGTAAAAACTGGCTTATATTGACTCACAACTGCTAATAGTCAAAAGAAAATGACTGGAAGAAAGAGCAGACAGCTTGATTTTTTGGCCCTGAAATATCACCGAGGAAAAAATGGGTCACCGTCACCGTGGCAGCTGTCCAAGTCTGAGGCGGACCTGGCCATTCGATCACTACAGTAACGGCAGCAGTGATCAGGCGGACAAAAACATGATTCTTTGGAAGATCTGTGTCAAGGACGTCAGATGAAAAATTATAGTGGATCAAAGGATGTCACTCAATTGAATTTAAAAAGTGCATAACTAGGAGAAAGGAAAAAAGAAGAGGGGAGAGTAAATCTTCCCTTTCGCTGGTGAATATTTGCATGTGTAGAAGAAGCCCTTTCATACGCAATAGACTGTTGACACTCAGGAGAGCATGAAATATGCCCCTGCTGAAGGTAGTTTTAATATTAACCGTAACAATTTTGCTCGTAACTCAAGTATTCAAATTGCATCAACTATGATGCTCACATGTAATTTTTAAAACAGTTGTTTAGAAAGACATGCATAGCTTATGTCCGACTTTGCAGTCGATTATCTATTCATAAAATACAAAGTGCATAGCCATCACTCTCTTTTTATCTGTGTGTCACCGCTCCATTTGTTCTAGTCCATTACTGAGGAAAATTATCGAAATTAAATCAGGACGAATATACATGTAATATAAGCTTTGTATTATGGATAAAAGAGGTGCCAGATTACTTTAAAATACGCTATTTTTCAAGTTGTTAGCTTTCATCTCCTACACCGCCAGTCAGTAGATAATAAAAGTTCTGTATACATTCATGAAAAATATTCAGGTTCTGATAATACCACGGGTAAAATTGAAAGAGGATTTCATTCCATAGATCTTCAATTTTATCGTTTTTAAACCGGGAAATTTTTGCAGATACCATCTAGGCCAAGGGTTCCAAACCTGAGGTCTATGTATTCCTAGGTGTATATTTGCTAATCTAGAGGAATACATTTAATGTTAGTTTATAGTTCCTAAAACCTAAAAGTTGTGTTAAAAATTCAGTAAAATTTTATTTTTCTACTCACCTTTCTATCATAAAAATTCAGGGGTACATGCTCATCTGTCGAAAAATTGAAGATGTACATGGTCAAAGAAAAGTTGAGAACCCCTGATCTAGGTCATGTTCATGAAAAATATTTATTTAAAAGCTCCATTTTCTGTCATAAGCTTTATTCGTTTACACGGCCATGTTATTGGTAGATAATATGCAGAATGGAAGTTCTACATACAATAATGAAAAGCATTAATTTAGAACACAATAATTTCATCGTAAATCATTAATGCATTCATCTTTATAATTATTTCAAATTAGTCAAGTTTAAATCGTGGAATTTCCACGGGTGCTATCTAGTTAGAGAATAAATAACTCTGTTAGAGAAAAAAAACGCAAAGATAATTGCAACAATGAAAATGAATTGTAAAGAAAATTTACAAAATTAATGCAATAACATAAAAGTTATCAGTTTCCAATACCTACGATGAATACCAATTACAAAGTACACAAAAAAATATCACTGATAGAGGCATGTACCACATATCGATAATTATTTCTCACTTGGTATGAAACAGAACTAAATGATAAACATTTTTCTGTCTGATCTTCATATTGCTGAAGGTCTCACGTGCGGGACATTTCGCTTAAATCACAAAAAAATAATGAACTCTAGTCAGTTCTCAGTGAAAAATTCTACACGATTTTGAAAAGCATTTAGCATTGCAAGTAAAACGTCAGTAAATATCAGTGAAATTTGCGGAGGTCCTGTTGATTATCGTTATAAATTTTTACTGAGATATATTAGAGGTTGAAGAAGTAGGAATAAGTTTATTGGGTTTATTCAAACACTAAAACACTAGAAATAAAACTCCATGTCGAACATTATTGAATATTTAATAAGAAAAGCGAAGCCTGAAATTACTGGGAAAAGAATACTACTGAAGTAAAGTGATCCACAGCATTCATTAACTGTGCGTTTTTTCATAAATTACTTATCATTCCATTGATAGTCTTTCTCTCAATCGCTTAGTTTACTGTAAGTGAATGAAGTTGATACACGGTGTGCTGTATGCCAGAATTAAGTACCTGATTATCATTTAAAATTTCCACCAGTCGTACCTGCCCGTCTGCGACACAAGATGAACGAGTATTTGATCTTCAAATGAATTGTTTACGAGTGTAGGCCCGGTATGTTTGCTGCATTTGTTACGGTCACAGGACAACATCCAATTTTCGAGTTCCAACAACAAAGACTTGTTCTGGTGGAATTAGCATCACAGCATCTACACTGCAAAGATGTTGCCATAGTCAGGTACAAAAACATTTCAACGAGAATTTAGAAAATTGCTTTGATCATGAGTTCGATTAAATGCACTTCAGAAAATTGACGCCCATACAAGTCTGAACATAGGTATATTGTAGGAAAATATCTATTTATGTATTTTCTAACCTAATTTTCATGTCAAGAATTAGTTCATTCATTTGATATTTGCTAATAAATAAATTGTTTTTACTATCTTCATTTTCTTTCATGTTGCACTTTTGATTTTAACAAAACAGGTTGTAATAATTTGCACAAAGTGTTTTGGGTGGCAATAAAAAAATTCTAAAAATGTTCTTTCCTGCTGCCTAGGAAATTTATTAATGAGTTATCTTACAAATCATGAATACATTGCAGCTCATATTAAATCATGGAAGTATTTTTAAATTTTTCTTTATCCATATATATAGTAATTTAAACTAGCATTTTTCTAATGTACCCTGTATTCTTTAAACAATTTTAGCATGTTCTTTTTAATGTTTGTTTGATTGAAATACATATCCGTTACTCAATTCTCAAAAATAACTGAAGCCAAATTACAGCACTAGGCAATTTATTTTTTCTTTCCATGTGGTAATAAGTTTCTGAATGTGATTAATATTAGAAATTCTCGTAAAGCTCGTATGTGATTATGGAAGAATTAGAAAAATTCATGAAAAAATGAGTGAGAATTCATATTTTGTTTTCCAACAATGTGCGATAATGATGATGACCATTTCCACACATTTCATACTGGTTGTAAACATCGCTCTGGAATGCTCAGCTGTAGCAGTAAAAAGCACTGTCTAGCTGTAGACAAACAATGACACCACAAGCAAAGAAAATTTATCTGCTCCAATTGCCGGTGAGCGAGCACTGAGGCAAGCACAAAGTCAACATTAGCGATTTCAAAACATGTTTCATCTCATGGCTGTTAGACAACAGTCCTTTTAGACAAGGTGCATCTGGAAATCTTACGGTTAAAATTTGCAAAGAAAGGAGAAACAAAGGAAAATCTCTTAAATTACCTACATGTATGTATGTTCAAAGGTAATGCAAGATGTAAAATGAAGTACAGCTGCAGGATAACTGCTTCTGCAACTCAATTTAACTATCATCATTATGTTCAGTGAATTTTATGTTTATTGCGTTTCCCAATAGTAAAGTGGTAATTACGAAAATAGACCTACATTTTGTTTTGCAACTATATTTTGCTGTTTGTCTATTTTTTCCAGAGTAGGAGTTTGAAAAAAACATTCATGGTTTTCTACGTTAAATGATAATTTCGAAATATCATTGTTAAGTTCAACAACTAAACAATGACGAATAGTCTTTCTTGTATATCTTACCATAATCAATAGGTGAGGAATGGTTTCAACAAATTTTATTCCAAAAGCTACGGCAGCTGGTTTCTTAGATGACCTTATTTCTTAGAGATCATAACTCCATCAGAACAACAAAACACCTAAGAACTGTTCATGTACTTCTAACATGCGATGAATTTGTTACGTTCGCCAACATTAGGATAAAACATTGAAACAGTTGGACCCCGGCAAAGGATTTTTATTGAAATTTACAAGTACATTCTTGATTTCTAACCATACATACCAGATACAACTTGCTCCCTCATAATTCTTTTTTCGCCCTGAAAGGTTTCAATACCTCCAACGTCTTTTTTCATAACAGAAAGCGTGCGAGCAGTTAATAAAATTACCTATTCACTAATCACAAATCAAAAAAATATTAATTGTTGGTTTCTGAAACCGTATTTAAAAATAATTTTTATGACAGACAATGCCATTGAAGAAAATTCAATTGTTGCATTTGTGTTTCTAAAATCAACTGCAAACAATGCATTCTTTTACAAACTTTGAAATGTCAGTAGATGTTACAAGGCGCTTGTCATTTAAAAACACTAATCTTTGGTTGATTTACAGACTGTACATCACTAGAAGATTTAACCGCTACAGGGGAATCACGCACCTAAGTCTTATTAATCTGCTACACAAGCCACTAAGAAACTAATATAACTTTAGCAAATAACTGAAAAAATTAATCAATCAATTAAAAGCAAAATAAAATAGTAATTCTTATCACATGCGTCACCCAGTTAGTCCGGTATATATTGCTACAAAGTCAGATTTTCATCCTGATAAGCTACTTTACCTTCTATTAAGCAGCCTAACAACTGAAATTAATAAGATGTTGTATATATTTAACAAAATTCCCACAAATCTTATAACTGTTCGTTGGAGTGGGTAGTTCGCAGTGAAAGAATAAGCGGATCATCAGAATAATATACTGTGCGTGCAGAGTTAGCTGAAAATTTCAGGCTCAAATGCAAGTCTTTTAATTACTGATGTTCATAACTTGATGAAGAAGAAAGAATGCATTGAGGCTGCTTAACAACTGCGTCTGGAATAAGCCCTCCATTCTTACGTCTCCCAACCACATTCAAATTTCAATACGCGATAGTGTGCATTCAGCTGTGGGGTCAGAGGGCAAAGATTTGTTTAGTATGCGCTGATACAGTACTGTTTAATTTTATCAACGGTATGTAATTCAATTATATGTTTCAGTTTGCCGGCTATTTTAATCATAATGTAAGGAAGTATAAAGGAAAAAGATTTTGGAAAGCCTACTCGCAAGCCTCAAAACATACTTGCACACCTAACATATTTTGATATCAATTGTCTAAAAAAGCGCAGTTTTTACCGTTCCTAATTTCATGCACAGATACTTTCAATGCGCTTACAAACAGGGACAATTCTAATCAACTATTTTAATATTCATATAATTTTTCTTTCACGTGAACACAAAGAAGTTGTTCAGTGTAATTTTTTCACTATACTCGCCACAAAACACGCTCTGTCAATCAGGAAATCTAGATTTTCATGAGCTCTGTGACTTGGGCTGTAACTAAGCAAGACTGCAATGAGTCAACAAGGCCCGGCTGAACGCTTCCTCAAAGTTTTACTGCGTAAAATGAGCGGGTCGCAAGAGAGCGAGCGAGAAAAGAGTGTTAGCGAACATTTGGATGAAATATAGTTACTTATTAGTGTTAAACTTTGTGACACCCAGGGTAATTAGGTAAGAAGTTTTTGAGACAGTTATGATTTATCTTAAGGGCAATTAAAAGATATTGTTGATGCATGCACTTGTAGAGAGACTCAAGCTAATGGTCTAAATAAATTTTTGAGTACAAAAATTTATCTTCTGCTAACCCATTATATTAATAGTTTAGCCAAAAATTGCATATAGTTTATGTTTACATTTATAATTTTTTTTTAATATCATGTGTGTTTTGCTAGTTTTAACTCCTTTTTGTTAGAAAGGTGAACCAGTCTTTAGTCTGTTGAGCTAAATGTTGATACGTGACAGACCATAAGATTGACTTCCTGGGGACTACATTCACCGAGAAAAGATCTAAAATGCTGTCATTGCAATCATTTCGAGACCCCACGATTAAACGCGTAAAGGACTTTTATTCATTGAGTTTCCTGTGAATGACGTAAGAGAATTCTTATCATCTGATGAACACAAGTTACAGAATCTTCGCTGTTAACTGCTATTCATACCATGAGCAAATGTTCTGGTAGCGTAAAATATTCCTTAAATTCTATATAAATGAAGACATCTTAGTCTTGGAAACAATTGTTGCTGTGATGGAATGATTTGGGAATCAGTAATGTTTTAGCTTGTCGCCACCACACAGGGTGACGCAAAAGTTACTTTATCCTTTTGAACATTTATCACTAGACAACTAAAACAGCTACAAAAATTTATCACATATGAAATGAAAGAAAAAATCTTGAAGTTGTATTATTTAAATGTGATATTCTTCAAATGAACTTTATTAGTATTTAAATACAAAAGTATCTTACGTAAATTATTTTCCATGACTTTTTCCAAAATATCTGGAGTAATTTTGATAATTTCTTCAATGAAGTTGATTTTTAACACATGGAGAGTACCAGGCATATTGATGTAAACCTTTCCTTCAAAGTATCTCCATAGGAAGAAATCTGGAGGGGGTAAATTAAAAGACCGTGTCGACCACGGAACGTCACTAAAACGTGAAATTAAACGACCAGGAAAAGCTGCTCTTAGTATTGTCATGGTTTCTCTTGCTGTATGTGGTGTTGCCCCATCTTGTTGGAACCTCAAATTCTGTATCCAAATCTTCCAGGTGTGGTAATAAATATTCTTGTATCGTTTGTCTGCAGTTATCTTCTTTCACTGTCACGGTTGCACCAACAACATCCTCGAAGAAGTATGGACTAATGATTTTTGCACTTGTTATGCCACACCAGACGGCAACCTTCTGTGCATGAAGTGGTTGCTCTTGGATTATGCTAGGGTTTTCATCACACCAGAATCAACAGTTTTGTTTATTAACATGTCCACTAATATGGAAATGGGTCTTATCAGACATGATAATGAGTGAGATAAATGTCTCATCATTCGTAAGGCATAGAAATATGCGTGTGAAGTCCTTTCTTTGTTGATGGTCTACACACTTTAACAATTGTGTTACGTGAATTTAATATGGAAATAGTTTTTAAATTTTTTGTTAGAATCCGTTGCAAAAATTCAAATGCAAAAATTCCTAGTTGACAGGAACGTTGTCTAGTCGACGTTTTTAAATCTACTGCAACACTAAATAAATCATGTGAAATTACACGTGCATTTCAGATCGATTTCGGTCTGCCAGAGCGTTCTTTGTCTGTTGCTGTACCAAAATCTCTGATTCTTGAAATCATCGCAATTATGCAATGCTTGGAAGGCCTTTGTTGATTAAATATCCTTACGAAGGCCCTTTGTACTGCAACGAATGATCCATTGCAACGGAAATAACTTTCCACTATCTTTATTCGTTGGTCTTTGCTGTATTTTGGTATTTTTTGGATATGAGACTTGCATAAATTTTGGTAATAAAATATACTTTAAATTTGTATCATTGATACAGGTTGAAACTCCAAGATTTTAACTTTCATTTCATATG
Source organism: Trinorchestia longiramus (assembly GCA_006783055.1). Classification (NCBI taxonomy): domain Eukaryota; kingdom Metazoa; phylum Arthropoda; class Malacostraca; order Amphipoda; family Talitridae; genus Trinorchestia; species Trinorchestia longiramus. The sequence continues at coordinate 127,773 of VCRD01000396.1, read as the reverse complement.
TAATAAATTTTCATAGCTGTATTATTTGTTGTGTAATAAATGTTCACTAGCATGACCCGAGAATAATTCGCTGTTAGTTCAGTAGCATGATTTTACAGGTAGTGAATAAATTAACAATCATTGATTACATGATTCAACAACTTTGATGCCATCATGGCATCAAATTACTGTCTCTCCACCTCGTTCATGTCATTTCGTCTTTCTTGGTCTCTGTTTCTCCTGTTTTCTAGAAATTGCTGTCTCTCCACCTCATTCATATCATTTCGACTTTCTTGTTCTCTATTTCTCATGATTTGAAGATGCAATTCTCGCTCCTCCTGACTCATATTCATCCTTTGCTGTTGCATTCGTAGTCTGCTTCTATCACGAGTTGCTTGCCTTTCGTCTTCTCGCAAGCGCTGTCGGCTTCTTCTCTGTTGCTTTCTTGCTGCTTCTCTTTGTTCTCTTATTCTCTGCTCCATTGTTTTAGATCAAGGGTGGACAAAGTTTTCAGTGCAAGGGCCACGTTCAAAAATTCACAATTTCATGGGGCTGCATAGTACAAGTTTGCCCATAATTAAGGTATTGTCGGTATCACTGATACGCTAGCAGCGCTTTTTAAAATTTAATAATATTCGAAAATTTAAAAAATTTAAAAAAACTCAAAAAATTCAAAAAATTTCAAAAATTCAAATAACTGACAAAATATCATAAATTTTAAAAAATCCTAAAATTCAAAAACTACTAATCAGGAAAAATTGTAAGCAATATAAAAAATTGAAACAAAATCAAAAAATGAAAACTAAAATATTCAAAAAACTTAAAATATTAAAAAAATCCAAAAATTAAACCATTTGAAAATTTACAAAATTAAAAACATTAAAAAGTAATTTAAGAAATATAAACAAATTTAAACCATTTAAAATATTAAAAAATGGACAAAAATTCTAAAACCAAAACATTCATAAAATTCCCAACCCAAAGTAATGTAACGTGATCCGACTCCAACCATATAATAGATACTGCAATGAAGGGTGTGACGCACAGGTACGAAAGTCGTAAGCGTATTAATATATCAATAATAATAGTGAAGGGATTTTTGCGCCGCCCTGCATAATCTAAGTAAAGTGAAGAAAGAGGGTAAAATATTACAGTTTAACTCGAGACTAATCTAACAATAGATAGTTAAATATTTGTATTGAATTCCGTAGACTAAAACTTCACAAGTAATTAGAATCTTAGTTCTTAAATCTTTAGAGTTTTGTTAGTATGATCTATGACTCGTGCACAGTTTCTGGTAATCTTCGCTAATAATTAATCGCATTAGTGATGTTCTGTAACTCTTCTTTGTGTACTGATGCCAAGGTACGAATGTATCATGGCGAAGACAACATGAATACAGCTATATATGTATTCATTCCTATGCTTAACAGAGTAGAAATTGTGATAATAATAGGTATTCAATTCGAATAGTACCATTATCTCCTTCATCAGGGAATCTTATGGCTCACGATCTGTCTCATCTCATTATACTTTTACTGCAATTCCTACTTGAAAATTTTCCATTGGTAGCACAGGTTCTGACAGATTGTTCAAGCGAACTTATATTGATCAAACAAGTTTCGTATGATGCTGACTGAAGCAGGATGCTGTTCTATAATGCTGATGATGTATGTCACTTCTGCAACGATTTATCAATCAGAAACCATCACAAATCAGTTGGCTGGTTCCCAGGAGGTCTTTAAGTCTGATTGTATTGCAACACCATTGTATCAACTGGCTAACGAGCAATGCATAATAAACCAGAGCTTATATAACAATAAATTGAAAGCGCTGTAGTCATTTACTTGCACGTTTTTTAATTGTGACTGTTAACTTACAACTTTATTTTAGTTATGGCTGCCTAGGAGCATAAAAACACGTCAATAATTATTAACGATGCATCTGGGAACACTAAAATCATGCCAGCTGAAAGTACTAAAAGGTTGAAATAGAAACAACTGAGAGGATAACTTTTTCATCGGTTAAAATCTTCAATTTAAAGATTTAAACAGAATGAATATGTTATACATAGGTTCAGATAAGAATTTACTCATATGTGTTATTGTGAAAAAAGTTATGGGTTCTTTGTGTTTTTGAGATTGTATTTATTTAAAAACTGATACCCTGGTCTTAATGTGAAGCCTTAAAATAACAATTATGGAGTTCACACGTGTATTTTTTAGTTGCCAGACTCTACATCATAACTGGGGACAATTTATAGATTTTGAAGCACTGAGTCAGAATCTGGTTACTGTTAACTGCTCGTTGACTGCAAAGCACTGAATTAGAATCACTACAACAGCATCTGTTCCTAGTTTTTCTATGTGCATAAACGAATAGACGAGAATAATATGTATGCATATTGCATTAATTACATCCAGCTCTATTTCTATCTACCGTTGAGATGAAAGGGTATCCATTGAATTCGTGTCAGACATGAATGCAAACTACGAGTATATATGACTACAAAATTTCTTATTTTGTTTTTTTATTTCCTTTTTAAGAACTCAAAAAATTGTACCAACTTTTACTGACTAGTGCAGAAAATTCTTAACGGGCTGCACTGAAAGATGACTAGTAAAAGCCCGCAAGTAGCTTGGACTTATCATGAGTCATCTAATTTGATACATTCCTTGCTGTGCCAATACATCGTCTCCGTGGATGTATTTTTATCGCATAATTTTCAAGTCATATAAGTTCACATAGACTGAAGTCGGCACACCAACACGCACATACCTTCAGCAGACCGAGCGTTACAGTCCTAGCGGTGCTGGCCGTCGCAAGCTTGTTTTTCTCTGCAGTTTCAGATGTTGATGTTGACCGTCACACGCGTTTACTCGTCATGTTGATATTGTGAATCTTTTTATCTGTGGAAATTTAGAACTATGTTTCAAAGTCTGTGTGTTTCTTCTGTTTAGTGGGAAACAATGACATGAGTGAATGTGTCCGTATTAATCATATTTGTGACATGCTAGTAAGTTTGATTTTCTGACGAAGTTTACGGCAACATTTGAGACAAAAATGTATCGATCAATTTCAGAACAGTGGAGGTTTGCGCCCACATTGAAGGACTCATCAAATTAGTGGTTGAAGGAGAGTTCGCTTGATTTGAAAATCAGAATCATTATTCATTACGGATTACTTAAGACACACGATCAGGGTACGAATAATATTCAGCATAACTTTGGACTGAAATGATCAATGAAATTGTGAAACGAATGCCTAATTTTGAAATAATTTTAAAATATTGTTTAAATTACTCCGTAATTCAATAAGCTATTCAACAACAACAAATTTCACCGTGTGATAGACCCAATGAAAGGTTATGGAGCAGCATCACTCACTCGATCCAGATCGCGTTAGCGACTTGCTTTACGCAGCTCATAAGGACGACACACTTCCACTACAAACGCTGAAGTCGCACTGACATTTTGCGGGCCGGTACCCTGTCTTTAAGGAATCCTGCCCTCAGTTGACCTTCTTGCAAAAGCTTTCATTACATCCATTAAAATATGCGAGAAATGTTATTGTTGCGGTCGTACGTAAAATACCAGACCTCACGTCCAAGAGATCAATGAATCTGAGCACCCATGATCGTGAATGAAAGTGTTGTAGAAATAGTAAATCTCAGCGTAACAATTCTGACGAAAGCAAGATGTCCGTGAGGTATCTACAATTTAACAAATTTATTACAATGACAGTTGACGAAATATCTTTATCAGATTTATCCTATTGTACTCACAGGTTATCAAAGCTTTTAAAAATATTGCAATTGTGTGCTTTAAGCATCCTCTTGATAAAAATGGCAGATGTGCTTGTGAATGAATCCTTAAAAAATGGTTACTCTCAAGAGAAGGCACAATGTGTATCATGGTTTATCGAAACAAAATTGGATACAAAGACATAGTGAAATCACAAAACTAAATATAGAAGAGATCCACAATCACGTCCGCCAATTCGTGCATGACACAATAAATTCATGCAGACAAAGACAGTGTTTAATAAAAAGGAGTAGTGCAAGATCAAGAACTTGTGAGGAAAACATCGATATAAGACAAGCTGTTGCTCGTTCTACCTTCTTGATGTACTTCATGCAAGTAATGGTGCCCATATAGAAGTGTATTAGGTAAGTTATAGAAAAATCAATTTCTAATTCTCATTTTGCCATAATTTACACGAATTTATTTTCACATTTGATTGCGTAATAATTTATTTAAATTGTAATTAGACAATATTAAGACATTGCATACACTTATAATTTCATAAACAAACGTTAAAATCAACAAAACCTCAACGTATATGCAATAAATATAAAAAACTGTAAAATATGATCATCCAAACTGTTCGGACTCTACGAGACGGCGTAGAGAAATGCGTTTGTGTAGAAGTAACAGTAGAAGCGTTAAAACATCTTTAAGTTATGTTTGTTTGTAATTTATTATGAACATGTTTGCATACAGCACTTTCTATTTTCTAGCTGGTTATTGAAATGTGTGCAAGAACTTTTGTAGAGATTTACTGTAACTTTGCTTCCATAAAATAGAATTAAGAAAAGCGGGCCGAGCATATCAATATTCAACTGGTATTTTTGTGGAATAGTATGACTCTATCAGTGGTGGCAGACGTATTAAAATGGCGTTATTTTTAATATCATTTGTATTACCTAGTGGAATTAAGATATAAAAAGACAGTGACTGATTGATATGTTACAGCAGAAACTATCCATTTTTCACCTTCTAACGACAAACGATTTTGTGTACTTGGCTTTCACGCTTGTGTATACGAGTATGTCGTACAAGTGTTGGTTAAGGAAGTGGCTGACTTCTTTTGGAAACCTCTTCAAGTGGCCTCTCAAGAAAATGTAGCTACAGTATTGATAAATCATTCCTAACAAATTCAGCATTAACAATGCACAGATGAAGCATAAATTCATCTTCGGACAACGTCTGACGCTTTTCGATATCACACTTCATGAGTTACGAATATCCTCATGTACAGTAATGTTTTGGTGAGACTTCGATTAGAAAGATCAGCTAACTTTTCCTAACTTAGGTTCAAATGCATGCTGTCAAGATTACCTTTCATACATCATTGCAAATTACACCCAATGATTCATTTGACATTGAATGAACAAATAATTCTAAAATATGCATCATTTAAGTACATACCGTTCAAGATTTAAGTTTACATCATTTCAGATACATACCGTTCAAGATTTTTTAATATTTTATCAACATCCTTTCACTGAGAATAAAGCCAGTCTGGAATTTTCATAGAGCAATGTTTGTGATACACATAATTAATTCAATCATAAACCGGGTTTCCATATTTAGCACTCATGAGTAGGTTTGCTCGTCTTAATAATTCATGCAGAAGTTCAGGGAATGATATCTATACTAATAATTTGCATGTATTCTAGTTCCTGATATTATAATGATATGATTTATAATGATCTTGCGTTATTAGTCATAAAAAAGGAATTTTCCCTCATTTTTGTTATTTATCTAAAATATCAAATTCATTCACAAATGAATAATAAGTAGAAGCACTGAGCAGTAACATTTAAAATTATTGTAAGTAAAAGTATAATAACATTTTAAGCAATTCCCTAGGAATGGTTATTTATTTACAGTCTTTCTTCTGCTAAGTTATATGATATAATCAATTTTTAGATTGTTCTAGTGGAGGTTACCTTATTTTAGCAGTCCTACGTTCCCCTCAGGTGTTTACTGTCGTTATTTCACTAAGCATCTCGCTCCTTCTACTGTAAAAGTTCCTCGCTTGATGTTTGTTTCCTTCGAAAAACTTCCAGATCACTTTTTAGGATATGAATATAACGTTTCACTGTTTCCACAAAATGATTTGTCACTTCTACCTTTGTTAATATGTGTAGATTGATGCATATCACTTTTTGTTGGGATCATTTTTCATACGAACAACATGAAAGCATCGAATTTGTTTGCCGTAACATTTCAAGATACTCTCGAATTCTCCACTGAGGACGATCTGCAACGATGCTTGAAGAAGGCAAAGAACTCCTTATTCGTCATCTGAGATTTCTTTTGCAGGTGATATCCCATGTGTTGTACGCTGTTGATCAAGTCTTCGAAACGAAGAAAAATGCATATTATCACTTTCTCATTTTGCTTAGCTTGACTTAATTTATTTTCACTTTGACATCGCATAAGACTTCAATGATAACTCCAAATTAGTAACCAAAATTTCTGGAGACAGATGTAAGTGCAAGTCTTGTTTGCTTGATGTTAATTTGCATCTCACAAGCCTATACGACTGAACTCTCTTGGCTTATTCATGTCATAGATAAGCATTCATTTCAGTTTTTGATTAGTTAAGTCTTATATAGTCGAAGAAATTTAATTATTGCCATCAGGTGAAATTTTTTGTTTTTATCATAAAAGGAAGTATTAATCGATGTGACATGTGCTTCATTATTTGTGTCCAGCCTCTGATATTTATAACAATACTTATGTTGAAAGTATCGGGTATAAAAGTTACATTCGACTCATGATATTTTAGTACTGACGAAAACTTCAACATTATTTAATTAGAGAAGAAGTTCAGATGAAACGATTCTATTTTCATATTTGCGGCATAAGCAAATTCTGTGTATAAAACGTAATGTAACATTGTAAAGCGTAATGGTTGCCCTATTCAGGATTATTTTTGTTTTCCGGAAAGACAAGTATCTGCCACGCCTTGTCGTCGGTTCAGAAAATTTACAAACTGGAGGGAAGGTTCATTCATTATTGAGATTTATGAGCGATCATAAATATTCTTGAGAATACCTACTAGACCTGCTCATTTTTCCTCATCACTTGTAAGTTATGAGGGACACCATCTGCTTGGGGTCTGGCAAAGGCTTGTGTCACATCAGCGACAGGACGCAGCCACCAAGGAATAGGTGACAAAAGTATACTAACCCAAGCAAAGCTTTACTATTTTCCCGTCATGATTTCATGTGCCTGGCTACATGCTCTAGACTGTACATCTCTTATCACTAAAACTTCCTGATACGAAGGTTCAGTGTGAAGAATGGCTGTAGATTAACTCAACAAAAACATTGATTCACTGTTGATTATTTATTCGAAAATGGTAAATTTGGCCCTACTTGCGCTGAGTAAAATAATACGAAGAGGATACTGTGGTATACACTTCAAAATAATAATTAGAAATTCGCATGAATGTTAAAAACTATCAAGCACATAAACAGTGTGAATTTCTAAATCGTTTACTCATACATAAACTCATAGTCACTGTCTTCATAAATCATTTCCTATTTTGGGGCCTAAATTTTCCAAACAATTGAATTAACAACCAAAAACTTATGCTTAAATGCATTTTGCAGGCTTAAAAACATAGGAACAAGTAGAGTATTTAATGAAGTTACACATTGTGGCAATACTTTAACGACTCATTATCATATATCAAGTGAAGGTTATTTTTAACACTAGCCAACGAAATTGTGATGTAGGAGTCAAGCGTCCTTTATAATCTGTCCTTGTAAAATCTTGCGCTAGTAGACACGGTTTTTAACAATGAAATTATACAGTTACATGACTTTAATGAGGAACAATATGCTTTAATGGGATATTTAGACACTGTCATGACGGTGCCCGTCGCTTCTAAGACACTGGCACTGATCGAGAACTGCGCTGCCTGCTCGATGCTGCCAGCACCAACCAGTCGATGAAGAGAACCTTGATCATGGGTTGTCCCTCTGAATTACTGACACGTGGTATAATAAGAGATATATCGTCAGAGTTTGATAAGCACATAATATAATTTACATAGCGAAGAAGGTCTACTGAATTTGTATACTAGTTACCGTTGTATGGTGTGTACTTTGAAAGGAAATATTAGAATTACACTGGCATCTTTCTTGCACCAAAATGTAAGAGTTGATTTTTGACTGTCGTGCATGCATTTCCATTGCTGATTCACGAAAGCATTTATTCAGTGAAATCTGCAACTTCATTCATTTCTGCAGCATTCATTTTCTTTTCTGACATGATTTCGCTTCTGTCATACTTCGCCTGACTTTGGTGCATCCCAAATAAAGGGAATCTTTATGAGCCGTTATCAATTTCATGCAATACTCGTGTATTTTCATTGCATTAAAAATCACAGTTTTATATCACAGTGTATTGCTTGGCATTCGTCATCAAATTAAAGTTGTTAATTTTCTTGTTCACCCATCATACATCGCATTAAATCGTCATGCGTTCTCGGATATTAAAAACTTTTGATCCCGTGCAACCATTAGCGAGTGCTTGCTTTCCAACGATCATAAGGTATGGCAACAAAAGTTCAATGTATTCCGAAGTTCCTTGTCTTTAACTTGAACCCTTAAAATTGGCTACATTGTTATGCAATTATATGTAATAATTATATTATGTCAAATTCTAGTCATATCTACTTTGCCCCTAGCGCATGTCTCGTTTATTGTTCATCTTACTATGCAATTTTTGTTTATTTTCATCCTGTGTTGTAAATGTTTCACCCATTTTATATCGTGTGTATGTCATGTACTAAGACAAAGAACAACTGAAAATTTATCAAGCTTGTGAGCCAAAGAAAGTCTAGCGACTAAAAATACGTACTCTGAAACATAAAAATAAATTCGTTCTATATCTCTTACTCAAAACAAACGCAAACGTGACCAGCTGAAAGCATTTTAAACGCAGGTGAAGTACAATCAATTAACGATAAATATATATTTAATCAAATAAAAAGTTTCGTTTAAAATCCACTCGTATTGATTCAATTTCATAGCAATTGAATTAGCGAATTTGAATCAAATTTTACAGATCAATCATTATAAAATTTAGCTTTTTTTCTGCCTAGATAATGAATACGATTTCACATATTTATGCAAAACTTGCATAATTCTGTTTACAGATGTCGCAGAGCATGAAATTTCGAGCCCATAAAGCTAAAATTGCATAAAATATGATCCGCCTTTACAAAGAAAGGATTTATACCTTAACTCCGTTTTCTAGGCAAGTGAGCATGATGGCCTTGATCATCATTAGTTCAGCTTTTACAACGAATCTGAGAAGGGAAAGTGCATAGAGTTCTAAAAACTTGCTCACATTGTCATTTAAATAAACCATGTGTGTCGTCGTTGTCAATAAATTTTGCATGGCTTTAACGGCTCTTTTCTAGAGAAAAAAGTATTTGTTTGATTTTCACCACCTGCATGTTATGCTTCTATCTCGTACTTCAGAGTGAGATAGACGAATGCTTCATACAATATTTTTACAGCATTTCGGAAAAAAATATCATCAACCATATTCAGAAATTCGGTTTATTCTGACAGTTCAGTACTTTTGTGTGAAATATCTTTCTGAAAATTAAATTTTTATTGATAATTATTGATCCCAGACCCAGAAATCTGTGAAATATTTTAATGTGATTTAATCTGTGTGCCCCCTTGCTTGTGCCTTCATCGTTATACCTTTAATCTTTTTAATACCGGTTGCGGCAACATAACTTCTTTTTTTGGAAGGAACTTTCGTTGAAAAATGGAACTTATATTGCTATTCCCTGTAGATGGTACCACTTCTACTCGCTTCTTTTGCTTAGTTGTGCAGTATTTATTACTCAAACTCAGAGTTTAAAAAATACGACACCATGAATAATGAAATGATAATTTATCATAGAAAAACTTCGTCGTGATCGCGTCAAGTAAGAGCTGATATGTACATAGGTCATGGTCAATCGTTTCATCGAACGATGCCGTACTTCGAACTTGAGACGTTCATTCAGAATGCATTTTCCCATCCGTATCATGACCCAAATTTGTAATACTCGAGAGATTCTAAGTTCATGCGTGCAGTTTCTTGTCCAATTTGTTTCTTTTTCCATCATAAGAAGCAGCGTTTTGACCATGAACCACGTGAGTATATCACGTAGTATTTCTGAACATCGTCCAGAAAAACTGAACTTTCAACCTCAAACTTGCAGCATCGACAACTGTCGCTGCTAGTCTGGAAGTCGCGTAACTTCCACATCTTGTACTTCCCTCCTCAGTCCAAAGCTGGCAAAGTCCAAATTTTTCTAAAAGACTGACCAGTCATCGGCTGAAAATTTTATCAGAGCAGATTGGGCTTCCAAATCGGCTTATCGGAAAATCATCTGCAGATTTGCATGAAGAATTTTGAAACAGTGAACGGCTCACAAGACGGAGAAAGTTCAGATTTTGTTGTGGTACACGACCACTAAAAACAAATTCTGAATGTTTTATTTGGGAGGTGACATTATGTGTCCATATGTTTTTAAAACCATGGAATTAAGGTTAAAGTTTTCGAAAAGCAATCAGCTTTGATTTTAGTTTTGAGAAAAGAGATCATCCAATGAATTAATGTGGAATACGAGATTTCCTTCTAGTTACAGAAAAAACATGTTCTCAGTGGAGCTACGTGTTTCCATCGCTTTTAGAAAGTACTTTAGAGCTTAATAAAATAATGAGAAAAGCTGCGACGAAATCCCGATAGAAGTACGAGAAAATCTATAACTCAATTCAATGTTATCGGCCAGATATTCAGAAATATACATAAGGAAAACCGCAATCTATCAGTATTTATGATGCTCAAAAGATTTTTGTATAGGCGAGAAAAGTCTGATTAAAACCGAAATTTTATTGAATCGATTTAGTAGCAGGCAGCAGCCCCTGTCATAAGTAGGTATGAAAAGTACTATTTCCTAAATATGTGATTTACATGAAAAAATCCTTTTCAATACTATTACACTTGTAAAAAGCGCTCAAGTGTACCATACTTTCGACTTGAATTACTTGGTTATTGTTTAATTATCTTAAATAAATTTGATGTTTGAGTGCCTTGTAGTTACGATTTGTTAACAGTAATTACGTCGAGAGCTAACATACATTGGGATAAAATTTAGATAAAAGCCATTAACCATAACAGAATCTTCATGTCACCTATAGGACACTGATTTAAAGGCTAGAGTAAGCTAGGAAATGTAAAACTATTTGTAATTTTTGTACTTGATCGTAGATAAAAAGCAGCTGAGTGCCTGCCACCGATACTCATCCCTGGTTGATGATCAGAAGTTGTTGGACTCGTTCGGCCCCACACATAAAATGTACTAAATTCCTATGAAAAGAATCAAAATTTTTTATAAACTCTATTGCTCTCTCCGATACGCACAACGGATGCAGCCAAGAATGTGTATAAAGCCATAATATGTTGATAATTACATCTGCTCAAACTCTAACTACCATGTAAGGGTTACAGTATAGTGATCTTAGTAACCGAGGACTTACTACCTCTAAATCGATACCACGAACACGAGTATACGATATTTTATACAATGGTTCTCTTATAACACTAAAACTAGGAAAATGTCCTTTCCACTGCGAAAGAGAATTTTTAAGGAAACTGGAGGTATAAAACAACAAGTTACGTGTGCAATTCATTCATATCACCTTCGATAATAGTAAGAATTAACTTGTAAGAGTTTAATAGCTTAATTTCCATGTTATTCACATGGTGCAAATACCATCGATCGTTAAAATCCGACTTTCAAATATCAATTCCGTTGCTTGGCACCATATCTTTAAATATTTTAAGTGAAAGTAATTCTTTATTCAAGATTGGAACCAAGTAGAATTCAAACTATGACCGTTTTCCTAATTAGCATAATCTACAATCATGATTTAACTTCTTGCAGTCAAACATGCTCTCGCAGTGGCCTATCTAGCGTTAAGCTCACGCTCATGATAGCAGCGAGGCAATTTTTTAGAGCGACAAACTTTGGCATCGGAGATCGGTCCCTACGGAGGACAAGTAGCCTTCCATCTGAGACTGATGTTCGAAGTTGTCGAACTGCACCTTGCTCAGGAGTGCGTCTGACTTCTATCTATATTCACACAACCCTACAGTCCAAGAGCTTCCAAGTCTAAAGTTTGAGGTACCCTACCTCAGAAGCCGTATGACAGTAAGACAGTGTGACTTCTATCTATATTCACACAACCCTACAGTCCAAGAGCTTCCAAGTCTAAAGTTTGAGGTACCCTACTTCAGAAGCCGTATGTCAGTAAGACAGTGTGAATTACTCTGAATAAAGTATTCGTCATATCAATGTCAAAGTATAATTATTACTACGCAGATACTTACTTCCAAATTCAGAATACAACACTCAACTTAAGGAGACATACTGTACCATCTAAACAAAAGTGACATAAAATGTAATCTCTCTCAGCGATTACGCACTGCCAAAAACCTAAAATATATTCGCGTATCTATATTAAAGTTATATCCAATGGAGTGCAAGGATTTCCAAAAATATGCTTGACATTTTTATCAGTAGCTAGGGAAAATACATAAATAGACGTATCTACTCTACATAATTCACAAAACACATAACATATCCATCTTCCTATGGATTGCTGCCAAGCACATAAATATTAGTGCTTTTGACCAATTGAAGCATCGCACTGTCCTTCAGTCAGATTTCACGCCACTCATTCCCACACTTGGTATTCTGCAATACATCACTGCGTAAGATGGTCGAGATAAAAAATTCCAAAGGGTATAGGTAGATTTGTTATACAGCCTCAGAAACAAAGTTCTGGTTGCAATAAAATATCTTAAGACATCAATCTGATCGTAGATTTGATAAAGAACCATTAATCGGCAATGGCAATTGCATAACAAAAAAAAATATTGCTGCTACAGTCATTGTAGCAGCAATTGCATATCGTAACAGGAGAACTGTCATAGTAGCAGCAATTGCATAACATAGCAGGAAAAGAGTCATATTGATGGTAATTTCATAACTTAACAGGAAAACAGCCTTCATATAGGGGCCATACACACAAATGACCCAATTGCTCTGCTAAGTGTATCGCTTCGATTATTCAAAAAGTCCTTTTTAAGTGCGTTAGAATATGGAACAACCTTAAATACTGTAGTTTGAACTACTTAGTAATAGTAGAACCATCAACTGCTTAGGTTTACACTCAAGATTACAAAAGAAGTCTTATCCTGAAACGAATCCATTCGAATCCTGACCTATAATTTTATCAAAAAGTTAAAAATGAGTGATAAAGCCTGAAGTAAGCTATAATTATGGTTTAACCGGACCAAAGTTAGTCGTTTTAACTTCCATTGGACGAAAAAAATAAACTGCCTGCCGAGGAATGGATGTCACAAATATCATATGACGGTATAGAAATGTGATGATGCTACAGAAAATAATTTGATAATGCAGTATAGAAATGTGATGGTATGGAAATCAGTAAAATATCATTGTTGGAATAGAAATAACCAAATGAACGATGAATGCTTCCAAACAGCGAAATTCTAACAAAATTCTTCCCAGTTATCATAAATAACCACGTTGTATGCAATGTTTAATCTTAACAAAACAATAATTCTAAGCCCAAAAACTCAAAAATAGCTTAATGATGGTGCAAGCGAGGTGTGGGATGATTTAGTCAGACTCATGACTTCAACACGATGGAGAATTTGTGGATGTTGAAGCTGCAAGTTCGCGCAAAAAATACTCAAAATACAATGTTCAACTTGTGACGGACTTTTACTGATAAAAATTGGCTAAAATGCCCAAATATTTCATAAAAATATATGCTTGAAACTACAGCCTGAAACTTGCAGCATTTAATCAGTTTAATACTTTCATTTACATGGTTTCAGCATTTATTGAAAAACGTTTTTCATAATTTGTTCTCATAAATCCTCCAATCCAGTTAAAAGAAATCAAATTTGCTAAATATGTGAAAAACATCAATATTAAGTAGTCGATTACGTTTTGGAAATATGGTATTGCATTTTGCAGCAAATGGTTTTATGTAAAACTGCATTACTAAAGTAGATTTTCATTTATCCATTATGTTAAATTAATTTCGCCTCTAGATACTTAAATTTTTAAAATATAGATGATTCTAGGAGTCAAAAGTGACACAGAAATTACAAAAGAGTATTTAAATTTCATTTATTCAATTCAAAATATAATTCGAAGTAATGCACTGTCTGTATTTGTATTGACGATGGAATCAATACAAAGAAATTGGCGAAATAAATTCGATGGCAAAGATGTGTATTTATGCTACTAGATGGTAACAATGTTTCATACTGTGCCGTGAGATTTAGTAAATGTATTCAATAATAACTACATTTAATGTAATAAGCGTTTACAGGTAGACTTTCAGAGAAATACTTTTTAAACGCCATAACCACACGTGATGCCAACATTTAAATTGCGAAATTAATGAATAAATAATGAATAGTCTTCCCTACCCTCCTCATAAACGTCTCGAATTTAATTGCGCCCAAAATTACATTGTCATAAATAGTGTAATGGACATATACAAAATCTGAGCTTGCAATTACTTATGTGGGCTCTCCAGTCAAGCGAATGACCAAAAGAAAGTAAAATTCATTCAACCTAAAACCAATTTTTAATTCATTCGTAAGCAGAAAAAATGTTTTCGACACTATATGGAATAACAAAATTCAAGCAGATGATGACTGAAGGAACACGATGGAATTTTGTATGAAGAAGCAATTTGAACTTTTCTTCTGTGGATTCAACTTCTGTACCTTTCCATTAAACTTTCATAGAAGTAACAGCTTCTCTTTTCCTAACTCCTGACCGACTGAAACTCGAAGGAAAGCATAAGCTTGGTTAGGTCAGATGGAGTAACCCATGTGAACACATCATCCGGAGTGACATTCTTTAAATCGTTGCCCTGCAAAACGGGCGAGTAAAAATAGAATTAAGAGAGCTTCGGGTAAGTCGTCTTAGTTTTGTAATTGGGTCAATTAGGTCAATGGTCACAAGCTGATCATCCAGGATTATTCTAACTGAGGCAGTTAAGGACGCCAGCATTGCAGAAGCTGCGAACAAAAATTTCAGGAACACATCCCAAACGGCCAAAACTTCTCTTCCTCGACCATATTGCGCATGTGGCACAGGAACTTTTGCTCTCCGAGAGGCAATTAGGTGCGAAAATTATGACGTGAATATTAAATGTTTTGAAATAGTTTTATAAATTCTTCAAAATGAACAGGAATTCGAAAAAAGTTCTGTTAAAGCCCAAAAATGGATCGGAATGATCTAACGAATCAAAAAATAACGAGACTAGTTCAGCAAATGTTCAATAGAGATGTAAAAAATAAAAAGCTGACTTTAAAAATGGAAAAATTTTCTGATACTGTTTTTCCTTGAAAAGCTTTTGCAAATATTTTACATTAATTATCAGTTGTTTTTAAGCAATGGACAACCTCGACGCATCTAAATCTAGCCCACAATAATCATGAAGAGCAGTAACAATGCTGTGCTACTGAGTAACATCAGT
>VCRD01000396.1:55659-112082 GCA_006783055.1 Trinorchestia longiramus | reverse complement strand
GCTACTGAGTAACATCAGTAAGCTCGAATAATACGTTGATATTAGGTGCAATGCTGTGCTACTGAGTAACATCAGTATGCTCGAATAATACGTTGATATTAGGTGCAATGCTGTGCTACTGAGTAACATCAGTAAGCTCGAATAATACGTTGATATTAGGTGCAATGCTGTGCTACTGAGTAACATCAGTAAGTTCCACAGGATGTGTTAATATTAACTGTAATGCTGTAGAGCTAAGTGTTATAACATCAGTAACTTCGAAAGAATACTTTGATGACAGCTGCAATGCTGTACAACTAAGTAGTATTGAGTAACATCAGTGAGTTCTACAGGATATGTTAATATTACTTGCAATGCTGTATTATTAGGTAGCGTCAGGAAGTTCCAAAGATTACGTTGATATTAGCTGTAATTCTCTACTACTGAGTAGCATCAATTTGGTCCAAAGGCCCCATTCTTGATTCATTCGTCATTTACATAACACAATTTCATGGCCTCAATGTTGCGTAGTTTTCACATTCATTGCGAAAGCGTTCCTATTTGAGCATAATAATTAAATGGTGGTTTCATACCGGAATAGTCACGGATACAAAGTGTCCCAAAATATGCATACATTTAAAAGTCTGTAATTTGAAAACTACTGACTAGCAGATCCACACGAGAAAATTCAAGTGTTTTCTACTGAAATTTTACGTTTGATTTGGTAGTGGATGCAGGCTTGCGAAGGAATTTCCACACTGAAAGCTGTGCCTTTGGTATCCACAATACAATGCTTACAATACATGTATCTCCTACCAAATTTTCTCCTATCTAATTTTTAAAAAGCGGGAGAGAAAGACGGACCAAGCAAGCAAGCAAGCAAGCAACAAACTGTGTAGTGGAATTGTAGTAGTGGAATAACTTCAAATTGGTAATTCTAAGTTAAGGTACCATATTGATTATAACACTCAAAGTACGTGCATAATTTAAATAAGTAAGATTAGATATGACCCTTATTAACAAATTTCCTGTAATCTTGAAAAGTGGAGGTTTGTGATCAAAGGTGTAGCATAGATACTACAATTTATTGATGAAGGGTGTGACACACATAGATTCATAGCTATAATCGTATCTAATCTAATACTAAGAATAACCGTCGTGTGTTTATGTACTCGTATTTATTCATATGTTTCCTGTCTCGCTCTTAAGAATAGATAGGAAGAAATTACCACTGGCGGTCTTGGTTTCACCGGTAAATTAATACACTCATTTTCACTGTACAAGTGCACTATAATAAGACGCTTTCAAACAAATTAGAGAGATCCAGAGCCTTATATATTCGAGTCCGTATCGTGGATACCGAGTTCGGCGGGGCTGACCTATTATCTGGAGGTCGAACTGCACACAGTGGTTTCAAGATACCAGTTCCTGTCTTGGATACCTCACTATTAAGTGAGTCACGTAACCTTAACCCAAAGCAAGGCTTACTTAACGGAACAAGGCTAATCATCGTTTCTTTAAATGAACTGTTCGCACACGGAAAAATATCAACTGGAAGCAAGAAAGGAGAACATGCCTTCATATCACGATTAAATTTGGTACCGAGTGATACAAATCTCCCATTCTACTTCTGCCGTAGACAGTTCCCTTTAATTCCAGCATTTGCAATGACGATTAATAAGTCTCAAGGACAGTCCTTTTCAAATGTTTGAGTATACTTGCCATCACCTGTTTTCTTTCATGGACAACTGCATGTAGCTCTTAGTCGAATAAGAAATAGGAATAACATTAAAATAACAATTAAAGAAACATTTTCAAGGAAATTTGGTAGATGATTTGTTTTTCACTAGGAATGTTGTCATTAAAGAAATACTCAATTAAAACGTTTGTCCTTTGTAAATATATATAAAACTAAATATATTACATTGCATTCTTATATGTAATTTTATTTAATATCTTTCGAACAGTATTTGCCATCATTTTTAATGGCACGGGTACACAAGTTAATACATAGAATGTTAGGAAGCGGGGACAGTTTTCATTCAAAAGAACATGATTTGAGTTTTTTGTATCCAAAATACGTTGTTACTTATCTTACATTCACTTTTAAATACCAGAGATATTCAAAATGCTTCCTTTAAAAATGTATAAATTTTTTAGGACACCTTGTATAATAGACAGTGTATCTTCCTTTCTGTGTCAGCCCCATTACTTTCCATTGATTACAGAAGAAAAATTATTGAACTGAAATCAAAATGGGCATACCTGTATTATATGTACTGTATTGTGAATACCAAAGGCGCTGGATCACTATGAAATACGCAATTTTTTCCGCTATTAGCTTTCTTCTCCTACACGACCATGGTATCGGTAGATAAGATACAGAATGGAAACTTTGTATACATTCATGAAAAATATTCGGGTTCTGATAGTAGCACGGGTAAAACAAACAAATGTGTTTTAGTATTTCTTGGATCCTTAATTTTATTACTTTTAAGCAGTGGAACTTCCACGGGAACTTTCTAGTAATTAATAACTAGTTAGTATACACACACGGGAGGATATGTTTTTATGAATTGAGTTAATCCTATTATCATCATGGAATATTGAACTCAGAAAGGTTATATATATATGCATATATATATATATATATATATATATATATATATATATATATATATATATATATATATATATATATATATATATATATATGCGTGTGCGTTTGGTGTCACTCACTTTGAGAAAGATGGAAGAAAAATCGGAATTTTGAAATTTAGGATTCTGAAAGTTTGATTATTTTACTGGAATTTGCGTATCAAAAATACAATTTTTTTGAACATGACATTTATTATATTATTAGTGAACGTATTTTAATCGTAGTATTGGGATACTAAAGGCGCCGTATTGCGACAAAATACGTGAGTTCTTCCGTTATCAGTTATCTTTCCTTTCAATATGGAAACCTTTCTGAGTTCAATATTCCATGATGATAATAGGATTAACTCAATTCATAAAAAATATCCTCCCGTGTGTGTATACTAACAAGTTATTAATTACTAGAAAGTTCCCGTGGAAGTTCCACTGCTTAAAAGTAATAAAATTAAGGATCCAAGAAATACTAGAACACATTTGTTTGTTTTATATATATATATATGTTTTTTATATATGTATATATATACATATATATATATACATACATATACCTATATACATTGTAGCTTTTATTCTATAGAATTAATTTAAGCGAATTTCAAAAATGATTTTTTAATGTATTTACAACTATGTATGTTAATATTAAAATAGTTTACCGTTTCATTGTGGAAACACGTGCCGCAAGTTATGTATTTTTTTTCCTTATTAGTTCCTATTATTCTGCTTGAATAACAACCTCGATCAAGTTTAAATTCCCTCTTGAATTTCTTCCTTGCTAGTAAGAATTGATTTTATTCATCCTCGTGCTCTTTAATCATATGATGCTGCAGTGAAATGAAATGAATTTTTATTTATCGTATGACCTCGAAATGGAAGTTGTTTTTCCCTCAGAGGGACCATCTATAAGCTTGTTATTATCATGCCTGGCTGGCTGAGCTATCAAAAGCAGAGGAGATATCGACAGCTGTCGTAGCCGCTCCCTCTCTCTCTCGTTGCGATCAAAAGGCATGTCCGTCCAATTAGAATGGAGCGTCAGAGATAAGGAAACAACTAAAAAGTCCTACCGAATCAGCAGAACAAATAAACATGATGGAGCTCAGCTCGTAGTGAAGAAGCTGTTTTCGAAAGGGTCGTTTTAAAAAATTAGGGTTACGCCAGGGGAGCATGTTTATAATTTTAATGCCATTACATGAATATTGCAGACTTGTAGACGAACCTGAATAAATTGGAAATATAGGGAATAACATCCGGACAGATTTTAACATAAATGCATAAGCAAGATGAAAAATATTATCGAAACTATGAAATGTGAAAAAGCTCTCATTTCAGAAAGCCTAATTATTTTGTTATTTATTTTTTGTTTAGAGATTAATTTATACTTTTGGTACCATAAGTACTAGTCGTAAAGACACAATTCGTGAACAGGGAAACCCTGGAAGTCTTTCATATACAATTACTTTATATTACATAAAGAATTGATTATTCATTTAACTAGATAAAACAAAATCCGCATGTTGTAATATTTTGACGGATTCCTACTCCTTTAATTTTCCTAAAGATGTACCTTATCAAAACTATTGTCGCCTTCTTTGAAGAGGCATAAAAGTGTCCCCGGAGTTACACTGAGAGTGAAAAGATGATGAAAACGATAAATTGAGATAGAGATTCGACAAAAAGTTCCCTGGCGCTTCCGCTCTGCCTTACCGACCTAGATTGTGAGGTCGAAATCGTAATTATGAGTAGCCATGTATCCTCTAGGTCAGTGGTTCCCAACCTGTGGTACGCGTACCACTAGTAGTACGCGAGGGCCTTCCAGGTGATATGCGAACACTTTCGGGGTCATGATCAATTTTTATTTTGTTATTTTTTACTTCACAAAAATGTGAACCAGGAACCAGGTGTTACTCTCTAGAACCAAGCGTACTTTCTGGAACCAAGTGGTATGCGGCGACTGTACGGGACCTCCAAGTGGTACTCGATCACAAAAAGGTTGGAAACCACTGCTCTTGGTAGATAGTCCTGCCTACCCCGTAACATCTGGCCGTCGATCTTCCTTGCCTTCTGGAAGTCTTGAAAAATAATTGGTGCGCATCAGCATCAGCACCAACGTCATCACCTGACATCACATTTGGGTCCTTGGATGCTTCGTTTTCGTAGTCGTCTCTCTTTACTAGCCAGTCTAGGAAGACTGTTCTTCCTGTGCTGGGTAATATTTCTTCACTTATAATCATTCTACGAAGATCGCTCTTCCGTATTCCTAGGTATTTGAATTTTCTTCTTTGCATAATATCTAATCCTTCCATGAAGACGCAACCATTCCAGGAAGACCCAACGCTTCCATGAAAACCCAACCCTTCCTCGTGTAATATAATCACAGCGTTCTATCGTAAGCTGTCTTAATTGTGTGTCCTTAATTGTAATTTTCATCAATAGACATCAGTAATTAGTCTGTCTCATTCTCTTCATATTGTCCGTTTCTACGTATGTCTTTTGATTAGGCTTAAGTGTTCTAGTCATTGGTATATATTGTTAAACTATTCATCACTGTCATTCATCTTCTCTAGCCCTGGTACGGACTCTAAATCGATGTGTCCTACTCGTTCCCAGGCACCAGACTTGAATTGCAAAGTGGACCCCTAAATGAATATGAGACTCTTCCAAGATGTTGCTTGCCAAACAAATGATTCATAAACTTATCGTAGAGAGGGAAACAGAAAAAAGAAGCTAACAATAATGTATAATAACAATAATGTATAATAATGTAAGAGTTGAATGAAACATAGGAACAGTCTGACCAAAATAGAGAAGAAATAGGAGTTTATTGTCTCCATTTACGACCAGCTATGCTGATACTGCTTCTGTTTTTCACGAATGCTGTAATCAAGGAGCAAAGAGATAATTAGGGCTGCATGTTCATTCACAAACCCTAAGCTTCTCGTTAGTGAAAGTAATCAAATATTGATGAATATATGGGAAATCCGGTAATATAGATGTCATTTCATACATTAAATGTCATTTATAATACAGTTTATCATCGTTAATATACCTGGTGCTCGTTAACGACTTTAGGAATACATTAAATGTAGTATCAGAAATGCTATGGACGTAGAATTATCGTGAATTTTACAAGTTTATCTATTTTAGTTTCCTATTTTCAAATCAAATAATACTTCTAAACCGAAAAGTACTGAATGACATATAAAATATTCAGCTTGATATGCTTCGTGGTATCTAAAGCCTGAATGAGTTTGAAAATATTCTATTTGAGTGAAATGACGGCTGCTGTTCGTGGATATTATTTGGTATTCGTCCTCTGCAGCAGATCTTGAAAATTTAGCAATTTCCAGAAGTGTCTCTGCCCGCCCACTATTGCTTCAGAGTCTTCGTTTACAGAGACCTTTGTCTTACTTTATTGGTAAGTCTAGCGTCATATACACTCGGTCGTCTTCTTTTTACGGCTTCTACATTTGACCGTAGTTTAATGTTAGTAAAATTTTACTGAAATAGTTTCATGTTCGAGTTTGCTCCCACACTCCTCAACTCATTTTTTCTTATGAAGGCATTTTTGTTGGTGAGTGCTCTTTAACATTTTTAGATGAGATATTAATTTTTCTTAAAGAAGACAGTTGCGACCAATACCCCTGTAGCTTTTTTTCAATTATTTTGTTTCTAAAAACGTGTGAATGAAACGCTCGGTAGAAAATAAAACTTTCTAAATTCTTAGTGTTCCCTTCAAATGGTTGATGGCCCAGCTTTAGTGGCCTCCTATGGGTTAATAAATTCTGTTCATTGAAGAGTCTTTGCACATACCCGGTTTTGAAATTACTCTGTCTATCTTTGAGATCATAAGATACGCAAATCGGTGGACTAATGAATGTATTTCTGTGTTTGCTTCTTGTGGCGTTACGTGCTCTCTCGCTACACGGTTACAGCATAAATATGTAATAATTACGAGTATAAATTGAATTCTTACAAGGTGAATGTATTACATACACATTTTACGTTAATTGAAATGCAATCTATTTTTCATAACGAGAGAGAGAGACGTTGCAAATTGGAAGAATCCAACCCTCTGACATTAATCATATATTATGCATTAATGAGGCCAACACAAGAACGATATAAACACAATCAATAAGCTTAACATTTATTGGAAAAACACACGGAAAAGTACACGGAAAACATGTAAATTTATTATGAAATCAAAGTGATTTATCTCCTTAAATCAACCTATTCCCCTCACAATAATTATTTAAATCACACAATGCCAAGTGGTTGCGGAATTGAAACACTATTCTATCAACGGCACATCCTAAATACACGCGAACACGCCAAAATTCGCTGAAAATCACTTCGATCCCGTCACTTAATCTCACCCTTAACACTTAACTAAATACATTTTCATGAATTAATAATCACTCTAATCCCATTAAACAAATTCACTGATAAAAATTATTCAGTTCACTCTCGACGACTAACAAAGAGAAGAATTACGTTGCACTTGGTTCATCGCACGTACGAACATACACTCGGTAGAGCCCTGAGCGTTGCGTCGGCCGTCCTTTGTTTACACGGTATGTGTGCGCTTCTCCCGCTGGTAATCAACCTCATTGGTTTAAAAGGCACAAGTTAAAGTTGTATCAATTAATATTTCCACTGGGTTCATGTTGTTGATATTCCGAAGTAATCTCGTAGACATTAAATCCAACTTGTTGCTGAAATTCCGATTCCCTCCGAGTAAATTACTGGGAAACTTTCCCAAGTTTATATGAACTTCCCCAAGGATCCGATTACTCTCAGAAGTAATAGTCGTATTAGTTGTAGATCTGGTAGTACCAGTAATTACTGTAGATATTGTAGATTCCGATCGATCTCGATAGCTCCCGACAGATCCCGTAGATCCTTCCCTAAAATGAGAGAAAAATCCTCCGTAAGTGCATGCCTTGATAAAGGTGCCCTATTACGTTTATGCTGTTTGTTGGCACATTATTTCTGTTTCCTATCCCAGAAATACTCTTACCTCCCTCCGAGTCATAATCTATCTTTTGCTTCCTTGACGTCGATCGCTCGGACCCAGGTCGTAGATGCCCCTTGTAGAATCGTTGCCGCTTCTATTATAGCACTGGAGTTCACTCTATTAACGCCTCACTTTTTTGAATTCCCTTAATTTCCTGACTGCTGCTTGTATAATCCGTTGGTGTTTCCTAGAAACACGCCTCCTGACTTTTAACCCCTCCTTTCACCTTTGTTCTTGCCTGTAGCCGTTTTCTGTTGTACCGTTGGTTTCTTATCCGATGCTTCCCACGTTTCGAGGCTCTCGCAGAACATATTTCAACTGAACGGTATTCAGTTTTGCTTACGCTGCCTGTTTTGTTTGTATTTTTGCTGAACGATGGCAGTTGGGCTTTAATGGCTCTGCGGCCCAAATGCTCGCATTCCCCACGTACCCATTCACCTTCACACATCATTACACATTAATACATCATTACACATTACTATACATTATCACTACTATCACCACATCACCACTACCATCACATTATTAATGAGTGTTACATTTATTCTACCCCTTTGCAACTAATATTGCATTATGTTGTATTCTTTTTTGTCAAATATTGTTGAGCCTATCATTCAGAGGTACATAAAGGGAGTCTATGGTAATAGATGATGACCTAGTGCCCTCGTCTATTCTGGTTAATGTGTGCACCGGTGACTGAAGAGGACAGTTTGGGAACCACACTGTCGTCCACAGTCTCGGCTAATCCCATCAACAATACCCCACATCAACAGTCAGAGGTGGCACTCATACAATAGCAGTGAAGTCAATACATTATTGTCTTCAACTGTAACTAGCATACAAGGTTTTATTTCTGTTTTTGTGGATGAGCGCAATTTTCTTGATGCCGAGCAAGATCCAGACCGTTTTCTTTCGGAATTTTCTACAGCCCGAGGCGTAAATTTGAACTTCGATTATTTAAGCAAGGTTTCATTTGATGCAAAAATGTTCACAATTCGTCAACTATATATCACAATTTTTATAAATAAACCGATGATTATTTGCCTAAAGAGGGAATATCAGCATATGTATTTCAATAAAAAAATATTGAACAAAATTAATCACTAGGCAGATTGAAAGTAAATTTGTAAGATGGATGTAACAACTGTTACTGTTTATACATCAAGTAATTACTGTCAGTAATAGTCCCTAGAATTTTTTCTTGTATTAAAAAAGTAGACGTTGTATGGATGAGTGAAGTGTACGAGTATGACTACATTCAGCACACATACTGACATCACAACAACAAAACAATTTATATAAATGTATTAGTAAAATAATTCTGTATTTTGCAGATCAAAATGCAGAATTCAAATCGAAATAATTACTCGCTCTGTATCTACATATATAACCAATAAATTAGTACGATGGCATTCAAAGTTATTTACACGAAGTTACTTTTAATTGGTGAAATAAAAAATATCACATCTGAGGCATTGCACGTGGTGTTCACGGCAAGGTGTGGAGGTATCACTGCAGTTATTTACATAATTAACGCAAAATTTTGAGCTATAAGAAATTTAAACGAAGAAATCACCCTGTTAATTGTTTCCAGTAGTACATTGACCTTCACAAGGGATTATAAGGCGAAAGCAATGTCATTTAATCGTCTACATCTCTGATTGATTATATTATTAAATCAGAATGCTTTTTAGGCTACACTTCTGGACTTTGACTTCTGAATTTTTGTATTTTTGTATTTCTCCAATTATGCTGTTTAATTCCAAGATATTTCTTCATATATATGTAAATATAACAAAGTTTTTATTTTTCTTATTTCTGGGTCAGCCTTGCTAGTTTCTATTACCATTTTAAATTTAATACACTCAAGCAAGTGTGCACATCACAGTATTCAATTTAATTTCAAAGTTCTTATTTTGTTTGCTCCTTCAGAGTTAGTTAGTACGAGTGCCCGTGTCTTATCTGCTTATGATCAAACTCAAAAGTTTGAAACAATCAAATTCTAATGTAGTCTTTGATGTCTACTGACGTCATATGCCTTTGACTTCCATTCGATTTCAGCCAAATGTACATCTGGAGAAATCCATCAATTCAGCGAGCGCATAAAGAGATTATAACTCATGAGTTAAATCTTAATTTTCGTCGGAAAAATCCATAAAGCAATTTTCATTCATATTATTATAGATTCTTATGTTGAAATTAAAGCATTGTTAAGGCATTCAACAGGTGTGAAATAAGTTATGAATTCAAATTACCAAGCTTGTCGTTACTGCTGTCGTAATAATGAAAAATTCTACTTCATTCCCTATGCTTCTGCCACTGATTACGTTTTCGCTTTACATATATCCGTAATTCTTTGCAGTGTCGCTTGTCGCATAAAGAGTTTATTACTCATGTGTTAAAGCTATGGTGTCTGGTGGTTAAGTTGACAAGTACGTCAGCGACGTGACTGTCGCGGTTCGACATCGCTCACGAACGCAGAAACTGAAAGTAGAAAATCCTACCCAGGTGTCAAGTGGATCTTGTGTTAAGCCCTTACATAAACACAAATAATTTTCGGTAGCGATAGAACTGAGAAGTCACTCTTTCTCTTAGTAATGAACTCGTCTAATGAGACGTCAATGCTCTTGATATAGTGGGAAAGTTTCAGGGCATGATATCATTTTTCTTAGAGAAGCGTAGGCGTCACATGGGGTTCTTATCATACTAGTAGAAACATGAATTATAGTCGTACTAAGCGTAATATAATGCCCCTGAACCATAGAAATGACCTGACTCTGACCAACATAATGGCAAGTCTTAGGATCTTCAAGTTTTGCGTAACCTTGCACCTACATGGAATTCATTTTCATTTTGTAAACGAACAATAAATTAAACGCTTTATGAAGCGCTTAATTTATGCATATTTATGCCTACAAGCATTTTTTGCATAATTTGCATTGTCTGAAATATAATGAATGTAAAGAAAGTTATGAAAATTCGCATATGTTCATTTAATCTTATCACAGCATCCTTATTTGCTGTTTGATTGAGTTATCCCCATATAGGAATACGCCATTTCATACGCACTTTTTTTAAGAAAAACGCTTCAATTTTAGAACTGCTAGCGATGCTCCCAAATTAAAGGCCTCAGTTCATCCTGTCTAATTCAGGAGCTTTTCCTGCGTTGCTTTATTCCTGCCCTGTACGCTGTGCTGCAATACGGTTCACAATATTCATTGTTTGCAGAACAGTTTTCTCTTTTTTACAATATTTTCACGTTACTGTGCAATGAATTTATTTGTCTCTATAAGAATTCTATCAAAAGAAAACAATGCAACCAATCAGCGACAGAAGCCCAGGGATGCCGTCTCTCCGTCCGAATTAATTTAATTTTGACGAGAAAGTTTCCTCAGGGCGAGAACTTCTCCAAACATCGCAGGTGCGTGATTGAAAAAGTCTGCAAATAAATAAGGGTTTGAATAGAAATGACGTATTTACAAGGAAATGAATTTGCGAGGATTGCTGGAAAATTATTCGGCTGAGTTCCGTGAAACAAAATTTTGAGGGAGCTGTAAAAGTGAGTGAAATTCAGCATCTCGCGACGAAATCTTGGCTCTCGATGTTAAGATCTGAACAGTAACAAGAAAACAGAATTTCAAACTCATTGGACAGGAAGGCAGCTTGAAGAAATTTAATTTGGAAGGTGTTAGTCAACATTCGAGGTCTCTCATTTACCTGCGCCTTTAGAACGGTATAGAACCGTCGTCTTTTTGTTCTCCGTAGTCTTGTCTCGGAGCTTCATTACGGTAAGTCATCTGCATTCAGTGTTTTCTTTGATAAACTATTAAATGAAGTGGTAAATAGCCAAAAACTCATTTTTTTAAAATGATTATTAGAACTATGATGAGCTTGTTATGTAAAATTATTCACTACATTTGCTTCTACTGCTACCATGGGTATATGTAGTCTTGCAATTAAATGATAACGGCTATAATCACATCGTTTTTAGGATCTTAGCTTGAAAATCAAATTTCAAGGACAATACTTCGAATAATTGGCATCAGTGTGAACATCAACAGTCCACTATCAAACAAGAACACTATAGAAAATTAATAAAACACGACTAATTTTTTCTCAACTTCAGAAATAAAAAAATAGATCTAGTCCTTTAAGATAACATGAGATGGAAAAACGATTAGTTGGAAGCTTTGTTTATCCAACGTTTCTGTATAAAACAACCAAATAGTTTCAGAATATGCTTTCGATTTTTTCGATAGGTACAGTACTCATACTATGCGAATATGGTCAACTTCTGTCGCATATATTTACATAGATGCGGCAAGCTTGAACCTTTACCGTCTAAATTCATCCAGAAGTCATCTTTCAAACGTGAGCTAAAATACAAATTAAGGTATTTGTTACGCTAGCTCTGCACTTAACAGTTATAGAAGAATCATATCATGTTCCGGTTTTGTTTACACGTTACCGTCAGTAATATCAGCCAGTGAACAGATTGTTATTGTGTTTCATTTCTTTGTTCGGGAAAAGTGTTTCGTTAAAGGGCCAAGTCTGGCGTCTCAACTCTATACCACAATATTAAACTTGATAAAAATATGCAAAGAGGTATAATCATGTAAATGATTGAAGGTCTTTAATTCTGAGTCGTATAATATGAATAATACATCAAACATGAATTTGACATAAACATTGTAGTCTGAAATGTAATTAATAAATACAATAAGTGTTGCTCAAATAATCTTGAAGTGAAAAACTCTAAGTTCATGAAAATTCATTCACTTGATAACTCAAACAGTCTAATTTATCCGTTCTTCACCAGTGCACTTCTAAACAGATTTACAAGACGGCAAGTGTATTAAATTTAACTGTTGGCTGTTGGTTTATATCAACTATACTCACTTCTGCAAAGTGTTCACTAAATGTGCGGAGCTTAAAGAAGGAATTTCAAATAAAAAACCAAAAAGACGTTCATACTCGGCTTTCTCTACTTCATTCGGTAACCTAAAGCATTTTCGTCCACTATCAAAAAGACTTAAGACTTGCTTTTCCCTTTGCCTTATTCATAGGAAACGAAATGGATTTTCTGCGTGCCTTAAAGCCCTGTTCAATTCATGTCTCGATTTCACATGGTTTTTTTCATTTCCGAAGAAAAAAGACAAAGTATCCGCAAGAAAACAAACAACGTGAGAGAGCTACAACTAGACTGTCAAGTAAATTCCCGCTGTCAATACGTGAATCCTCAATAACGAATTTATCAGAAATGGAATTTAGACTTGACGTGCCCAGACCATTTCGATATCATATGGAACTGTCACGTTCATGACCGTCTGGAAACATCAATTTTTAGAGCATTGGAATAGAAGGAACGTATGAGAACTTTGTAAGTGCACAATTATTTTATAATAGAATGTAGTTAACATTTGCTGAAGAAAAGTGGAAATTTCAAAGTAAAAATGTTTACTCTATGGGCACAAAAACATGATGCAAACGTCCTCTGGCTGCTTGCCGGTACAAACATGTCCGGTAGTTGGGAAAAGAGAAAACTTTTCTCGTCAGAGAATATTATGAGCTTCCATTAGGCCATCAACCACCTTTATGGACTCCTGTTCAGCCAGCTCTTACAATCTGTTCGTTTCCAAAAGCTGTTATGCCCCGCGAATAATCAACTAAATATATTCTTATGCGGCAATACGAAAATATGGAGCAATTCCAGTGAAACAATGAGAACCGATTTTGTACATTAATAAAAAAGCACTTTTACGCGCTTTGGATGTATATTCTGTGGTATAGGGTATTAAAGAAATGAAACGAAAAAGAGGTGCTTTGTTATTTTGGTTCACCCTGTACCTGTATACACAGTAATCCAAATGTTTCCATTCAATTTGCCAAACGTTATAATGTTGTTCAAGAAAAAATTTCCAAAGTATCATGCACATTTTTTTTGGGCAAACCAAGCTGGTAGGTATTCACTATTTTTACGGAATTGTACTAGATAATAAACTAAGTATTTCATTGTGAAGATGTACTCACCATGAAATGTACCAACTCTTTTTTGTTAGTCAACTTTCTCTCGTTGCTAGCCCTTAGTCTTCTGCTGCACTTGAGTGCTCGGTGATTTCCCCACATCTTTTTATTTCCCTTGAAACTAAAAAAATACGTCATTGAAAAGTCAGAAAATGTCGCGACAAATATTAAACATCTTTGATTAAGATCCTTCACTACAGTCTAAGTACTGAGTTTTTTATTATGAAATAACAATAACAAAACTGATACTTCATGCTAAACAGTTCAATGTGCATTTAATGCTTAGTATTTGTTACCGATGGAACTCGTTGAAGATAGTTTAGTAATTCTAGAAGTTTCTTTCTACACACTTGAGCATAATACCTTTTCATAAGGACGAATACTGGCCGGGATAATAAGCAATTCAAAGTATACAAGAAAGAATGGCAAGTGGAACCAAGTTGAGTCATGGAAGCGAGTCGCTTTCTTTAGACCCTCTTTAGTACCTGCTCTTCATCTACTCTTGTGGAGCATTACGCCCGTCTTACTGCATGGTGCTCACTACGTAGTAAAATAAAGAAGTAGGTACTCGGGGGTGTTGCTTGTGAGCTATTGGACTGACGTGTAGTACTGAAGTGTAGTACAGAACTGAAGTGTAGTACTGAACTGACGTGTAGCACTGAACTGAAGTGTAGCACTGAACTGAAGTGTAGCACTGAACTGAAGTGTAGTACTGAAGTGTAGTACTGAACTGATGTGTAGTACTGAACTGACGTGTAGCACTGAAGTGTAGTACTGAACTGATGTGTAGTACTGAACTGACGTGTAGCACTGAACTGACGTGTAGCACTGAAGTGTAGTACTGAACTGACGTGTAGCACTGAACTGAAGTGTAGCACTGAACTGATGTGTAGTACTGAACTGATGTGTAGTACTGAACTGAAGTGTAGTACTGAACTGATGTGTAGCACTGAAGTGTAGTACTGAACTGATGTGTAGCACTGAAGTGTAGCACTGAACTGATGTGTAGCACTGAAGTGTAGCACTGAACTGAAGTGTAGCACTGAACTGATGTGTAGTACTGAACTGATGTGTAGCACTGAAGTGTAGTACTGAACTGATGTGTAGCACTGAAGTGTAGCACTGAACTGATGTGCAGTACTCAACTGAAGTGTATTACTGAACTGATGTATAGTATTAAACTGACATGTAGTACTGAACTGATGTGCAGTACTCAACTGAAGTGCAGCACTGAACTGACTTGTAGTACTAAACTGAAGTGTAGTACTGAACTGAAGTGTAGTACTGAAGTGTACTATAACGAGCATACAAATAAGTCATCATATAATTCAGCCCAAAATATGACTATTGACGCTCCGTCAACTGCTCCTAAATATATATGGTGCAAAATTATGGCAAGACGCATGTTGTTATGTTGTTGTTGCACTGAAATTCAATTGAAAAAACTTAGTGTTCAAATAAAGGCTTACAGCGGCATAAAAATAAACAAGTAGGTTTTCATTTCCTTTTCTTCTTGGAAAGCTTAATGTCAATACTAATTTTCATATTGTCAATAACCAACGAATTGTATTATTTTGCCCAAAATATCATGATAAGTTAATTAAGTTAAGTTTATGAGGAACTATTTTTTTTTGTAATGGAATTGTATACAAAATATCCCAAACATACATGAAGTTTATACTTATTTGAATACTCAATAGAATGAACAATATACCTGTACGACATTCGCAACGAGGAATTAAAAAATAATTTGAAAAAGTGGATTTATTGTAATATTGTATTCAACAACAAAACCTAAATTTCAGCTTCCAGTTAAGATCCATCCTAATGAACTCACATCTGAACCCTTCTGTGAAAGCTAGTAGCTCACTTCAAACTTTTTCCTTGCTCATTTCTTTTACTGTTTTGCATGCATTTTTTTAAATTGTCATTTATTGATGGCTTGAGTTAATGAACAATGGATTCCATCTCTCCTGAAAACCAGCAGTCGTTGAGGTTGAAATCAGGGCTGTCAGGGGGCCAATGCAGGTTTCATCAGCAGCTGATCACTCTGTCACAGAATTTACTTCATAAAAATGAGAGACATTCGTCGGAGCAGTGAGCAGGTGCACCATCCTGTTCATAATAGTACTCTTGCTCAATGATCTGACAGCTGGTCAAAATTTTTTCTTCAAGAGAGTTGGATATTTCTCGGAATTTACTTATTAAATTGACTCATTGTCGTTGAAACAACATATCAGCAGCACTCACCCGTCCACAATAATTGAGATAACTTATTCACTGCCTTGTTCTATCGAGTCATCATACAGAAAATAATTCTTGTTAATCAAATATCTTGATTTTTTATCCTTAAGATATGTTCAACCATAACTTGTTTGTGAATATTCGATGATATTGGGGAATCATTGATATTGACCTCGATTTGCCATTCGAAACTTACCAAATGTTTAATTTTTACAGAGAATGATAAATGTAACCAAATGTTTGTTGTTATAAAAACCATTATATTAAACAAAGTTGAATTACAATATTTCTTAACAAAAATTCATCTGGCATCCGTTAAAAAGTATATAAATACCCTGTAGGAAATAAGAATATTTGTGCAAAACAATAATGCAACTGAGAATAGGAAACCAACAACTTTAGATTTTACTAAGGTAATTTTATCGACTGCCCAATATACAATAGAACGGTTTCCCCAGAAATCCTTTTTACACTGATGCTAAGTCGTTGAATCATTTTCATTTTCAACTCATAGGTTCGCTCCCACTAATATGCTAGCAACTACTTGGCCAAGCTAATTCGTAGTTAGTGTATTAGCATTTTCATTAACTTTAGAAACCGTTAGTGGATTAATTAACTACTAGTATGTTTAGTTTCGCTAACTTCAAGTAACAAAATTCATACTTTTGTTCCTGTCTGTTGTGTGTCTGTCTCGAGGATCCGCCAGGAACGCCATCGGTTGACTACACACAAATATAGCAAAGTGTGTTGTACGTATTTATCTTCTAAATTGAAATACACTTTCTGGTTATACATGTTTTTTCTGTACACTACACACATATATGGCAAGATGTGTTGTACGTATTTATCTTCTAAATTGAAATACACTTTCTGGTTATACATGTTTTTTCTGAACACTACATGCATATATGGCAAGATGTGTTGTACGTATTTATCTTCTAAATTGAAATACACTTTCTGGTTATACATGTTTTTTCTGTGCACTACGCACACACTCTCAAGCGTCCTTGTGTTTCTTTGATGACATCTCACAGTGCTTAGAAACACATTAAAATATTCCTACTTGCAGACTACTAAGGGTCTTCTTTTATAATAAAAGAAATTGTAGAGCAGTCTGTCATGTTAAACAATTTCAAAATTTCAGCACAGTCACATTAGTGTCTCGTTGTAGTGATAATACCTTTGTTAGAGTCTGTCCAACATCCCTGACATGACCATTTATACTTCCATATAGTGAAATTCCATTATTTCAACATTTCAGTATTCGCTGGTGTAGCATGCACGAGTTGCATTCAAGTTATAACACCTCCGATGTTCTTCTTAGGACTCAAAACATGGAAACATGCAGTTTGTTGTAAAACACGCGTGCATTCGTTATAAATGCGTGACAGAGATGACAGCACTATACAACACACCGAACTCTAGCGGCAGGGGTGCGAGTGAGGGCTGCATTTGGTTCTTAAAATGGCGACGTTTTCGTTACAAGAATAGCCTGTAATCATTCGTCTTTTCCATTTAAGTGGTGTGACACCTTTGGAAATTTATCGCTAGTTGAGTAAGATATGTGGTGGTGTCATGGATGTGTGTAATGTGCGTTCATGGGTGCGGCAATTCTGAGAAGGCAGAACGTCGGCCTCGTACCAGCTCGTCTGACAGTATTATTTTGGAAGATCTTCAAATGAATGTAGAACACATCGCCTGCAAAGTTTACATTTTCGTAAAACCTGTGCACACAATCCTGCACGAAGACCTGAAAATGCTGCGAAAAGTGTCCTCCAGGTGGGTGCCACGAATGCTGACGAGCGATCACGAGGCCGCGAGCGTGGCATGCTGTCAGGCAATGTTGACGTGTGATGAAGGCATGAATAGGACTTTCCTTTCATTGATTGAGACAATGGATGAGACATGGATGCCATTTTTCAACCCCGAAACGGAACCAGTCAGCTCAATGGAAACACAGACGACACACGCAATTTTAAGTATCAAAAACAGTTCTCTCTCTCACAGCTGCTGTTAAAGTTCAATGTGTTGTACAGTGCTGTCATTTCTGTCACGAATTTATAACGAATGTATGCGTGTTTTACATAAAACAAACTGCATGTTTCTAACTTTTCCAGTCCTGAGAAAAACATCGGATGTGTTATAATTTGAATGCTCTCCGTAGTACGAGTATGATAGTCAGTTAGTCTCGTATTCTGATACAAGATGCAGTTGCTGCGTTGATATATGGGTTCGTTATACATTTTATGACGTCTTGCTGTGAATGAATTAAATCCTGTTTTACTGGCAAGTTAATTGCAATATGTAGTTTTGAATGTTATATTTGGTCTAGTATCTTCTGCTGTGAGCGAATTGGCAAGCTATACATAGTACATATATATGAGGCTTTCTAGAGTTATTCAAGCTCACCAGTTTTCCTTGTTTCAATCTGACTCCCAAGCCTTTTACCGCTCTCAGCAGTATTGTATGGCATAAGCTATATTAAGTTAACTCATCTCTACGCAGTTAAACTAGCCCGTATTCTAGTACATAATTGAGTTCGTGTCCTGTGTACTGAACACCCCCATGTAATGTGCATTGAGTTGGTCAGAGTACCATGAATGACCAGCGTCTCTTGCGCAAAAAAAATCCTTGTGGGAGATTCGCAACCCACCTCAGCTCTTGATGGGACATAAAAGTGCATTGCCGGCGCACTCAGAGGCAAGGAATTGAGGAAAATGAGCTGCTGGATCTTGTGCATGCAGTTGCTACTCGGGTTTAGAATTGGCTTCTTACTGACGTACCTTTTCTTGAATAAAGTGAAATATTTTACACTACCTTTTACACTACACACCAGTTCCAGTTCCTTTATTCTTTACAAGGTATTTTTACAGGTTATGTATATACGAATACAAATATATTTTTTTCAAAACGATGCATTGTATTTGAATTCATTTTCTTTAAAACAACATGATTCTATTTTTGCCGATCTAAGTAGTTGTTAAATGCATTGTAACTGAAGACGCATTCATCCCGTTCAGTTTATTTCTTTTTTAAAAACCAAATAAATATAACTTTGGAGGTTTTAAATAGAGTAACTTATCGATTTTCTTATATATATATTGAATTAACATCTATGTATAATGTCCTATAACTGTGAAGTACATAAACACTGATATCATGCATGATATATTACTTAAACTATCAATAAAATAAGTCCGTCGGTCGGGTAGATTTATTTTGCACAAACACATTTTTTCTCATGAGCTTTATTAATTATTCAATTCATGCATCATAAATAATTGTTTTTCCTGCGTAACGAAGTACGAGACCTATTTCTCACAGTTAACTCTAATAAACATAAAGGAGCGACAAAACGCACACAATTTTTGTGATGGATAATTGAGCGAAAAACTAAAATCAGGAATAAGGCTGAGAGCAGGTTAGTGTTTAGTGGTTGTAGTTGGACCAAGGCTCTGAGTAACTCGTAAGGTGTGCATTGAATCAGTGAATAGAATCACGAGCCACAAGCAATGTTAAAAGAAAACAGAGAAATTTATGGAATGTCGCGTGCTTGATTATTGAGTTAAGCTTGAAGTATGCTAGAGAAAATAATACTCACACATGTCAAAATAAATTTTTATGTTGAATACGGAAACGTAAAAAAAGTTTGAAACTGGGATCATAGACTATGTATTGTAAAATTATTATAACATTAGAACAGATAAAAAGGCCGGTCAGGGAGCCTTTGAAGTGTTCGCCAAAATAGAAGTGAATTGTGAAATAGAGCTGAAAAATTGCCATAAAATGTAAGCAGGATTCAAAAATAAGCCAGCAGCAAAAAAGTAATACTTAATAGATAAGTTATGAGAGGAGTGCAATGGATAGAAGTAGGTAATAACGAGAAGAATGTATTTCAACAAGCCCGTTAATTCAGCTGACTAGTCATAGTGAAATGAATCAATTCGATGAACCATGGTTGTATTTTGATTCAATATCAAAATAGGAGAAGAAAAGGAAATACAGACTGTTATTCTGTATCCTCGGCTCATTTTTTTTACATCAGTCATCACGCAGTGACGACGTTTGAGGTTTTCATGGACGTTGATTGTATACTGACATCATTTTTTACCTCGATCATTGAATTTTATTCCATGAACATGATACTGTTTCTATTCTTATCAAAATTTGTTGCCAAACAAGAGTGGAAAGTCCAATGGTCTAAAATCATACTACAGAACTTTTTATATTAATTTGATGAAAACGAGTCTCTATGAACTCTGCAGAACATCTTTTTCGTGGCCTTGCCTATTGTGTGCTATTTTATACTTTTAATGGTCTTTTAAAATTCGTAAAGATACTTATGTTGATGAGATTAAGTTGTAAATTTTTGTTTTAGGTTTTGAAGTTTTCTTTAGGAGTGAACTCTGGTTTCTAGTTCTAAAAGTTCGAACAAAAAACTTAAGATTGTCCTTCGTCATATTTTTTGTTATACATAAGAAGCTTTGTGTGTAGCCGTATTTTCAAAATGTTCTGAATGCAATTTCAAGAGGTATCAGTGCTACGAACCACATCTGCCGACGTTTCACAGTGCGTTTTTTTCTCTATTTTGACTTTTGTTAGGCTCGTCTAATACAGTTCCAGAGCCTCGTTGTTTTTCTTCTTACAATGCATTATATTGTAAATTTTAAATTTTAATAGTTATTTCAATGAATATGAAAGCCATCAATCACAGTCATACCTAGTTTCAAATGAATGGCCTAACTGCTAATTTCAAAATGTACATTTCCCAGGAAGCGAAATCAATAAAGGACTCGGGGGTCCCTTTCTTAAGAACATCCTCAGGGCAGCAGTTTTCACTGCAGAAAACATCTATGTACTCAACTGAGTTCCTATCGAAATCTACCGCTGCAATAATATTTGAAGTAAAATTTTAATACTCTTTACTCAAAATTGCTCCTTCTGACCCTGTAAAACCTAGCATCTTGGTTTCACTTTCATTTGTTAACAGCGTTTGCAAAGTGCAATAAACGGTTTTCCAATAGCATATGCAAATAAATGCGGTTTGAATTGGCTCCTATTGC
The DNA here is from genome assembly GCA_006783055.1 of Trinorchestia longiramus. Classification (NCBI taxonomy): domain Eukaryota; kingdom Metazoa; phylum Arthropoda; class Malacostraca; order Amphipoda; family Talitridae; genus Trinorchestia; species Trinorchestia longiramus. The sequence continues at coordinate 91,100 of VCRD01000396.1, read as the reverse complement.
AAAAATCTTTTTTCTCGTATTTTTTATCAAGTATATCATCAATGTCCCGAATCTGATTAGCGTTCCAGTTGATTGCCTTGACTTCAACTGTATTTTCAAGAAGCAGAACGTCCACTGAATACATTTGAACGAAAACGTGTTATTAGAATGAGCTTTGCTAAGCAAGTATAAACTTAGCCTATGTCATTTTATAGCTACATTCATAGAGCTCAGGCCCTGGGTTTGGTTGCAAGAATAATAAACGAAACCGGAAAGTGTGCGTTACAGGAGCAGAATGGGCATTTAATTATGAGCAACGAACTTAAAACATAAAGAGAGTCTCTTCTCCCTATCAGGTGCAGATTTAGTTCGTATAGAATATAGATAGTAAGCTACATCTATGAGATTTTGTGGAAGAGCTTCCGACAGAGCCAAAAGCGTTCAATCCAGGAATGATGGCCAAAAATTAATAATAGAATCTTTAGGACACCACACATTCTGAACTTTTTTCCAGTTAAAATTGTCGGAATCTGGCTCCATTCTGCTGGCACTATGAACACATTCAAAAATCGCCTTGACTAACATTAGATAAGGAACTCCCCAGTATTGTAAAATACTGACATAAGGTATGACCAGAACGGTGGTATCCTTTTGAGTACAAGAAGCACACACTTATAGTGTACTATGGATCGTACAAATATATTCTACACGCCCTGTGATCAATCTGCACCAAGAGCCCTATATATACTTATTGTGACCAGCGAGTTATAGTTGTTGTGTGATCTACACGATTATGGGTACATAATTATTGTGTATTGTGAGTCATTATATAGTGCACCATGGGTCATATAGTTTCTGTATAGAACAACCCACATTACTGCGTCACATAGTGCGTTACATAGTACGCAGTAGTGAATGGCACGCGTTACAAAGTGTGTTCCACGAGTCATGCACTTTCTGCGTATTTTGTGTCATGTAATCATCACGTATTCATGCAGTTATTATGCAAGTATTACAGTCAATTAATAGTCGTCTATAGAAAGACATGTAACACTTGTGTATAACCATTGCGTACCACGAGTCATATAATCAATCTGCAAAGTGAGTCAGGTAATTATATTAGTGCGTAAAAATTGATGACTGAGAGTATGACTGTCGTTCCTTCTTCTTCCATCCTTCTTTACTTCTGGGGATTGCGTATGATTGAGATGCGTGTAAGTGACTGAAGAGCATGTGGTGATGAAGGTGCGTGTACGTGATTATTATTAATATATTCCTGGCTTAACACTGCAGCTGTACGTGATTGATGCTTTAACTTCAAATGGCATAGGACTTGGATAGCAGCCCAAGAATGAATCAAACGGCTCGTTCCTGTCACCATATTCTATTCTAATTACGAAACTACCAAGAATTGAGTAACACAAAAGTTGTACAGAAATGGGATACAATCGTTTGTTAAACGATCACACCACTGTGAACACAAAGGGATTTTGAACTTTTTTGAATCGAAACAGTACAGTATCACTTGCACAAAAGGTTTTTGGAGCACTAAGATTTCTAAACATATTGGAAATGTGAACATTAATAAATGATTATTTTTACCCGTCTGTGCAATCGAACAGATATGACAAATAGACGGAGTGAGATGAAGACATGTTCGCTTCAGTAAAGGCCAAATATTTCAAACAAATATTTCGAAGTATGCGCAAAATATCCGTACACAATTTCATCACATCTTCTTAAAAATTTGAAATCTAACCTCATTCGTGACAAAATAAAGTAAAAAATATTCCACAACACTACAAAAAAATGAAATTTTCTGGGAAGTCGTCATACTCATTACATAAAAAACTCTCCGATACTGGACAAATTTCACAATAATTTGTGAAACTCAATAGAAAATATAATGAAGAGTGGATGTCAAGAGCTCAGTTGCTGCTTGAATTGACGAGTTGTTTACAAAACAACTCACAAATTCCGTGCATTATCGTAAAGTTGAGACTAGCATGCCGTGCACTAGAATCCAACCCTATTGAAACTGCCTCAGAAATCTCCTTTACGAGCAACTCAGTCTCTCGCATCAACAATCCATTTCCTCCGAAGCCCAGACTCGCCCATTCCCACTGCCCTAGCTTTGCAATGCTTGTATTTCCGACACGTTTATTTGGCAGCATTTTGCACGTGTACTTCGGTATCTATATTAACAATATGATGCCAATGAATCAGGCAGAAAAAAGTCAGAAATTTTCTGTAGGATTGGCCGCTCGTGCAAATCCCCATATAAAGAAGTAGTAAAGAATCGTTATTAAAGTTTCAACCATCCATTTATAATTGCTAATCTTTTTCATTGGGGCAGCAAATACAAACGAAGAATTTCGAAATTTAAAGTTCTTAAATTTAATTTCTCAATGTAAAAAAGTTGAGTTTTAATTTATAGAGACTTGGATATGTTTGTTGTTTTCGTTTCACTTCGGCACATTTCAAGCTTAACTTTTTTCTTACTACAAGAATTAAAATTCATACTCCGAAACGTTTCTTAATGTTTGCTTTTACGTTGAACTCTCGTTTTATGTTACTGAAATTGAAACTATAATAAATATTACCTCTTACCTATATTCACGATTTTACAAAAACGTTACAGTATCGGTGATACTCTTAGTCAGTCAGTATCGTTACGTATATAATCTTTCAAAACAGGACATACGGAAAAAGATACACAAGACAAAAGAGGACAAAAGAAATTATGGCTAATTGAACTATATTGGCAAAACCCCCCACTTGACAAAATGTCCTCCTAAACCAGTACCTACCTACAACCACCCTGTAATACTGGTATTTTATCTACTTTCTAAAACACTACCTACCCACAACTATTCTGTATGTAATACGGGTACTTTATCTACCCCCTAAAGCAGTACCTACCTACAACTACCCTGTAATACTGAAACTTTATCTATCCCCTAAAGTAGTACCTAACCGTAACTACTTCGTGTTACTAGTATTTCATCTCGTGCTTCACAGATGCCGGCGTCCGTACGCACTAACACGCCTCTGGCAATTGCTATACTGCTAGCAAACCCAGGTGCATGAAAACCAGAAATTCCCCTTGAGATGATTGCGGTCAGTTATGGGTGCTGACTTGACCACCTGTCGAGGGAACAGGGATTTAGAATCAACATTGCTTTAGGAGCCAAATGCTGTTGTGGTTTCAAGGCTTCAGATAGCATAGAAGCACTACTAAAAGCATTCGAAGTTGGTTCTAAGATGCAACATAAAATCAAAAGTTCTGCAGTTGAAATACCAGATCTTCTTTAGACATACAACATTCCAGCCTAATATGTAAACTTGGCCTCATTTACACCTTTACTATCGTTTACCGCTATCTCTACCAGCGCTAAAGGTTTTTCTTTTCTATTACTATTTTTCTATTGTCCTTCTACTAGAAATACATTGGCTGAAAAATGTACGTTATCATTTTATTTTTAAAATAAAAACAAATGGTTTAATTTGGACTACGATTGTTAAATGAGAGTCATATACAAGACGTGTTGTAAAATAAGCTCATTTAAGCTCAAGCCCTTAGAAAGGGCGTCGCATGTCTACAAAAATACAAGAAATAAAGAAAATTAATGTGAAAGAGGGACGTCACGTATTATGAAAGCTATCGATAAACCGTCAGAAATTCATTTATTTTTTAAACGATGGCTTTTATCTAATCATAAAACCGCAGAGAGGCCTAAAACTCACAGAGCGACGACCAAATTTTAAGGATCTTCCAAAATGTTAAAGCTAAACTCACCGTCGTCAGCGAAGACGAAGAAAAGAAGAAAGTAACGTCACATGCAAAAGAAAATTAGACTTAAGACGAGAGAAATCTGAGAAGCTTTTCTTTCACTGCATGCAATCTGAAAAATGCTAGTGTCAGCAAAAATATCTTTGCAAGACAGGTGTGATTTGAAAAATGACCTTGAACTTAAACTATAATTTTCCTCATGATCTGGAACAGAATAAATTGCTCAGGATTCAAGCTAAATCAAATTTCAAGAGATATGCACAATCCTGTTATGAACACCACGTTGATTAAATTTTTTTAAATACTGGAAATTGCACTGCTAATTGCTATTTCTGCGATTAAATTTTGTATCAGGATTTGAGAGGGTTAGTTGCACAGTACAGCAAAGTACTTTACTGTACTGTGGTTAGTTGTCACATAGCAGAGGGTAACGGTCAAGTCACAGTGTGGTGGCGGCTACGCGTGCGTAACTTTTACAGGGATGAAATGGATACGTAACACGGTGGATTGCTTGTGAAAGTACCTGTTGCATATATGTGGATAGCGATTAAGGCAAAACAGAATAAATCTGAGAATTATCTCGGTATATTAGAATAGAATAGAATAGAATAGAATAGAATAGAATAGAATATGGCAACAGAAACGAGCCGTTTGGTCTATTCTTGGGTTGTTACCCAAGTTCCATGCTGTCTAACGTCAATGCATCAATCATGTACATGCACCTCAATCACACACAGATATTTCAGCCACGTACCCACACCTTAATCATTCACAGGCATTTCAGTCACGCACACTTACCGCAATTATACATAGCCCCCAAGAGTTAAGAAGGATATTGAATCAGTACTTCGTGGAACTGGGAGGTTCTGTTTCCGATATTTGTCGAGACGATTTTTAAATGTGTTCACAGTACCAATAAAAACCATATTTTCGGATAGCTGGTTTAAGTTTTTGGCGACTATAACTGGAAAGAAGTTAGTGTTTGTGTTGTAAAGGTTCATGGTATTAGCTTATGGCAGTTATGTTTGGTTCGCACGATATCGTTTCTGTCGGGAAGCCCTTCCAGGGTAACATTGATATGGTGTTGGGATATTTAAAGGTCTCAATGAGTTATCCTTCCAGTCTTTTTTGTTCTAGACAATCTAGGGAGATGAGCTCAAGCTCTTGAAGATATCTTTCGTAGCTGAGATTGCAGAGTGCAAGAATCATCTCCGCTGCTATACGATGAATTTTCTCTATGTTATTGATGTCTTTTCTGACACTTTTTCTCCTTTTTTGTCATGCTTGAGGTTTTCAGTGATAATGATACCAAGATCACTTATCTTTGGTTTGGTGTCTCGGTACGACACTATAGTGTAGTCAGTGATGTGCATTTTCTGTTTGCTTAAAGATCTGGAAACTATGGTCGAATTAATAGAACTCCAGCTGCTATTTTCACAAGGGATCATCATCGCTTATCCTACCAAAGGGAAATGAACAGTCACGCAATTTTTATGTTGATCTTATCCAATGCACATAAAATTAATTACAAAAAACAATTAATTAACAAATTAACGAAAACTCGTGGCGTCTCTGATACCCTCACCCAAGTAACAATACACAATACAAAGGTTGTGCATTGTGTAGACTTGGGGTGTAGTGGAATCTAGAACATGGGAATTTCGGGTCTTCGTTATGAGAAGAGTAACATGGTGGGGTTGATAACGAAATGGCTTTTTCAACTCTATCCTCAGTGCCGTGAGGTTCAATGGTGCCTAACTGAAACAAAAGAAAATATCGTAGGAAGTTGAAAAACTAAACCAAGATTATCCTTGTATACATGACCAGGCAATAATTAGCAAAGACTTACACGGTCTAGTGCTAGCTCAAACAGGCAGTCATTACCTGTAAGCTTCAATACGGACGCACGTCTAATTGGTAGACGTGGTTCTACTTCTACACATGAATTGCTGCAAACTTGAACAAGAAATGCGGAAATTACAAGTAACAAGTTTTAGCATACCTTCGCATTGAATCCCCTCTTAAAGTATAACACATAGATAAGGTGTATATACGTGTCGATCGCTATCCTAAAAAAGGTTCAGACACGATTGGCATTCTCTGGAGCGCCATATGCTTCAGTCTACTGAGAACTGAGATCGCATTGACGTTCAACTTTCTGCACGACTGGCACTACTGCCTGATATCCGTTCCAGCAAAACGTCAGTAAAACTTATCAAACACTTTTGTCGCCATTTTAATGGATGAAATATAGCCTGCTAACGGTTTCACGACCCAACGGAAGAATATGAGACCTGAACCGCTCAGGAATAACAAGAACTTTCTCTTTCACATCGGTAGAAGTTTTGTCGGAGACATATGAACACATCTCTGTGTTATACTTTAATTAAGAAGGGGCTCACTGGATGAGTTTTCTCAAAATTGAAAATGGTAGTTTCCGTATTTTCGATCAGCTTGGCAGTAGTTAAGGTCGAAAGCCATTGTATGCATTTTTGGAGTCTGCCTCATACTTGAGTGCCATGACACTTAGCCACCAACAAAGCTCTCAACTGCTAATAGCTTCAGAACTGAGACAAATTAACAAGGAAAGTTAACAAGAAAACGATGAACAAAGCCACTCAAGAAAAGCCAGAATGACCAATAAACTACGAGTATTTTTCCCATTTGACATGATCTCAGTCCACAGACACACAAGCTACATTGCTCTGCATCTCTGTACGAATTTTTGCTTAATTATGATGGTAAGTAAACGCTATCATTACAGTATTGGACTAGGAAACGAACCCAGCAATGATTCCGTTCTGTATGTACATGTACTTGTCACGTAATTTTATTCCCTACTGAATAATGTATTTCAGTTCTGAGAGAAGTTTCGTTGGTATTAACAGTCTTCATGTCACTTCTCATGTTGTACGATCGACAAACCCATGAAGGTGCTTCGCAAAAAACACAATGAAAGTTTTTAATTTACCTGATGTATTTAACACGCGTATGTTCTAAGCGCAATTTACTATGTATTTCACTTTTAAAAGAACTTAAAAATACAGCCATGAAAAATATTTTACACTTTTCTTTAACTCCAGGATGCTGCAGTGATCAAATTTACAACATAAGGTGAGTTCTCATCAAGAAAGATTATTCAAGAGGCCTGAAGAAATGTCAATAAATTTTCCCTTTTTTAAATTTTCAGTGTCACTTAGTTCGATATGCATGATAAAAAAGAACCTATCAATACTGGCACTGTGCTTAAAAAGAAAAGTCCCTTGCTGCTGAAGTTCCTAAATTATCCCAAAATTCTTGGTTTTTGCGGGTAGATTTGGTGGAGATATTGAGCTTCTGAAGATTGGTCGAGCTAGCTATGCTATACAGTTGAGCTATGCTTACCTAAGCTGAGATATGTTGTTCTAAGCCGAGATATGCTGTTCTAAGCCGAGATATGCTGTTCTAAGCCGAGATATACCGTTCTAAGCGTAGATATGGGGTTCTAGTCGGATATGGGCGGTTCTAAGCGAAGATATGGGGTTCTAGCGGAGACACGGGGTTCTAAGCCGAAATACGTTGTTCTAAACCGAGATATGTGATTATAAATGTAGATATGGGGTTCTCAGCGTAGATATGGTGTACTAAGCGGAGGAATGAAGTTCCAATCGGAGATATGAGGTTCTAAACAGACGTATGAGGTTCTCAGCAAAGATATTGGGTCTAGTCGGAGATATGCGGTTCTAAGCGAAGATATGTCTTAAGCTGAGATATGGGGTTCTAAACGGAGATATAGGGTTCTGAGAGAAGATATGGAATCTTAAGCAGATAAATGAATGCCCTTTCAGCCTTACAATCGAAAAAAATATAATATAAGACAAATGGCAGACATGTGACCAATAAAAATCGATTATCACAGACATTCTTATGAGCATAGATTGGAGGAGCTTCTGAAAACCTTGAATAATATAAACTTGTGAGTATAAAAGAAGAGGATGTGAAGAATATTTAGCAACAGAAACATTTCTTTCGAAGTTATGTCTGAAAAACATCAAGAAATGGGTAACTCTAATCTTCTGTCCGTCTCATAAAATGATCTCTAAATCTAGGGTCCTACTTGTAGACAAATTTAGATTTGTGTTCGTTCACGTTATGATTCAGTTGTTTCTAAATGTTGATTGAAAACATCTTCACGCATTTTCTGAAGACCATTATCTATTTCCTTGAAAAAGCTGCCCACCAGCTCTGAAAAATTAAGAATTTTTTTTTAGAATTGTTGGATAACTTTTTGCTGCACTGGCGCTGGAAATCCCACCCCAAGATTGGCAATTGGAGAACAATTAAGCGACTCCGTGGCCTCTTCAGTGTCACTTGAACTCCCTTACCTCGCTCTTGAAACTTCTTATGTTGATGCTCGATGCTGCCTCAGTTTTTGACTTAAATTGACCATTTTCTTTGACCATTTTTGACCATTTTGATTGATCTAAATTGATTTACTCAGTTTTGAATTAATTCGATTTCATGAAACTAGACATTCTCCATTGTTAAATGAGTGATTGTTGAGTTGTGTAAAAACGCTACATTGTTAAAAAATCCTAGAGAAATCGGTATTGAAACTAAGCAAAAAGTATAAAAAAATATCTTCTCTGCGATGTAAGGTAATATCGATTTTTCTTTAAACTCGAACACCTTGAAGATTTCAAATACATTTACCTCACAACTAACGTCATAATTTGTTCTGCCATTTATTATTCAGGGTTGGAAGTGCATGAAATATAGTCGCCAGTGCATTTAATATGAACGGGTGTTTTCATAACACAAGGAAATAAGAAATGCCAAGAAAATATTACATACACCGTGCACAAACTATGCAATAGCATACCCTAATTTGAAATGCAACTTGTAATTTCAGTACAAAATGAAGCACAAGAAAGCTGGTAGGAAACAACAAAGCATTTTAAGAGGAACTGGTTACATGCATGTCCTGCTTGTCATATCAGGTGACTTGTCTAGTCACCTGTCTAATAAGATTAAAACTCTTAGCCCTACATACGGTATCAATTCATAGGTATTGTTAAGGTTACAAAGTGTGTGCAGATCAGTGAACGTCAAGCTGGTAGTTTATTCAGAAGCTTATTCAGTATGAAAATACGCTTATTCAGAAGCTTATTCAGTATGAAAATACGCTTATTCAGAAGCTTATTAAGTATGAAAATACGCTTATTCAGAAGCTTATTCAGTATGAAAATACGCTTATTCAGAAGCTTATTCAGTATGAAAATACGCTTATTCAGAAGCTTATTCAGTATGAAAATACGCTTATTCAGAAGCTTATTCAGTGTGAAAAAACACTTATTCAGAAGCTTATTCAGTATGAAAATACGCTTATTCAGAAGCTTATTCAGGGTGAAAATAAATCGATCGTGTTGAAATTCACTGAGGGGACAAGTCATCTTCACGAGTTCGAACTCGTCACCATAGAAACCATCACTAAAGGGAAGTCTGTGCTGTCCCTTCAGAACAAGCACTTGATGGCTGAACATTACTTAAAGGGATTAAGGAGTGAACTTCAAGAAATGAATCACTTGAAAGATCGCTCTCAACCTGAGATGTCATAAATAATTGATGATGGACGTCTTTCAAACCGAATTCAAATCAGACTTTCTCGATACTTGCACAACAGTTCATGGCTAGTGCAGATGGCAGTTGGTGGTGTTTTCATGGGTTGGAAAGAAATTTTCATCAGAGAAATGAATGCCCTACGAACTTTAAGATTGAAAAAATATCATTTTGGACAAATTGTAGACATATGACCAATAAAAAAAATTATCATAGGCATTTTCATGAGCATAGCTGTCTCTAGGCGAAACACAACCACATACATGTTAGAGAACCTGTAATTCATTAGGAAAAAATTGTTGTTGGTGTTGTGGAATATGAATAGCATTGTGCATTACGAATTGGTGCCAGAAAGACGGACAATCACTGGTGGAGTTTACAATTCTTCATTGCGAAGAGTCTTCGATGAAAGGAATCGAAAACATCCCGCAGTCGAGAATGGTAAAGACATCGTTTTCCATCAAGATAACGCACAACCACACGTTGCTCGTCCGGCAATGCAAAAGATTACTGAGTATAGAAAAATATTAAGTACGTCAGAAAATCGAAAGAACACACGCGATGAAGCAATTGTAATTGTTTTCGATCCTATTTTATCTCTCACAGAATTTAAAAAACACCAACATCTTCCTTTTCAGCAAGAATAATATTTTTTAGTTCAAATAGTTGCACAGGCAAGTTTCACATAGGTGAGCCAAGGGTAAGAGTAACTAAATATAGCAAGCAAGTTAAAGTTAACTCATTTATACTAGTTGAATTATACATACACTATTGCACTGAACTTTGAATAAGGATTTGAAAGTTTCTATTATGTTTATATATATATATATATATATATATTTATATATATATATTAAGTCCTAAGTTCGAGCTCTGTGCGGTTGTAGCGGGATTCTAATTATAAGAAAGTTCTTTTTAACAATGCAGTCGTGGAAGAATTTCATTATTTAATTCAAATCCTACATAGAACATCAGCCTATACAGTACAAAATAACATTGAAACTAAAGAGGGGGACTGAAAAATTATGGTTGCGCATTTTTTACTCTTAATGAAGCGCACACTCATAACTTCAGTTCCTAAAACATGATGGATATCAATTCCCGAAAGGAAATTCCTCGTCCTAACATTTTTATAGTAATTAATACCCATAAATGTGACCCGAAATGACAAAGTAAAAATTTAAAACATAGATTGAAAACTGGTTATAAATCAATAAAGGAAACGCACACTATTGGGTTATATATTACTCCCCAAACACATTTGTTTACAAAGTATCTCAATTTTGTGGTGGTAATCTGTTTAAAATTCTTAAAAGTATGTATCATACTAACTTTAAAAGTTTCAATGAGGGAAAATTTTTAATTGCAATTACCAATAGCTACCATATCGCTGACCTTCAACATCAGTATAGAAATACAAACACCAAACTCTATTTTTCATTTTCAATCAATGGTCAGTAAGTTTGATCGTTTCTATAATCCGATGGGTACTTGCCATGGCAGTAGGAACGCTAACCCAGTATCAAAGTACAGAAAATATTTTGTTCTTCATTCTTTCACAAAACATTCTTTGAAAAAAGTGACCAACACTGGGATCAATAAACGCTATCCTTATATTCATTGGATGATTCTACAAGTCATTTCATTTTTAAGGGGCTTGCAAACTACTTCTATACAAGAAAGAAGTTTGTTTACAAAATACATTCATACTTGTTCTTTTTCTTTCAATCAGAAGTAACTGAGAAGCACAATTTTCCAAGCCTGTCATATGATTATTTACACATTGAAAAAACAAATTTCCGTATATGATATTTTTTTTCTAGGCTTTGTAAAAAACAAGAAAACGGATTGATTGACGTATGATATACGTTCCACATGAAAATTTTCACGGTAATGTGTGTAAAAAACGAAGAAGTTACCAACAAATTGTTGGTTACCAAATTCAGGTGTCTTATAATTATTTCTCAAGTCAAGTGCACGCAGTAAAGAATATATTGCATAGCCCAGTTATTTTGTTTGCTTAACCCATTTCTGCCGAGCGGTAACTATAATTACCAGATTAAATAAAGTCCCATAAAAACCATAAAATACATAAACTCCCAGTTTTCTTGTGTTCAGTAGTTTGATACAAGTTCAGTTTACGTTCAAAACGAGTAGAGTTGAGCTTGAGTGCGTACAACTGCCACATTTGAACTTCAAAGCTGATTAAGATCGGGTGTATTTCATGATGTCACGACTGCGACTCAGAAAACTGTGAGTTCTAACTCATATTTTAGTGCTATTTTTAATATTTTACTCTTATATGATAGTGGAAAGGTATTTCTTTTATGTCATGTGAACTAAATTTTTCTATTTTCATGTGGGACAATTATATGAAACAAAATATATCGTGTGGTAACTATAGTTACCGCTCGGCAGTAGAGTTATCTGTGATACATTTAGTTTTTTCATTTAGTATGCTTCCATTTGATGGATTTATTAATTTTAAATTGATTAGAATTATTAATTGTTTTCTGAACCATGTATTTTTACGCAATATTTAAATTTTATCTTATTTTCTACAATCCCAATTTTTTGATGTCGATAAGTCGGCAGTGGGAAAGAGTTGAACCCATATTTATAGTTGTTTTTGCCCCTGCAGATTGACACTAGATGAGATCCATGATGTGCTGGCAGAAGAGTTTGATGATGAGACTGAGCTATTTGCAATTGAGCCACCAATTGAAAATGCAAAAACTTACCAAGAAGAATCTTGCTTGCAAACACCATTCCTAGATCAGAGCAAGAGACGCCAGATGGATTAGAAAGTGAATCGTCTCAGGCATCAATCAAGCGACATCGAAAAGAAGTTACCATCTGGCACAAATATAGCTCAAACGTTGTTGATTTTGTGAGAGATTATGAAGTTTTATCAAGCGATGCAAGCAATGAAGAGGATGTAGAGAATATTTTGAAACATATTGGACATTGCTGGACAGATGAATGGCTTGACTATGTATCATATGTGAACAGAGCAAACTTTATGCCGAGCAAAAGTCAATACAGCATGATTGTGCTTCTCGTAATAATTTGAGTCTTCTTCATTATTCTTATTCTTTCTGGGTAGAATAAGTTGGCAAATAGAAGATTGTACTGGACTCAAATGCCTGATGTTAAAAATTTACTGGTTCCCAACGCCATGACGAAAGACATATTTGATCAAATAAAGAGATGTCTTCATTTTACAGACAATATGAACATAGATGAGGATAGATTCTGCAAAGTGAAACCAGTACTTAAACGTTTGAATGAAACTACAGGAATCAAAAAGGCAGAAAAATTCCTTAGTGTCGATGAAATCATGGTTCCTTACCATGGGAGGCACAGAGATAAGCAGTTTATACGAGGAAAACCCGAAAGATTTGGATTAAAGCTCAGGGGTGCAGCTAAATCATATGGAACTCTGCTCCATGTTGAACCATACTGCGGCCCAAACACAAGAGTTGCTGACCATGGGCTAGGTCATGGACCCAATATTGTTATGGAGATGGTTCACAAAACATATCTAAGAGCAGGACAAAATGTAATTTGCAATAATTACTTTGGATCTGTTGCCCTACTGAAAAAATTAGCAAGCAAAGAAATAGCATGCACTATTACACCGTGAAGATCGTCTGGACGAAGCACCCTTAGAACCTATAAAACTTATGGATAAGAAACCTCATAGACACATGGAGGAAGCATTTAGTGGAGCAGTCTCAATAATGGAATGGAAACACAATAAAGTTATATGTGTAGGCACTAATAAACTCAATGGTCGTTCTATGCAAGAGGTCAAAAGATGGAACAAGAAGGCCCGTAAATCTATTCAAATTCAGGTCCTTAACTCTATACAGACGTATAATAAGCATATGGGGGGATTAGATCTGTTTGATCAACAAATAGGGGTATATTGCATGAGAATGCAATCAAAGAAGTTGTGGTGGCCTTTATTTTCATGGAGCCTGAATGCACAAGTTGTGAATGCGTGGATGGAATGTAGAAAAAATAACGATGGAGTCCCTTTATTCAATTTTACAAGACATTTTGTGATTGTATCGTTGATATCTTATGGAAACAAGCAAACAGCAGCATCCAGGGCCAACATCTGTACCTGCTAAATCTTCAGTAGATGAAATCAGACACAATAAATAACAACGCTGGTCAGCAAAAGGTGAAACAAAGCCCAGTAAATGCTGGGAATGCAGATGCTGTTCAGCTTATATTTGTGAGCTGTGCAACTTGCCTGTCCACACAGAGTGTATGGAGGCATTCCATACTCAAAAGTGAACTAGATATGTTTTAGTAGTTATTGAAATACCGTTCAACAGTATTAGTGTCATAATTATCGGCAATTCAATTGCATTTAATAATAATCTGTGTTTAAAAGGTTCAAATATTTTAAAGGAAGCAATTTTGTTATGTTAATACCGATTGGTAACTATAGTAACCAGGCCATATTTTTTTTTGTTTTTACATGTAAGTTTTTTATTTGAGTTACTTCATATGTTAAACCTATGCCAGAGAACTGTTTTAAGGTATAAAATTCATAAAAATGCTGCACGATAATTATCGGCATTAATGGGTTGAGTAAAATGTCAAATCTTAGTATTATTTCAAAATGCCTAATGAGCTCCTTCAGTTCGATCGAAGTTTAAATTTTGTTGTGCACTTTGACAGATGTTTTAAATTGGCTTTGGAGTTTACTCCTGGAAATTTAGAAAAAAGTCAAACTACGGTACTGATTATTTGACACACACAGACAGTTGTTTAAAAATTACATCCGTTTGGAAATCATAGCTTGAAAAAATTACGAATTCCTCGGTAATTTGCAGTCCAGCGCCAGAAAATCTTGAACTCGACGGTCGATTGTGGCACTCCACTCCGGGTCACGTGGAGAAGACCCCACCAGCTAAAAATTTCGTATTTTTGCTACTGAAATCTCAGAACCGAGCTTGATTTTTAGGCCTCGTCAGCTAATAAGACCAAGAGCACATTGATATGAACATAATTAATCATTTTATTGAAATTTCTACTTTGCAAGCTTCGTATGGTGATTACTCAAAGCTTGTTTCTTGCATCTTCGCCCTTGTGGCACGCAACACCTGAATTGAACAGTGGTTAACGGTTGACTGATCAGTTAATAAAAGTTCTGCGGTCGATTTATCATTTTATAGGCTGTGATTACACATTTTATGGATCTTAAATTAAATAAAATTACATGTACTTTGTTAATGATAAATTCTTCCAAGCGAGGTAGTTAAACTACGAGATATCTGTATCCGATCTGCACTTTATTATACTCAAATCTTTTTTAAAAACATTCTCAAATGAACGAATGTGATGCATCTGGGAAAATGTCGGTATTGCTAATTGTTTTTCCACTGCGCCTTCTCATTCTTTTTCTTAACTTCATATCATTTTGTGATACAATTCATGATATTAAGTTTTAGTTAGTGGCTAGGTTACACAAACATCTACATATACGTACAGTGTGCCGAACTTTCCTTTCGAAGGAATATGCTTAGTAAAATAATATCGCCAATTCCAGATTATGCTTAGCTCAAATTTACTATAATCGTGAAAGGTAGTCGATAAATAAGACCCGAAATATTTTACGGAATTACGAAATATATAAACATGCGCAGAGGTGATACAATCAACGAAGCCAAGGGAGAAAATTGACTAGAGCTTGCAGAACTCAGCTCATACGCTAATTTAGGTAGAGCCTTTGCAGGACCTGTGCAGGCATCCAATAACTGGCGGAAATTAAGCGAAGGAGCACATCAGATAGACAGAAATCTTGGGCAGCGAGCGATTTCCCTGCTGTCAAAGCGTGGCCTCATTCCGTCCATTCACATACAGATTTAACTATAATAGATTTGACAGACGTTTGTAGGCGAGTATTTTAAGCCTCAAATAAGTTTCACAAGCTACGCAGAAAAACAATTGCCTATGAAAACGTTTAAAACATTGCCATTTCTAGAAGAACACGTTTAGAATATTCGCATTTTGCTTAGCCAAATCTTGAACTGTTGGTTCATAGTTTTCAAAACGTAATCCTCTACTGTAACACGGATGTCCAGCACTAGCGAAGTCTCAGCTCCCAATGATCCAAATTCCAAACTTCAGCTCCAGAGGAAAGAGACGTCTTTCCTCTATTGACGTCTTAAAATATTTGAACGCTAAATACAGTTTTTTTATATGAAACTTAGGATTGCAGTCAAAGGGTTCTTATTAAGTCAAAACGTTTTTTTACAGAATATTAACAGAGACGGTAATTCTTTTCATCATGGAATTCAAGCGAAAAACAGAACTATTACATGATCAGGTTGAGATTATAACGAGATTATTTTAACGTTGAGGGTTTTGTAGTTTTTTGTAAGTGTTCATGCAGAGCTCTATGAAGAGAATTAAACCCTGATGCGTGCAAAGTAAAGATAACACTTGTTCATATGCAAGTCATGCTAGTAATCATTTTCGTACCTAGGTCCCTTGTTGCTAGCTAAAATTCTGCTTTTACCCCATATTCCAAGATGATAAGAATAAATTAAAGAAGGTACAAGCCTCGAAACCATGTAAATTACACCATTAATGCATAATAATTCAAGGTTATCTACTCGGTGTAAGTGACCTCGGCAGCTAAAAGCATGAAGTATCACGCACAAATGATCATTACCCGTGAACTCGCTCTAGCATATCGACATTTGTCAAAGGTTAAGATTCAGAACTGCTGGCTTTACGTACAATAATGACAGCCTAAAGTTAAACAGAGGTCAGTGTACATAATTTGTAGCAAATATTATCGTGGCCTTGAGCTGTACATTCAGAGGGCTCTTCTTTAATGAGTCAAATTATACACATGCAGATTCCAGGACATAAGAGAGCATTTGTGCACAAAGAAAGTATTAATCGAGGGAAAATAAAGTAAAGTTCGAGCTTCTTCGCTACCACGAAAAATATGAAAAATCTTTCAAAGTAGCTCTGATTTCTCGGAAGCGCTACAATAAAATTGTAATCAGACCGTTAATGAAGGGCCAAGGCGATGATCTAAGCGGCTTTAAGAGCCTCTTGACGGAACTTAATTTTAGGCAGGGCAAGGCCTATCAAAGCTGGGTATGCAAAATGTAGTCATTAGGTTCATACAATTTATTCTTTTCTCAAAAAAACGGCAACGGCGTCGAAATATGCAATAAAAACTGCAGCTTAGTTAAGCAGTAAGTTTGTTCTCTTGAATATCACACACGTCTTGAATAATACGTATTTTATTTTTCACATTGAATATAATTATATACATTAGAAGTCCGCATTCCAGATTTTGTTTTTTTCGTGTAAGTATTTCACCCTAGGAAGATTGTTAACTAAAATAACTCTGCAAAGTAAATACTCCTAAGTAGTACTAATAGTGGTATGATAATGAACCATTGTGCATTCAAAAGAATTTTGTGAGACAAAATACCACTATATAATACTAACACTGGTACGATAATGAGCCATTGTGTATTCAAAAGAATCTTGTGAGACAAAATACTACCAAATAGTACTAACACTGGTACAATAATGAATCAGTGTGCATTCAAAAGAATCTTGTGAGATAAAAGTCTGACGTAGAGACAAAAAGAATGTTTTCAGACCAGAAATATGCAAAAATATTAAACCATGAAGATGAATCGGTAAACTAATAACATGGAAAGTTCATCTTAAAATGAGCCAGAATGACGAATAAAATATGAACCACTCTCCCAGACACTGACGTATAGTTAGTCTAGCCTTAACTTTCAGTCTGCTAACTCTGATTCTTATCATTGTGCAAAGTTCTATTCAGATAGGCTTCTATTAATTTACTTTCTTTCTAATCTTTTCCTGTCAGCTGAATCTCATCAGTTTATTAAACAAATACGGCTGATTCTCTTATTACAATATCTTCTTGTCGTACCATGAAAAATGAATAATTTCCACAAAGAGTATTCCCTGAAAACTGAGTCCGTTTCCTCAATGTTACTAACTTCGAAACTAATTGTCCCATTCGACTGTTCGCTTTTTATTCGAAAGAGAACATTGTTCCTCGGTTGCTTCCCCAGCTCTTTGCTTCCACCCACTCGAACATTGGTTACCTCTCGTAATTTTTATTCTTTATGTGGAATGTTTCCAGCTAGCATAAGAAACGAAGAAAATTTAGAGCACAAGTTTGGAACGAATTTCTGCAATTGTAAAGGACTGACCAAAAATTTGACTTGTTTCGTAACTTCCACCAGTATTGTTTCAAATACTGGTGAGCATTTGTATACTTCCACCAGTATTCTCACTAGACTTCACATGGAGAGCTCAGTGAATAGGTCTTTCGTACAGCAATTCACGAAGCGAATTCAATTCAAAACAATATCACCAGCTTGGTCGACTAGTGAGCGAATCTGCTTGCAAGCGGAAAGACCCGGGCTCGAATCCCGCTGCCGACATGGTTGACGCGGGTAGAAATACGGCATGGGACTTGGGTAAAAACCGAATAATTATCGAAGTAATTATCCGACCCAAAAATGGGCCCGAAGGTTCGTTCCTATAGCCTCATTCTATTCTAATCTATTCTAAGCGCTACCTGCAGTTCTAGATGAAGATGACATCATCGTTCTTTATAAAGATTAACTAATGTACCACACTCCTCTTTGTTATATTCACATAGTCAATACCCTTTTGTTAATGGCCAACTACTAAATAAATTTCCTTCTGTAAATGTTACGGTTCTATGGATCAATATCACCCGTCGGTACACACATAACTTCCCAAACATTTTTGATTTAGGTTCGTTTAATAATACATTATAATGAAAATAACATAAATAAAAAGCTTTTAAATCTTATTTTATCACATACTCAGACTCACATATGCACAGGTATTCACAAAAAAAGTAGATTTTCTTCATTCATGTAACGTTTTGATAACAATGGCAACCACGATTAATCAAGATGTTCCTGAACAATATCCATAAATCAGATTGTGCATCCCACAAAAAAATGAATGTGCTACATTCATCCTCTATCATTTTTTTCGAGAACCAATTCGTGATGGTAAAAAGAACACGTAAAAGAAATTTTATGTATAATTTTGCTTCTTGAGTGCACTACGTGGCTTTCCCCGATTTAAAAATGCAGTGCTAGTTAGGATCGAGGCGATCATCAACCAACTACACACAGTTCTCTAGCTCTGATTGTAGGCGTTGATCATCGCTGCAAATGTCTCACCAAGACTCCAAGACAACAAGTCTAATTCATGCATCTCGTCCACATTCCAGCGTTAGTCAACATTGTACTCATAGCTTTTGGAACGAAGCTTTCTGCTAAAAATGCATTTCAATGATACGAAAAAAAACTTCAGAAAAACGAAGCCTCACTCTGTTGCGAGACGACAAGAGCATTCGCACAAACAAGATCATTCCAAGAAGACAGTCTGTCTTATGAAGGCTGTTGCACCTCTAGATTTTGCCTTGTATTTTACAAACAAATTTTTGAGTCAATTTTTATAACGTGTTTTTCGCCTGCTTCAAGACAAAATTTTGCGACTAGAGAGTTATCAGAACGCATGAACGTGCATTCATAAGAGCTCTATCGTTTAGGTCAGTGGTGGTTTGAAAAGTGAAATTGTTCCAATTAGGCACCCAGAAGAAGACAGTCTTATTTTTATCAGGCAACATACTCGCAAGTCAAACCTCCAAAACAACACATCACTGTCTTTCACATCAAAAAAATGACAAGAGACAAGGTCATCCTAACAATTTAACTGAACTCTAACTTCTTACCCACCTTGGTGGGTCCGTTTCGACAATTCGTAACATCATGTAAAAATATTTTATTTTAAAACATTCATCACAATCCAAGAACAGCAGCCGTGTGTCTTCTTTGACTTTTGCAAACTTGAATATCCTGACAGCTGCACCACATACCTCATGCCTCTAACTGCTAGGCAGGCTGCGCAGGCACCAAAGATTGTCGTCTTGAGTGGGCACCCTAGTACTGCATGAGTGGGCTACGTAGGCACCAAATATTGGCACCTTGAGTGGGCAGCAAAGTTCTGAGTGGGCTACCTAGGTACCAACGATTAATACCTCGAGTGGGCACCAAAATACTGAATGGGCTACGTAGGCACCATCAAATATTGGCGCCTTGAGTGGGCACCAAAGTACTGTGTGGGCTATGTAGGTACCAAAGATTAATACCTTGAGTGGGTACCAAAATACTGAGTGGGCTACATAGGTACCAAAGATTAATACCTTGAGTGGGCACCAAAATACTGAGTGGACTACATAGGTACCAAAGATTAATACCTTGAGTGGGCACCAAAATACTGAGTGGGCTACGTAGGTACGAAAGATTAATACCTTGAGTTAGCTACGCATGCACCAAATATACTCTAATCAATTGTTGCATTATCCAACGCATGTGTCCTGACGTCATTAGCGGAATCCACCCCAGTGAAAATGCGTTTCGTTATTTTATTTCAGCAGACTGTAACTCTTCATGACTAGAATTGTTTTTCTAATTTCTCAACCCTATGAAATCTTTTGAGTTAATTATATGATTAAATTCTCAAATAATTGCAAATAATTTTACCATAGGTAATATCCAGTTATAAAGAGTAACGTTTCAATGTTATCAACATTATTTTCAGGCTGAAAAATATACAAATAAATTACACCCAGATTGAAAACAACATAAAAATATTATTGAAGCTACATTGGCTGGTCACGACTGGCTTCGAAAAGATCAGAGATGTAAAACTCAAGTAAACGTGGATATGATCCTGTAGTTTTCATAATTTAACAGGTTAATTAGGATTTAAAGTTTTACCTGCGTTCTTTAATTTTTTTCCTGGATTACATCATCCCGTGTAAAAGCAAAGTCGTAAGCTTATCATCCTATCGAGCTTCTCTACATCAAGTCTGACATTCAAGGGAGCATAGTTCATTTATTACACAAAGTTATTCACTACTAACAAGTCTCTCTCAATTTATGATATTCCTAGACATATGTTTTTGTACAGCGTTCGCTTCATTGGCGTTAGGCTGAATGTTATAATAGGAATCCCGTTATGAAACATCTCTTCTATTGTCAAGGACTTCTCTATTTCAAAGAGAACATTTTTTTAGCACAGAATGCAGTTTAACAAGGTTTCACAACACGTTGGTTGGGATTTTTTTCGAGGGGATACTGATAACTTCACATTGAATTCACGAGCGAAAAACAAAATGCACAACAGAGTGAAGGGCTCGACACGAGCAGACCTTCAAATAAGTGTCCAAATTTCAACTGTGGACGGAAACTTCTGGCCCCAGTGGGATATTTTGTGGGGATTTTTTCGTGTTTGTAGAATGGCTGGCTGTAATGTGGAGCCATTAACGCTGTGAACGTGTTGTTGCTTCTTATTAGCAGACCAGTGAAGTGTTGGGTTTCGTAGAGGCGCTCTTCTCTCCAGCGTCTCTGTACACAACGTCGTAAATGAGCTCATTTTTTTCTTCCACAAAGCTGCAACGATAACACCGGAAGGAGGGAGAGGGGGTATCGCATTCCCTGTTTTTCAGAAAACATTACAGTTGATTAACCCACTGCTATCGGAGTGTTCCAGAATCTGCATTCCTTCGAGTTGATCATTTTTACCCCCACTGTTCAACACCAATGAAGTTTCAAATTCAGTTTTTCCTTAGGTGAAAAGAAAAAAGCTGCATACAAAAGAAATTATCAAAAGGCATTTCTGATGTCTTTCCCTTCAAAGGTTTTGCTGTATAAAAGGTTTGTATTCTTTCATAACGAGAAAATGAATAGAAAAACTTAGCAAGGATTATTGATACTGCCAAACTGAACTACGAAAACCCGAAATTTTCAAAGCATAATATTCTCAATTTCCCTGCTTACGAAAAATGCGTTTTTACAATACACTTGATATCATCATAAAAGCTTCGTTGAGAGCCCTGTCAAATTTCTTGCTGATCACTTGCCATATAAAGCGCTGGCGGCTCAGGCTGTAAATTGCACACCTGAGCTTCTCTTTGACTTGGCTTCTAGGATGCAATTCCGCTGCGTCTCTCCTAGCAAAGTCAAAAGCCTCGTATGCTTTGATCTGGTGCTCTGGGTCTCCGCTGTCATTTTGAGGCCATAAAATTGGAAGTAGGCGCTCTGAAGTGCCACACGAGCACCGTGCCCGGGCCCTCACTGCCTAGTGTTATGATGTGGCAAAGTTTTTGAAGCGTGGATTTTTTTTAAGAAATGATGTTAGCATAAGGCAAAAGCCATTGTTCCCAAAAATTTCCCTCGAGTTCCCTCTGAAGCTTCAAAAATATTATTCGAAGATTCAGAACTTGATGACCATCTACCAAAATTTCTTAATAGTTTTACTTTACAAACTCAGTAGGTTGAACGAGGTGTAAAATTATTAGATGATGTTTTTGTTTTTTCTCTCACTCGACATTCCAATTTATCCAATGACTTGAAATATTTGTACCTGAATATTGTTCCTAAATTGCGATAAAAAGTTAATCACGCTATTTTTATTAAAGTATATGAATTGCTGTGAACTCTACTGTCTATTTTGGGAAAAGCAGGAGAATCTGGGTCATGCACGTGCTTGTTCAATCATGTTATTTATTGATGGGATATTGTTCTAATGAGATCTTATTCTCATTTCTGCAACAATAACACTAAGGTAAATTCACTGGCACAGTGAATTCTGAGTAAGATTATTACGTATAATATAACAACATCTAACAACATTCACAATACGAATAACTGTAGAAACTTTCACAACCCCAATGAACACTCAAACGGCAATTGTTCGGTTATGCAAGGTGTTCTTGCTATTATAAGTAAACCTGATCGTCTCTCCAAAATTTTCCCAAGCAATTGAAATGCTTCAATTCTAGCGAGAGTTACATGGTCGTCTTTTCCGGTACTCTGAGACTTTTTGAATGCCTTTATTGGATTGCTGGTTGTCGGAAGAAGCGCGCCACATGTGGTGATGCTCACATCTCAAAGAGATGATAAAATCGAAATTTGATTTGAAAGAATAGCTTCAGATGACTTCGTGTGGAAAGTTGTAGGCCACCTTCAAATTTTCTTCCAATCCCTTCAGAGAAAGGTTGAAAGAGACAGAAAAATAGAAATAAAAAATTTTTACTATGAAGTTCAAGTTGCACTGCGATTACGCGTTTGACCCTCGTCTATTACCTGCAATGGCATTGTAGTTTTTTCTGGAAGTGTTGTTGTTCGTAAACATATTTAATATTCTCCTTTAGTTTATTTTTAGCCGCTCGCCCTTGTGCCTCATTGCTTTTTTTCTACGTGGAAATGACCTCTAGGTGAGGAAGAATTTACGATTCCTTCCAATCAGGTTTCTACAACATAGGGAAACATAGAGTCATTTTTCCCCTCCTTCATCATCGGAGAATCAAGAACCACTATGCTGAATTTCTTGTTATAAACTCTGCTACAAAAGTTGTGACACAAACTCGTATTATCCACGACGAAGAAACTCTGACAAACATGCGCGAGGCTCAAATTATTTTGGGAATGTTTACAGAGTGGGTCTGCAAAGTGCAGACACGTAATATCTAATCTAGTTTTTATTGTTAAGTTTCGACAATTAACTTCATTTTCATATTAATAACGCCGCTGTAATAAACTTTCGCCATATTGGCGAAAGTTTATTTATTGTAAATTTTTCCTGATTATAATCAATTGTGTTTGATTTTCTACAGCAAAACTCAACCCGAATTATTATAGTAAAACCTTGCAGAAAATTGTGAGCCAATCTAAGGCTTACAGGATCATAAAGAAGCTGAAAGAGATGACTAGCAGCTATCATGAGGAGATGGAGATTCCTCCATCCCTATTGGGGATTTCATAGCTTGTTTAAAACAGCAAAGCAAACCTGTGACGAAATGAGAGGAAGAATAGACTACCAATCCAATGTTAGTCGACTAACGTAAGAAGAGTGATGAAGAATGATTTGAAGGTATCATATTGAAATGATGAAAACCATAAAACATGTCGCACTGATCAGGTGAAACATTACTAAATATTTTCTGTAGAGGCACACATCATCAGTGTAGTGAACAGATGAAAACAGAACAACGATAGCCTTCAACAGCAACAACCCACGTCCATTATGATTTTGACTGGCGTTACATATTGTGACAACAAATTTTTCAAATAGTCGGCGAAAAATAGGTCAAGATAAACCAAGGAGTTAATTTATCATCATAACGTGACAAGGGTGTTTGCTGAGTTAATTTCTATTTTAAAAATTGAAATGTAACGATTTGACCAGATCGAGTTTCCTACCGTACCGCAGGACAGGAGTAACTGCACTAAAATTACAAAAATTCCTCGGAATTAATGTAGCGCATTTCCGTCAGTGGGTCTCACTCTTTGGCATCATACTTTGAATTCACTGAAACACTTCTTGATCAAATACTGAGGCAGTATTTGACAGCAAACTGCTAAAAATTCATACCACCAAATTATCCCAACACTGTGTTATCTGACATCGTAGAAAAATTATTAATTACTAGCAGGACCCATGAATAATTCGCGGTTAATTCAGTAGCATGATTTTACAGGTAGTGAATAAATTAACAATCATTGATTGGATAAACGAGAAAGAGAAGAGGATGAACCATGGGATCAAGATGGCAAGAGATGTAAGCAATCCTATGCCTCTGTAGACCTATAGGATAAACAACAATATCACGGTACATTGGAGGCACGCCATCATCACCAACGAATATGGCTGCTACCTCATTGCCTGTTGGGTTGTTGTATCTTCGTCAGTCAGGGCCAGGTATGAACTGCATGGTTACTTGTCTTGGTGGCGTGTTCTCAATTACAGCTCTCTCTTGTTCTTATTGTTCAATAGCCCTCATATTGTGGTATGCTGCTGGATTATTGTTCATCGCCTCATTTATCTTTTGAAAAACAGATACTAAGCAGCTAGGATTTTCGTGCGCATTTGCTCTAGTTTGTATGGCTTCATTGGTTTCTAAGATGTAGAGCTGGCAGTATCTTCTCTCTTCAAGGTCATCTGCATGGAGGTTGCTTGCGTAGTGGTAAGTTTGACCTTGTAAATAGAAACAATACGGTCTACATCCTGGAAAAGGTCTAATGTTCGCACCGAAAGATGCGAAAGCAAATACAGAATTATAGTTTTTATATTCTGTCTGAAATTAGAACCCTCTGCACCGTCGGCATCAAAGAGTAATCTCAATTTTTTGGGGTATTCTTGTAGGGGAGGAAGTGAAACTTTTCCATTATGACAACAATTTAGTTGTTCTCTTTGGAATCTTGAAGCTCCGCAAAATTGACATCGGACATCCATGGCTCCAGTGTAATGTATCTAGTGTTCTATATTATTATTATTTCTTCTTTCATGGTCTCTGTTTCTCCTGTTTCCTAGAAATTGCTGTCTCGCCACCTCATTCATATCATTTCTTCTTTCTTGGTATCTGTTTCTCCTGTTTTCTAGAAATTGCTGTCTCTCCACATCATTCATATCATTTCAACTTTCTTGATCTCTATTTCTCATGATTTGAAGATGCAATTCTCGCTCCTCCTGACTCATATTCATCCTTCGTTGTTGCATTCGTAGTCTGCTTCTATCACGAGTTGCTTGCCTTTCGTCTTCTCGCAAGCGCTGTCGGCTCCTTCTCTGTCGCTCTCTTGCTCCTTCTCTTTGTTCACTTACTCTCTACTCCATTGTTTTAAATCAGGGGTGGGCAAACTTTTCAGTGCAAGGGCCACGTTTAAAAATTCGCAATTTCATGGGGCCGCATAGTACAGGTTCACACATAAGTAAGGTATTGTCGGTATCACTGATACGTTAGCAACACTTTTTAAAATTTAAAAAATTCAAAAGTTTCAAACAATTCAAAAATTTAAAAAATTTCAAAAATTCGTAAAATTCAAAAAATTCAAAACTAAAAACAAGAGGAAAATTTGTAAACAATTTATAAAATTAAAACAAAACCAAAAAATAAAAACATCTAAAGTATTCAAAAAACTCAAAAAATTCGAAAAATTCAAAAAATTAAACCATTTGAAAATTTACCAAATTAAAAACATTAAAAATTAATTTAAAAATATAAAAAAATTAAACAACTTAAAAAATTAAAAAATGGAAAACAATTCTAAAACCAAAACATTCATAAAATTCCGAACCCAAAGTAACTTAATGTAACGTGACCCGACCCCAAACGTATAATAGATACCGCAATGAAGGGTGTGACGCACAGGTACGATAGTCCTAAGCGTAATAATATATAGATAATTATATCCTAGATATAATCCTAGAATTATATTTATCCTTCTAAATTAATATTAATTATTCAATAGGTAAAATTTTGGGCAATATTTATTTTCCTTGTAAAATTTTTCAGCGCATTTAAAGAAAGCGAGAGTTTTCCAATGCTTCGCCATAAACAAACTAGTCATCAACATACTACAAGGTGTAGTATGTTTATGACTAGATAGCTCCTGTGGAAATTTTACGGTTTAGATTTGATTAATTTGAAATTATTATAAAAACAAATGTATAAAAGATTTACGACGAATGATTGAGTTATACATGAATGTGTTTCATGTATATGTACAGAACTTATATCATGTATCTTATCTACGGATAAAATGGCTGTGTAGGAGAATAAGGGTAATAACAGAAAAAAAATGCGTCTTTGCTAGTAATCCAGCAGCTTTGGTATCCATAATACAATAAATAATACATGTATACCCGTTCTGATTGCAATTCAATAATTTTTCCAATATAACAAATTGGGAGAAATGGGACCAACACACACAGAGAGAGAAAAACGGATAGAAAGATGAAGATGCACTGTTATGTATAAGTAGATTTAAATGAATAATACTAGCATAAACAAGTTACAATAACTGACTGAAATTGTATCAGTGACATGAAATAAGGAAATATTTTCCCTAAAAACATGTGACTTACGAGAAGTAACTCTGTCAATGATAAGCATTTAGTGAAGTGTATAACACCGAAAGGTTTCATTTCGAATAGATGATCAATATTCAGAGCTATAATTCAAACCTAACTGATACGAGCATTAGCACTTCTTTTTAATTGATAGAGACAGGAATAAACGACAATTTATTATTCGAAGTTACATCTGCTGTCGTATCCTGTTTTTATTACGAGAAAGGGAATTACTTAAGCTACAGAGCTGCCTCCTCATTCCTTCAATTACACCATTGTGCTTCAAAACAATATTCAGGACCTACAACAATTTTTGTTATTTCTGCGTATTTTGGTTGTGTACCCTACGTCAACTATGTGAACTGAGATCAGTACGTGGACCCATACGTCATATCATTTGTTCGCAATTCTTTATATTTCGACACGCATTACACAGTCGTGTTTAAAAATTTTGCTATTTTTCTCTGGATCTACAAAAAGTGAAATCTAATACAAATTTAAATCGCATTTTTTGCAACACAACTTATTTTAAACTTCTAGCTTTGATAGTTATCAAATTATAGTGGTATTAAAACTGCATCTATTGTGCGGTCACTCGGCACAGGACTGGTCTGCATCATTCATGAAACTTATTAATGAACCCTCACCTCTAACTACAATCAATATACATTTGTCAGTTAAGAGCCATTGACAGCTGTTGTTATAGACGAGCTTTTCTCTTCTCACTCAGGTAACTGTTTTCTTATGGACTTTATATGACAGCTTGGAGAAACAATAATGTTCTTATGGGTGTGTCTATAATTCACTCTCATTCTTCTAAGCCTCTACAAATATTTGCTGATATCATAAAGTGTTATAAGGCATTTACGAATAATCGAGCTTTTAACTAATAGTTAACCTTAAAGCTGAATTTGGTAGCCATGTTATAGGATAAATGAAGGCAAAACCTCTTCAGTGACACACCTGTGTTTTTTTTCATTCATCAGAGTTTCATCTGCGTGAATAAACATTATGAATTGTATACAATCTCATGTTTCTATTAGTTTGAATAACCTTCATATTTTTTATTAGGTTTCACATTTCAATTATTTCGATTATTTTCTATCAAGTAATTTAGGATATATTCATAGCATGGCAAAAATGTACTGGTCGATCCAACTGAAACCATTTTAAAACAATTATTTTACTTTAAACTTCCTAGGAAAAAAACAAGGAGTGTAAGCATCAATTTTCAGAGAGGGTAAAATTAAAATTAGTTTTCTTCAGGCTGTGGCATGACTTCCTCGCCTAACCTCACACACATCGTTACGATAAAACCATTCAATTAGTTTGCCAGTAAATATTCAATTACGTTATTAAGCAACGTCTTTTTTGTAATAAATTCGATATTGACGTTAAGTTTCAATTGGACACATTTTTAAAACATCAGCGTAGACCATGAAATGGTATAACAACTCTTGTCAGTATTATTAAAATTATTGAAAATGATATGCAAGGCAAACTAACACAGGAACGAGCTTTAATACTCGTAGCTTTAAGACTCTTACGTTTATAAAAAGGTAATGCTCAGTGCTGTGTTAACTTACAATGCAGTTATCACACAGGGTGACATGGATGCGATGCACCGGCGATCTTCATATCAGTTCGTTAGGTATGAAATGCTTGACTTTGAACAGAAAATTTATTTTAAATTATCTTAAGCAAGAAGTAATACAGTTTCTTCAGAGCATGGACCAACATTATCAATATATTTTTGAAATCTTATAGCTAACTTATCTATGCTATTATAACAGCAAAGAATTCTGACGAGCAGGAAGTAATGGTCGTGGTCTACCAGAGAGCTGATTTTCAAGAGTAAAGTCACCAGACCGAAACTTCTGAAAGCATCGCCGTACAGTGAGCTCACTCACCACATTTAATTCAAGCTGTCTGTGATGCATTGGTTTCACTACGGAACTCATATTCATAAACAACACGGATTTTTTATCCATCCATGGGTTCAGCAGCTTAATTTACATGAGAAAACTCGCAATATCATTAGACACCAGGCAGTGCAGCAGGAAAAGTGGTGATGTATTTTTTCAATGCTGCTAAAGAACAACATGTAAAAAAAAGTTGAAAGGACGACTGGCAAATTTTGTGCATAACGAAATCAGATTTCATTCGTAACGACCTGATAATTTCTAGGAAACACGTACTTAGAAGTAATTATAAGTTCAGATTCTTTCCAAAGTAAGGATGCATCTCCTATCTACATACATTGATTTGACAAAATTAAATGAATATGTCATACTGTTCCAGCTTGCATTTTTGGCATGCCATAATATATACAGTACGTATATGTTGATCATCTGACGTCAATATCATTTAACTCTATAATTCAACATTTCAGTTCTTTAATTATTTATAAGTATAATAGAACGCAAGAATAGTACCATAAGTCTCTGTGACAAAATTATAGCTAGCACTCAATTTTGTGTTTGACTTTTGGTGTGTTTTTTACATTTGTTTTCGCTAGCTCATGGCAAAAAAATTGTTAATGATCTTTTCAGTTTAAAGTGTTTTCAACTCCCAATTTTGTTGTTTTCAGATACTTATTGTGCATTAGCATTTCTCAGAAGGCCCTAAGTAAATAGCTCCTCGACTACCTTCATTTTTAATTCACTTCAACTAAACACTACAATTTTATTCATATCTGCAAGTGTCTTTTAATTACCCTTCTCATTTCTTCCTTTCCTACGTTATACTTACCAAGCAAGGTACAACGACCTGTTCGATGTTTGCAATGATAAGAACGTCTATGTTACGACATACAGAACGTCTTTGTTGAGAACGTCTGCTGTACTGTATATTAAAATATACAGCGATAATTTTTTCTCATCGCGTGACTAGGACAACAATTATGCGTTTGGTTAAATGATATGAATCCTTTTAAGCTAAACCTATTTTCTTAGCATGCTCTGCTACATTCTTTGGCGATAATTATAAGAAATTTATTCCGTGACAGACTTCATGTACCTAATACGAAGTAAAGAATATCACCGAATGTGAAGCTTAAAATGATTTATTTGCTTGTGTAGAATTATGTTAATATTCTTTATTATGTATTAAAGTGACATTTATCATAGCAAAAAAAGAAAAACAGTAAGCATTTTCAATAAATTTTGTACGTGAGTACACAACACTAAATATGCGTCAATATTAAAATCTCTTAGTAGTCGATATACTGTTGAGAGTATTTCATGGTGGTATCCAGATGCAGGAATACAGAGTAAATTATAAGGAGTTTAACGGACGTATATATTGAATAAATTTCAATTCATCATAGTACTGAATAAAACTAACATTAGGGAACAGAAAGATCAATACCACAGTCAGCAACGACCAAGGACGAGTGATCCGAGGAAGCAACTCTTCAAAATTGATCTAGACTGAAGAGAACAGGGGAATAGAATTCCAAAATAATAAACAGAAATTAATGAAGGAAACTGTCAATTAGAGCCAACTTTCCCTTGCAATGCGCGACAAAGAACGAGACTAAAAATACAGAACAAGGAAGACTCCATTGATAAAGTAAAAGCTCGTAATTTTAGTATAAGAAGTATTAAATTAATGAGATAGTCATTTTGATCAAATTCAGATGTCGTCTCGAATATAACCTAAATTATTTATCCGTAATAGTAGTGACAGAGCTTAATAAATCCCTAACCCATCCACAAACATGAGAACTCGAAACCCAGGACAATACATGATTCGTGTTTGCATTTCATCAGCTGGAAATCTGGAATAGATTTGGAAATAAAAAATGCATCTGTACTCCTAACATTATTAAAAATTTCTTAAAATCGTTTTGATAACTCCAATAAAACACTCAAAATGACAAAAAGTCAAGTGTTTCAACAGGACAATGACTCACGACACATGTTAAGATCAGGAACGAAATGGCTCACTGCCCTTGAATCAATGCTGTTTAGTCGTTGAGTCAGGCTTCTAACTTGAATTGTGTGGGAAAACTAAGGAGAGTATTAGTACTCAGTAACCTACAATATTTTAGAAGATTTACAGTCCAAGTGTCATACAATATGACTCCGACTG
Organism: Trinorchestia longiramus; assembly: GCA_006783055.1. NCBI lineage: Eukaryota > Metazoa > Arthropoda > Malacostraca > Amphipoda > Talitridae > Trinorchestia > Trinorchestia longiramus. The sequence continues at coordinate 60,646 of VCRD01000396.1, read as the reverse complement.
GTATACAAATCTTGTTTCGTCATAATTTACGACCTGGTCAACTGTTCTGGTCAATAATGACAGTGCTTTTAAGTGCAAATAATAATTTATTCTAGTATTGAGAATACTTCCCGACAAAATTTGAAGAAACTTTTTCGTCGTTTATCAAGGATGGATTGATGTTATATTACGCGGTAGATTGACTACGTAAAGGTTTATTTTTAAATCAGTCATGACATTATGACATAAATAAATGTAATAAATTCAATGATATCTAATACCAGTGGAATGCTACGACAATATGTGTTAATCTTCCCTGCTTCGCCTCGTCGTTAATCCAAATAAAATATCCACTGTTAGTCTCAGAACTGAACCTCTGGCTTCCAGTTCTCTGTTCACTCAATCACTGCACAACTCAACCTGAAGACTTGACTGAACACATTTTGTGCACGTTTTACCTGATCAAAATGACAATATTTTGTGCTCAATATCCGTCACTTAGTCAACATAAACTCAGTGCAAATAATACAAGCTTGCCTTTAAGCTTAAGCCTAGAGCAATGAGTAACCATTTTTTTATTCTGACTTGAAATTTGTTTTATGAAGGGGTTCTGTTGTACAGAATCCTTGGTATTACCCTAGCAATCAAGTGATAGTCCATGATACATGGACATGTAATCCAGTGATAATTCATTCATAAATACGGACTGGATGTTTTCACAGATCAAATAGTAAAAGAATATACTTGCAACTAAACATCCATCACTTCTTCCAGTTTTCCATAACTGACATTGAGTTTACTTATTTGAGGTCAGGGAACTACAACAGAAGAAACTATCAGGGGTAAACGCTCATAAGCTTACATAGAGTCATACATAAATGCTATGTTTAAAAACATTGCTGGACGTTAATGTCACGCGCGCTTCTCAAGAACACGAACCGTTTAGTTTGTCTATCAACAAGAGGTCTATTTTCACCGTGCGTTTATCAGAGACGTGTGAGATGTTGGCAATACGAGACAGTCGCAGTGAGGCCTAGCTGAACGACTGTGTGCTCGTGCGCACGGACACGACGGTTTAAGCATCTCGTAACTCTGTAACTTGGACGAGTGTCACATCTGATGTATTTGACGTGAATATTCACGGTGGGGTAATCAGATGCCCAGCAAGGTGACTGCTTACTCTGGTGTGCTTGACTGTTTGAAAGATTGAAACATCGTGTTGTAAATTCAAGGAAAGAGGCTTCAAATCAATGTTGAGTAAACGAACGTGCAAAACTCACCCTCTAAATTTTTTTCTTGAAGTCTGCACGTGAAGAGTTCGAGAACAAAATTGTGTGGAACTCTTTTGTGGAACAAAAGAGTTCCACACAATGGCAGGCTTCATGCGCAAGAGCTTTATTAATTTTTTATTCATAATTAGAATATTAGTTCAATCGTATTCCACACACAAAGCAACTGTCGCATGTTTTTTGTTTAATCTTATGACCCTTGTTTTTCCTAAAGTACATTAGAAATAACTCACTTCAGTCTTGTATTCTCAATGTTCTGTTCAAAAATTAGGTAAAATTACATAAGCAATCAGTAGAGATGAGAGATAATTTACATAATATTTCATTCGGTCCAAAAATAACAATGTTGTTAAAGGGTCTGTTAAAGGGTTACTTGAGGCTTACAAGTCCAGACTTGAGTATCAAAAAGTGGATGTTTATGTCGAAAAGAACGAGGCATGCACGACTTCAAGCAGTGAATTTAACGTTGTTTTTGAGGTACAACCATCAACAAACATTCATAAAATGGAAAAATATTTACCGTAATTTAAACTGCTGAATCGTTATAACCGCGAACAAGAAAATGAAACAGGAAGGAAAATAATAATTTGTGAGAGAAACTTGACATAGCTCAAGTGCACACATCATTTTATCAAAAGAATGAGGCGCTAACATTGAAGATGTGTAGTGCAAATAATGAAGATGATTTTAATTGTGATGTAAAATTCCCATTTATTCATCATTCTCTGCAACATGTAAAAGTCTCCAACACACAATGAAAATGATATAAACATCCCATGTCTTCTAATTGGACAAATGCTTTCTTCTAAATTGAATAAACTCTATCCCATGAAATTGGTCCTTTTGAAATTTCATAGAAAATCCTTCCAAGGTAATTCGAAACAAAACATCTCAGTACTCATCTAGAAACTCAAAAGCAAGAACATTTGTAATTACGAGTATATTGAAATATCTTATGAAATTACCGTAACCTGCCTCATGGAAACTTTCGTGATCAATACCCTGTCGATCAAATTTCAAGTACATCTCTTAAAAAAATCTACTAGTCTCATTTTGCCGCTAACGCGTGAAAAAATATCATTGTGACAAGTCACTACAAGTACTGAAGCTAAAGATAGTTTTCTAATCATTGTTTGACAGACCCGAGAATGAAACACTAGATGTAGCAGCACCCAGTACCTGCAGCAGTCTTACTGAAGGATTAACTAAGCAGGAATTCACGGCAGTGATAATTTGTGTCATTGCGCATTAAAAAATGCATAAAATAATGCTACAATGGTTGTTTGTGAGCCTTTTCCTTGCACGCACATTTGCTTACGTGAATTTTTGGCCAAGTTCTTCAAACGCAAGCTATCAAGGACTGGCTGTTGAATCACTAGCCGTTCCATTGCACTCCGTCGCAAACATCCTCTACGATAGGAACCAATCGAGAAACTATCCTGACTTTTTGCCTGACTATGAAAAACAAGACTACGGACCACTGCCATCACAAAGCAACAATTGTGATTCGGAACTGAACGAATATGATGAGACACTCGCACCAGGCTTGAAATATAATTCCAGAAACTCTTCTGTGGAAATGCCTCTAGCATTTGTGATTGGTGCAGTGGTTCCTGACGAGCAAACTGCAAATTATTCTGCCAGTCAGATCACGGTAAGTAGCTGATCTTATGCGTATACGTGTACAAGATGCGGCGACATAACTTCCTTTTCTCAAAGCGCTTTGCTTTGCAAAAAAGGAAGTGATGTTGCAGCACTCTCTATAGTAAATAATCCTTTCATATTTCATCTTGGGCTTAAGGCATTCATAAACAAAACTAAATCAGACCTGTTCCACTGAGTGTCACCACCTGTTCTAGATAATTTAATATTAAATATTGATCTAGTAGATAATTTAATAATAAATACCGACTTGCATTCACGAACTAAAAATTAGGGATTTGACATGTCCCTAATCTGAATAATGCATAACATAGTTAAGATGCGTTGATGATAATAATGTGTGTCAGGCTTGAAACTGGCAGCGAGGTTCTATGAAACCTTTCTTCCCTACTTATAAGATGCTAGAGTAGGTCTATGAAGTGAAAGCTAAAAATTTTTTCACACACGCAGGCTTGACTTCGAATCTTTTCTCGAAGAAGAAGTTTACGTTGGCTCGAGTCTAGAACACCGTTGTTTTTGACCTATTTTCTGTCATCGACACAGTACGCATAAACTCCAGGTCAGACTGTACATTTATTTTCTGTACCCGTATATTTACAGCACGTGCCAGGTCACAAAAAAGTCGCAAGATCTAGGAAGTGATTCTTCTCCCAGGTTCTTTAATTTTGTCTGTTTGGCTCGTGACCTCTCTGCGACTTTTAGCCATTCATTTTTTTGATCTTTTACCTAAACACAAAATTTTAGATTAAGCAGCAGAGTTTTTGAGGCTTCTAAAATATGACAGTGGTGCAGTTAAAAAGCAAATGATTGTATTGTATCAGTAATACCAGAATCAAGTTTTATATTTGATGCTATAGTTATAACAGGACATGAAGAAAAATATGTCCATGTTGGTACTGGAGATCGACGTGCAAATAATGGAAAAAACACGAGGTTAACATCTTCAATGCGTGCAATTTTTAACCTATCTTACAGGAAATAACAACATTGAGTTCATGGAAAATGAATATGTTTGTGATAGAACTTTGAAAAACAGGAAATAAATTTTATTTCAGGTTTTGATATAGATTCAAGAATACAAGTTTTGCAAAACATTTTTTGAACTATTACATCAGCTTGTCATCTATAATTAATAGTGATATTGATTGTTTATAATTAATCGCCAGCATGAATAACATCTAATTTATTGATAGATTACATAAACTAAAATGTAACCAAGTAACTTCCTCTCTCTGTAACTTCTCTGGAATAAAAATGCAAGCAAAACTGTTTTAGAATCGGTCAGAAAATTCAATGTGTTCCCACATCTCAAAACTAGAATAGAATAGAATGAGGCTATAGGAACGAACCTTCTGGCCCATTCTTGGGTCGGATAATTACTTCGATAATTATTCGGTTGTTTTACCCAAGTCCCATGCCGTATTTCTAGCCGCGTCAACCATGTCGGCAGCGGGATTCGAACCCAGGTCTTTCCGCTCGCAAGCAGATTCGCTCACCAGTCGACCAAGCTGGTTACACTAGTATGGTAACAACCGTCAAATCATGAGACCATAAACAAATTTCTTTTTATTTCACTCAGGTTCTTAATTTTGGAAGCACAACCTCGTCGTCCCACATGACTCTATATGGGGAGACCATGGTCGAGTCCTCAAGCCCCTTCGTCGTGGCACGTGAAGTGTGTGAGCGTCTCATCAAGCGCCAGGTGGGACTTGAACATTGTGTGTACAAATAAATACATAAATAGATATTTAAATAAATAACTCTACTCCAAGCTGAACGTTCGCTGCAGTTTATTTATTTTCAATACAACTCAAAGTTGAATAACCTTTTTCAAGATGTGTTTCATCCGTGCATGATTCTGAAAATTTTAATTATTATTAGTGGTTATCTGATTGTTTATTTGTTAAATTCCGCTTACTAAGCATTAAAACAGCTATGTACAGCATGCGCAGGGTCATTTAAAGAACGGTGAACATTTTATAGATACACCTGACGTTTTACTGTGCACTATACATATATATATATATATATATATATATATATATATATATATATAT